>VWYH01007849.1:27216-93264 GCA_013399365.1 Pampusana beccarii
CGGGGCCGGGACGGGCGGCGGGTCCCGCCCGCCCGCGCTGGGCTCCCCTCACAGCCCGGCCGCCCCCGCCCGGGGAGACCCGCGCTGGCGGGGCTGAACCTTCAATGCTCCCCCCACTTCTTTTGCAGCGTTTTCCCGTGTGCTGGCGGGGAGGAGAAGTCTCGGAGCTGGAATCCCTCAAATAACCTCTAAAGATGAAGGTAGGGTAGCCCCGGAGCGGGGAGCGGCTCCTTCCCCCCCCCACTCTGCCTCGGTAGCTGCTCTGGCGATTTCATTTTTAATCGCACGTCTCGGCTGAGCAACAGTAGGATAACGCTGGCCCGGGTTTCGGTGCACGCTGCAAATCCTGTTTCTGCTCTCCAGCTAAGGTGTGGGTGAGCGAAGCTCTTGTTAAGTCTGAAAATTCACAAACGTCTCCGAGTTGTTGTCCTTTGGGCCACTGTCTTTAAATGCTTCCTGTATCGGCAGCTGCTATTGCAAGTTTGCAAAACCACAGCTTTTGTCCCGCCTTAGCTGCTGCCGGGTTTTTTTTTCTTTTTCAGTACAAAGGCTTAACAATTGCAGTATAATTCACAAGAGAAAGAAAAACTTTTTTTTTTCTTTTGCCTTCAGTTGAAGAAATAATAACAATTTTTAAAAAGACCCGCAGGAAAACAGTTACTTAATGCTCCGTGCCGATTTCCTGTCTTGATAGACATTTTCAATGTGGTAATTTTTTCCTTGTTCATCAGTTGTTACAAGCACAGTGAAGTGAAATGTTCAGTAATGAAGTTCAAATTAAGGAAAACATGATGAAAAATATTTCTCTCTCTTAAAATACATAAGCAATTAAGCTTTGATAAGGGCATTTTGGGAAAGAAAAGTACTAGTTAACAGCTGCTTGAAAGATTACAACAGATTTCTCTAGAGGTCTCCTTTTAGTCAGCAGGAAAAAAAATCCCTTATGTAGAATGTTATAGACTTAATTGTAAGTATTGGGATGAGAGTCTTGAATGTTTTAAATAACTCGTGTCATTGGGTTGCTTATAGCTGAGAAAAGAACTATTATTTTATTGCCTTTTTGCAGCTGACATATTTTCCTTTTGTATACTGCGTAGGAGTGACTTGAATTAATGGTCACTACTATACGTTATAAGCTTTTTTAGAAGGAGATGTTCTAAATATCAGTTTAATACCCTGAAAGATATTTCTGGGAGATTAATTAGGCTGAAAAAATGGGGGAGGGCACAACATCACTAGTATAACAAAACTTCCTGTAACTTGTTTGTTGTTTTGTTTTTTCTTTTCTTTTAAAGCACGGTGTGATTGCAATTCCTTGTACGTTGTTTATCAGCTAAAAGTCAATAGGTTTAGAAGTTAAGATGCAGAATTAAATTAATAATGATGTAGCTATAAAAATAAATAAGAAGAGCTAAACTTTATTCTTATTTTTTTGTTTCTTACCAGGCAGCAGATGAGCCTGCCTACCTGACAGTGGGAACTGATGTCAGTGCCAAGTACCGTGGTGCCTTCTGTGAGGCAAAGATTAAGACAGTGAAGAGGCTTGTGAAAGTCAAGGTAGTGCTGCAGTTGTGGCTGATTTTATGAAAGGATTGCATTGAAAGGACTGTCAGGGGAGATCCTAGTCCTGAAGATTAGGAAATGTTCATCACTTCACTGTATGAATTTTAAAGAACACTTGAATGCTGTTTTTCGTAATGTGGGGGGAGGGTGCATTTCCTTTCTTTATTCTTTTTGGGGAGTCTTGGTTTTTCGTTCTTGAGGAGGATGCTGGAACAAGGATGAACTTTCCAATTATCTATTCTTGCTACTTCTCTCCTGATCACAGTTGTCTTCTGTTTGTGAATGCATCAGTTTCACAGCAATCAGTTTTGATGTCACAAATAGAGGATTATGGCTTTACATGAGTAATAAGGAATAAGAGCAACCTTTTCCAAAGCGAAAGTTCCATCTCATTCCAGCTGACATTCTTAGATTTTTAGCTCAAAACGCAAGAGGCAGCGCCAAAAAACAAACCAAACCCGTAAGATCAAAAAAACATGGCAATAATTAGTTTCTTAGACCAGATTTTAGAAATGTCCAGGATAACATTTGTTAAGTTTTGGGCATCGTGCTGCTGCTTCTAAACCAACGTGCTCTGGCTGTAGCTGAGTTTCTACACATGCGTAATACTGGCACATAGTAGTAATTCACGTTTACATGTCTTACGCCAAAACAACCAAAAAAGAAAGTCATTATTTTGGTGTTGCAGTACTGTTGTAAATGCCACTACGAGGGAAAAAAAGAATAAAACGTAGTTAAATAAAAGTTATGGATTCAAAGTAGATATAGGAATTGTTCTTCTGCTGTGTTTTGTCAGAATCTTCCCACTTCTTGTCTGCTGTCCAAGATATGTAAATAAGGCATTAGTGACCCAAAAACCCCTTACAGACAGAGATGAAAGCTGCTTTTTATAGCTACGCATCTAAGTTTTTGTGTGCTTTAATGCTTAGATCAAGTAGAACAAGCCTCTTCAGTTACGTATAGAGATCATATCACTTTCTCAGAGTGCTTTTCATGATTAGAAAAAAAGAACAATTCAGATCTTGGAGTCTTTTCCCCTGTTCCTAATGAGTACTTGTAGAAATTTGTGATGTTCTTTGAAATGTGTGTTAATGAGAAGCTCTGTAGGAAGCAGCATGCTGCCCTTTCTCGTCTGACATCCTTGATTTTGTATCCGCATCTTTGGTCTGATAGAGTATTTAGTCTGTTAATAGGTGTGAGTTTCTTTTTCTCTTTAGAATCTTATGCTTTATTGCTCCAGGAAAAGATTTGGAAGTATATGAGGCTGCTGTGACTTGGTGGAAATTCCTGTCACTGTATCTCAGTTATACTATAACAATTGAAGTTTTCACAAGCTGAGCCTGATATTGTAATTAAGAGCGTTAGGCACACCCCGGCGTGCTTGCCAAGAGTGCAAAGAGTCCAAAAAGTCCAGGTGTATTTTCCTGAGTAGCAGGACAACCTGTATTTATCTCAATACCAATACAAAATTTTAAATAAAAATTGCATAAACTGTATTATTAACCTGAATGGGGGTTAATACCAACTCTATTTTAACATGCCACTAGTGTTGTATTTGTAAATATGGCTACAGTGTAGACTATGGTTGGGGGAAAATTGGGGGAGCTGTAAAACCGGACATCTTTATAGGTGGAAAGGAAGCTCTTGGAACTTTATATTCGTGAAAATAAATAGGAATTTTGGACTCTTTTATTAAAACACTGCAGGTGTTTTTGCTATAACAAATGACAGTAAAACAGTTGATAGTGTCGACATCTAAATATTCACCTTTTATGTTTCTAAACTGAATCTCTGCAAACTTGGGATTGAAATTGCAGTGGCTTACATTCAGTCCATCTCATCAGTGTTACCTTCGCAAACAGGATTTTAAAGGGAGAAGCAGAGTTTACAGGAGAACAGAGTTATCCTGAAACTGATCCTTATTTTCGTTACACTTGTAGAGATTCACATCTTTACCATAAAAACTTGATCCAGGTAGCAGAAATGGTGGTATTGCGGTCAGTTTGTTAATTTTTCAAGACATAATTAATAAAGAGAGCTTTTGATTTGGTTGTAGTTCAGTACTCAACGTGTTGTTAATAAAGTGCTGCAGTTCAAGTAGAGGGAGAGAAAAAGCCTGTTTAATCTGCTGGTCTGGAAGCCTAATTCCAGGTATGCCCTGGATTGCATCGATATCCAAACTCGCATCAAAATGTATTTTTTTTTGCCTTGGAATGGCTGATGCTTGATTTGCTTGATTTTCTGTAATTATATCATTTCAGATTAAATATTAAGTGTGATACTTGGGGCTTCCTATCAGTAAAACCGTCCACGCCCAGTGTTTTGTGTTCAATAATATTTGCGTCCATTTGATTGATTAAACATCTTATTTTCCAGATTATGAGCATTATTATAAATACAGTTTAATATGCTTTTTACATGCTATTAATAATAAGATATATATGATAAAATTTATGAATATCTTTCAGGTGGTCCTGAAGGGGGATAACTCAACTCAGTTAGTACAAGATGACCAAGTCAAAGGACCTCTAAGAGTATGTATATTGCATGCCTTTTTTTTTTCCTAATCACATAATTGATTTGTAAAGTTCTAAATTTTGGTCATATTTAGGTGAATATGTGTTCAACATAATTTAAATCAACAGGAGGTTGCTCATTGCTTTAGGTCAGATCAGTTCTGATTAACTAGTCTTAAACAGCCTCTAAAAGCTGCAAAAGTTATGCTTCTCCGTGTAGTATATGCAAACAGTTTTGCACACAGAGCGATTTTTCTATCTTCTTTTAAGATGCAAAGCTTCTTATACATAATGAAATGTTGAAACTTCTTGTAAGTAGTGGAAAACTTGATTAAAACAGTTGATGTGTTTTATATAAACATATGTATTGATTTGTATGCTTATGATACATAACAGTTGTCTGCTAAAATACGTGTGTTATAAAACACTGAATGTAAATAGAGGTCTTTGGGGTTTATATTTTTTTTTTGTATTTGTCTTTCCTCTGTACCTACTGCAAGAACATCAGTGCGTGTTGTCATCTGCTACTGAAATTCTGGTCTAGCTGACAGTATAAGAGTGTTTAAAGTATAAGAAATAGTAGTCATTCCATGCACATCAGTAATAAAGCGATAATTGCTTTGATTGAATATTTGAATATTTATTTCCAATTAGCCTTCTGTTACTTCTTGTGATGATGCAAATCATGCTTAAATTAGATGTTCTGAGTTTCTTACTGCTTTACTGTCTTCTCGCAGTTCGGCCTTCATGCTTAAGGACCTTTGTTCCTACCAGCTAACCAACTAAAATTTGCAAAGTATCATTCAGTTGAAATGAGTCTTTAAAAAAAAAGTAGCTTGCTGAAAGAATTAGTGTCTACATGTCTTCTCCTTTATGTGAGTTTGGGACTGCATGTATGTTGAGATGTTCCTTTTTGCAGGTTGGTGCAATGGTTGAAACCAAAATGCCCGATGGATCCTTTCAAGAAGCTGTCATCAGCAAATTGACGGATGCTAGTTGGTATACTGTAGGTGAGTAGCCACATGTTATGTACAGTCTCTAATCTTTGAACTATATATTTCTAATTATAGATAATAATGTAACAAATTATATCCCGTGTTTTAAGGTCTGAGAGAGATTTTGGAGGGGACTTTTTAAAGTCTTCCAGGTATCGTTTCCTTTTCCATTTAAAATAGGCTAATAATTATTTGATGTTCAGGAGGACTGTTGCAAAGGGAATTGCAGGGCTGAACAATCATGTTTTATTTGGCACAACGTATGTTCACTGCTGTCAGTTTTGCTCACTGGAGTTCAGACTAATTTGTGCACATTTTAAGACATAAACCTCGTAATTGCACTCGTAGCTGAAAACCTATGGCACATAATGAATGACTGAAATGCAAACCTTTCCCTGCGTGTAATCTTGTACACAAGAAAAAAATCAGTCGTACGGCTCTGCATTCTGAAATCATTCCTCTGTTTTGTGTAGAGTTGAGGGTCATGTTTTGTATGAAACAATACAAAAAGGATTTTTTTTTTAAGACAAGAATTGGCACATCACACCTCAAAAATAAAAGAGGGGACATTCACTTATAATGTCTGCTTTAAAATAATTTTCAAATAGTTAGATCTGAAGTGAAATAGAAATACTTTGCTTTTGATGTTAGAGGCTCATGTGCTTTTCGGTTATTGAAATAGAGACCTCAGAATGTAGGGTCAGCAAAATTTCAAGGTTGAACAAGAATTAATTGCATGATATATTAATTTATTTTGAATAATTAGAAATGCTTCTTCTGATCTCCAGATTTTTCTGAAACAGCCTTAACAGCAGAATGACAAAACTCAGCAACTTTCAAGTAATACTAGATAAAAACCCACGGTATTTGAATGGCAGAGCTTTGCAAGCGCCTATCCTTTTTTGCACAACTTTCTTACAGCAGTGGAGCATTACATTCACTAATAGTAGCATGGAGGGAACGTGCTCCTCTTATTTGTCCTGTACATGCTACTCTTCAGCATTGCTTTTGAGATTAGCACTTGTACATTCAAATTGTTTTGTACTAGCTGCCTTATATACTGAACGTATTCAGCTTTACTTCATATTCTTCCATGCTATTCTTCCATTCTTCTCTTGTGGAGTCCTCTATCACATGAAGTGTCCGTTGTTTTGGTTTGTTAACTTTTTTTTAAGATGTAAATAAGATGTTTTCAGTAATAGAACACTTCCACTGCAGTACGCGAGATTACGTCGTCTTTGGTGGGATCAGGATAAGGTTCTCACTGCAGATAATTTGGAAAGATCGCTTTATTGTTATTGTTGTTATTGTGTCCTTTAAATACAACAGTCGGCTTACCAGTTGGCAAAGCTCACTCCTCTTTGCGTTTTTCTTCAGGATTATAACCTTGCTGTAAAGTGGTAGATTTAGCTGCAATATTGTGGTGTATGTCAGGTCAGGGAGGAAGGGCAGGGTTGTTTTGGAGTGCAGAAAACTTAAAATCTCCTTGCTTTAGTAGTATGATGTGACATTAAATGAAGAGCACTGGACCTTCAACTTTGGTTTCTATTGACTTAGAGGTTCACTGTTTTGATACGGAAGAGATAAGAAACAATCTTGCGCTAATAATTTCATGGTTTATGAATTGGCCTTTCCGTTTTAAAACTCTTCCTTATAAGTAGCATTTTTAGCTAATTCTATTTGAATTTGAACCAGAAGGTTTACGTCAGTAAACCAACCCTACAGTGATTAAAGAAGACTTTAACCTATTAATTGGTGAACATATTTGTCTTCTTACATTTGACAGGTGAACTTTAAATCCCCTGTTTTGGGGGTGAGTTTTGTCTGTTTTTTCTTTTTCCTTTTTTTTTTTTCTTTTTTTTCCTTTTGAGCAATACACTTCCACTTGATGAGCAGGTAATTTGAATGGTGAACACATGCTTTACTCTATATTAGTGGATTGTTTAGATTTAGCAGGTTGTTGAACTCTCCCCAATAATGGAAAAGATAAATCGTGCATGCCGCGATTTTTACTTCATATATTTATTGAAGCGCAGTTCCTCAGAAACTTGAATCAAGGGATTAATTTGTTATTGTAATTTTCTTTCCCCCAAAATATTTTTTGACAGGTGGAATAGGGAAAATAAATTCATATGTTTTCCATGTGCACATGTATAAAGACTGCTAGGATTTTGTAAAAAAATTGGAGCTAGAGGTAACCTTATAGGAGGTTAACATGCAGTACTGTATTATGGCATGTAGAGTAGATATAATGACTATGAAAATACAATTATAAGACATTGGAATTGTCTTTAGTTCTTATTAACGATTCTGTGAGTTGTATGTGGTGGTGTATTTGTTGGTGTTGAAAGCGTAGGTGGCATTGACTAGAGTAAGCAGATCATGAAGCTTGTGTCGTAAAAAATGGTTCTTTTAAAACTGGGGAAATGCTCTAGGCTGAGTACAGAAACACCGAGGGGTTAAAAATAAGCCTTATCTTTTGCCTGCTGCTTCCATTGTATCATTGTAGAAAGTTTTGGGTAGATATTAGGTGTCTGTTATGTTGCTGTGAAGCAAACAGAGTTGAATTGGTTTCTTTTTAATTGATGGTCAGCTATACTACTTGGCGATGTTATTGACTGATTCGGTAAAAGCCGAATAGTTGGGAGGGAAGTGGATTAAACAACTGTCAGGTTTCTAGAATGTATTCCTGAATGTGGTCAAGCTTGAGATGGAAAGCACAAGGGAAGGCCTGTATTTCAGTAGCTCTGTGCTCTCCCTGTGCTATTTATTTTCTGTTTTAGTAGCATCTCTTTCTCAGTGATCTAAAAGTAGATTGATACGGAAATGAGCGATATATACAGACAAATGTTTTTGAAGTATTAACTACACAAATCTAAAAAATTCACCAAAACAAACCATATGTGTGTCCACTGAGGGGTGATGATGTTCACTTTTGCAAATTGGGTTCTCTATTTCAGATAGATACCTAAAGAAGAAACAAAGTTGGAACAGCTTTGCTTTGTTCAATAAGGTGAACCGGTAGAAACGCTGCGTTGAATTTGCTGTAGTAGGCTGCTTTGCCACCAACATAACAAAAAGCCACAATGATGATCAATTAGTCTATTATAACGGTATCTCCTGTCTATTAGTGGTGTTCGTGTACCCAAAATAAATAAGGATTTATTTTTATTGTAGCTAACATGGAATCACTTTTTCACCTGTTGATACATAAAAATAATGTTTCTGTAGCCATTTAGTCATATTGAAATTTTCAGCTGTGATTTGGAAATATTTTTGACATTAATTTTGAAATTCAGCTTTTCAGTGTAAGCAGGTGAAGAAACAAAAGCTCTTTGGAGCAAAAGTTTAACCATGTCTGGAAAATGCCATTGCACAAGTCAGCTCTCTCATCTGCTCAATTGCATCTAAAGTGGGATGACAGTAATAGCAGTTTAAGTTCTTTGGATAACACATGGCTCAGTTGGATGTTGAACTTAATTTACAAATTTTTAAAGTGCTGCGTTGATACTTCTGAAGTGCTGAAGATATTGCGAGGTGATAATTGCAGAGCATTAGAATGATCTATCAGATCCACTTTCAGCTGAGCCGTGTTTGAATTATGGCTTACTTAGCGTTCCATCCACCTGATTCTCTATTAACTTGTAAAATGCTTCAGGTAAATACTGAATTAATGTCTGAAATGACTTAAAAAGCCAGAACAAAACCCAGACCACACCTTACAAAGTGTGTAGTTGTATTTTCCTTTTTTTTCCCATTCTGTGGAGTCTTACAAGCATTACCAGAATTTGGGAAAAACAGAAATCCTTATGTAATTTAATGAGACATTTTTGTATCACTTCTATACAGAATGAGAAGCAATATAATGTCTATATAAAAGCAAGAAACAGTATTTCAATTGAGCAAACATCTGAAGAGCTGCTGTTAGGATGACCTTTTTTTATTGCCCCATCAAAACGAAAGTGTCATCTCTCTTTTGACAAAACTCACGTCAATAATCTGTTTGTGCTTAGATCTCTTGTTAAGTGTATGTAATCTAACCATATCTACAGCATCAAACAAAAGAAAAAAAAAGTATCAAATATATTGAGCCTTGTGTTTTACTAGACAAAATGATGGCAAAGTTTTTCTAGAGAGAAAGATAAAACATGTATTAAGTTTCAGTATTTTTTCATCTGAAATGAGTAGGAAACAGGGAGGAAAGAACCAAAGCAAACCAGTGAGAGACATTTGTAGTTTCTAGCAGACCTTGATGTCAAGAGTAGGGCTTTATATACTGTTTAGAGTGAAAGGGAGCGTGAATCTTTAGCTTTAAGGCTTCATCTGGTACTTCAGTGTAAGAGGAGACATGTCTTTTGTTGTTTTAAAAGTTATCATGAAATAGCTGAATATTTTAACAGAAATAGTAAAGACTTAACTTTTTCTCATTCATCTCACCGCCGCACGAGTCTGCAAAGCCAATGGAGTTTTTCCTTCTTGGCTCTAGTACGACGTTGTACATCCACACGGTCTGGCTTTCCCTGTGCTGAAAGCCAGGACACCACTTTCCCACACACCTCTGTGAGCCCCCTAGCTTTGCTTGTGCTGCTCCTCGGCCTCATGTGGTGGTAACATCCTCCCCATGGAGTTCTGTGACGGTTTGCAGGGGATGCTGAGAGAGCGGGTGCTGAGAGGAGTTCGATACCTGAGCGCTCGTATTGTGCGAGGGAAGTTCTGGGTACTGATGATCTTTTGAGGTCCCTTCCAATCCCTAACATTCTGTGATTCTGTGATACTCTGCTCGAGTTGTTTGGGAAATTAAGTGTAGTCTCAGCCACCTGTTGCATCACACTGGGGTGCAGCGTTTAGGAGCGCAGGTGACAGAAGCAAAAGGTATTTGAGTATTTGGTTAGTCCTCTCATGTTGTGTGGGTTTTTGAAATTCCAGTTCGTAATGCTGAGACTGTTTATCAGAAAAAAAACCAACAGCTGACGTCCTAGGCCTTTCAGGAGCAAGGTTGCTAACAGGAGCTATTTATAGACACATTTTCCGATTTTAATACAGTTTTTCTCTTCTGATGCGCTGTGGAGATACTGTGCTAACAGGAAAAACTGACTTGGTTCTGGCTTCACTACAACTGTGAGCTCCTGACATGTCGTATTCCTGCATGAAGGGTGACAAAAGCTATCAGTGCCACCGCAGTTGCTTGATTTCATCCATGCCAGGGGCTTGTCAGTTTGTCTTTTTATAACTTCAACAGCACATGGTTTGTAGTATGCACAAGGCAGTAGTCACGTTTGTGTGGCTGGTTTGACCAGTTCTTCCCAACATCCTGTTGAGTTCTACATCCCAGAAGCATCACTTCATCTCCTGGCAGTGTGTGTATCATCCAGGAATCTGAAACCACAAGTGCAGCAGGGGAACTGCCCAGTTGTCCCCACTTTGCTGGTCCTCTCTACCACCCTGACCCACCCTAAATTTCTTCTTTAGATCTTTGAAATATTGCCTGGGTGGATTTTGAGGAAACCCTGTATTTGCCTGGAGTCCTTCCATGGAGCATACAGTTGTTTAAGTGCACCTGTGGCACATAGAAACTGTGCAATAGGTGTGTTGGTTGCTTTATTACAAATCAACGAGATGGAGCCTTTGGTTATAAAACCACCTTTGTTAAAACATGGACTGAGTGTTTAAAAAAATGTGTTCAAACGGTGCTGTAGGGAAGGAGGTGGAATTTTTTCTCTAATCTCTTTATACATAGCAATAGTCAGATTACTGTAACATCTCAGAAAAAGCAGTTTCAGACTGTAGGTTTTCGTGAGGTGGTAGTTTTCTGTGAATAAACGCAAAGGTCACACTTCTGCGTTGTCAGTGATATTTCATATACATTTCTGTTCAGGAACTGAAGCTCATTTAAAATGATCTTTTTTTTTAATTGAGTTCTGTAGTCTCTCCAGTAGCACAGTACACTGCAGTATTTTGCTCTCAAACCCTCTTACAGTGATGAATCAGTACTTAGTACAGTCCTTGTGTACAAGGTCATTCAACAAGTATTGCTTTACTCTTAGTTATTTCTGTATTGTTGCCACAGCTGAAAAACACAAATCTGCAAAACTTGCACACATTCATCAAGACATTCATAGATAGCATCTCTGATAGCTCCCAAATCACTACTTTGTGAGGCAGATAGTGAAAATAATTAAGTGTGCATAGTAACACTGGAGCAGTTTTTAGTTCTTGGTACATACTTTCGTTGTCTTAGTAGATTTAAAAGTTTCTGAATGGGATGGGGAATGAGATAAAAATGTGTTACTTGCTGTGCAGGGTAGAAACTCTCCTCCTTTGGGCAGCAGCAGTAACAGAACTTGTTGGATTTGAAGTTAGCAAGCAGATGCAGCCTTGATGGTTGTTTTCCCTATTCACTTGTGTATTACAGAACTGCCTTGTTCTGGTAACACTGATTACTCTGTGTATAAGTAATATCCTAGCTATTATGAGGATGTTACTGCTAGTGTGTTCACTGTTTGGTTTTATTTTAATCTTAGGGGGCGTATTTCTAAACAAGATGTAGTTAAACGGATCTGCAGTGTTTTGTGGCAAGTTTCTTCACAGTTCCTAAAAATTACTTTGATTAGTGGGCTTATGAATATTTCTTATATAAATAAATGAGAACCAATGCAAGACAGAATTTTTGTGAGGACAAGGTTAGTATTATTTTTGTTAATGGCATGTACAGGCCTGCTGCAAACAAGGAATGGAAGACACCTGGCTCATCCGTAGTGAGTTGGAAGTTGTGCTGTTTAATGCATATTTGAGGTACTCCACTTTTAACTGAGAATTGAGTTGTTTGTGGGTTTGTTTGTTTGGGGTTTTTTTCAAAGTTTTGGGAAGTATTGCATTGATTCCCACTGGGAAGTTTTATTTTTCTGTCACATCTTTGGTTTGCCTGGGCTTCCACAATCAGGGAAAAAATAAATCAGTTCTGTTTCTTCCCCATTATCATCAACAAGGTTGGGATACAGTGAAATTCTGAAAATTTCCATATTATTTCGGTTATTTAAATAGGCTCTGTGTAGAGCATATTGAACTCCATTCTTGGGGCTAGAACAAGCATAACAGAGACTGTTCCTCCAGGTTGTGCTGCTTTGCTTAGTCACCTTTTCTCTCTTCTGCCAGTGTTCGTCGTGGAGCAACATATTTGGAAGAAAGGCCTCTGGCCAGCAGAAAGGTTGATTTTTGTTGTCATTCCAACTTTGTTATATTGACTCTTAAATACTAGCATATAGGTTGGTGGCTGGTGTGTATCATATCCTCTTTGCAGAAGTATTTACTGAAGCAGTCACTGGTGCATCCTGGTTCCCCAACAAGTACGTGCCTGCTAGAAAATTAGGCAATGATAGCACTTAAAGGGCTTCTGCTTTTTCCTACTTGGTTCCTTTGGAAGGATGGGATTGTAAGTTCTTCTAAAATAAATACTGTGTTATTGTAAACACGGCTTTTGATGACTGTACTATATGTGTGTGGGGAGATATCTCTCTGTGTTCTGTTCCTGTTTCCTTCCCTCTTAACACAGCTGATACTGTTCCGTAAATGCTTTCTTATGGCCCACGGCCTCTAGAATTTCTGCTGCTGGAGAATTTGGAGTTGTATTTAAGGAACAATTAAGTAATTGATGCAAGTCATTCGGTAGCAATTTAACAGTTTTTAATTTGTCTGTAGTACTAGGCATTTAAACTAGAGTTAAGCAGTCTTACTTCTGGATGAGGTTAAAAAGAGGAGTGAATTTGCAGCTTAGAGCATATTCTAAAAGTGTGTTAAGTTCTTCTGACATGACTCCTGTCACAGTATCAAAGTATCACAGAGCCAAAAAAAGTGCCGTCTGCCCTACTGCTTATATTTATGAAATCCTTAATATATGATACTGTAGATTGAAAAGGCGTTCTCTTAAAGCCTTTAGGATTAGCATTAAAAAGTCATGCATAGGGTGGCAGTAATGTGAATGGTACTTTTTGTGAAGTAGTTTCTTCTTAAAAGTGAGATGGAAACCACAAGAGCTGCTTAGTTTAGGGAAGGTGTATGTTTTTAAAGGTGTTGAGGCTATCGATGAGTGTTTCCGATTGCCCTTTCGATAAGGTACGAACAAATATTTTCCCTAGAAGAGAAGTTCAAAGTAGCTACAATTACAAAATGCATTTTGATTAATTTCAGAGACTTCTTACTTGATACCGCTCTAGTAATTCAAGTAATTGATGTTTTCTTATGAAAAATGGTGCTCTCTTTCTCCATTGACGCTTTATAAAGTGATCACTAATGTAGCTAAGGAAATCTTCTTATACTATTCTGTTACACGCTTTGTTTTTCTGCAAACATGTTGTCTTGCTCCAAGTTGTGCAGCTACGCTGTCGGTTGCAGTTGCTGTTGCACATGTCTGTGACATAAATAATTGTGGAATGAGCAACTTCTTATTTATCTAACAACTCTTACGTGGTCAAAGAAAGGTTCGCTTTATCCTTGAAGTGTTTAAATGACTCTGAAAGACAAAAAATATTGATGTCTTCTGTTTCTGTCCTGCATGGTCCTTCTACTTCTGTCCCTACTAGTCCCCATCACAATAGAAGATGAAATATAACTGCCTCTTTTGTCTTAATCATTTTAAAAACGCAAGTCTTTTAAAGTAATGATAAAGCTATGGTATCGCCTTCTGTATACCACCACTTAATTTTTGTTATTGAGAATTCCCTTGTAATTATCTAAAAGCATTTTCTGTACTGAGCAGGTGGTGTCTGTAGGGATAACAACACAGACTCGATAAAAATTTCTAGTTTTGCTATTTGTGTGTGTATACATGTGTTTACATGTACTTACATGAGTCTCTTGGGGTTGGATATGCTGACTCTGTCCATTCTTTTAACCTGAATGAGAGGGAGAGAAACTTCAGTCCTGGAAGAAAATTACCAAGGTAAAATGGGACACATTGGACTCGCTTACTTTGAAGGAATCGCACACTCTTACTCTGTGCCTTGCATTTCCTTTGCTCCAAGCAGGACGCTCACACATGGCTGCTGAACACAGACACTTTTCTACACTTTTATTTAACAGTTATGCCAATTCCTTGGCCTGATGCAGCTCAGGAAGGAGCTCTGAGAATTTTTGCTTTTCCCTGAAGTTGTGCGATAACTGCACCTCGTGTAAGATAAAGTATAATTTTTGGAAAGAGTGGCTTTCGTTTTAGGGGTGGGAGAGGGGTTTCACAGGGGCCTTTGGGGTTATTTTTTTGTTTTCCTTTCTGTAGTCCACCTGTTTCAGTTTTGGAAAATGTGGAGTGGCTTAGCACTTTTTCCCTGTATAGCAAGGGACAAGCATCTTCTGCAGAACAAGCCACTTCTATACTTCCAACTAGAGAAAATGGAAATAAATGGCTGAAAAAAGCTTGTAGGAAGAGGGCTGGTTTGGGGATGTGGGGTGGGTTTGTCTTCGTTCAGGTATGAAACTGGGAACAGGACTGAAGGCATCACTGCCCCGTTCCGAAAGCTGCTCGTGCTTCTGTTGTCTCTGGGTCTGACGGGTGATTAGGAAAGCTTAATTATTCAGTGTTAATTATTTTTTTTCTTCCATGTTGTTCTGTTCGTGGAAGTGAAATACCGATTTATAAAGCTGGCACTTGACGTTTTGGAGCCTATAATTGCTTCATATTGGTCAGGAATATCGAGTGGTGTGACTTCCAAAGTTCTAACTTGTGTATTTGTTGTAATTGAGGAAAGCAGAATATCTCACACAGTTCTCAATTCTCATGATTTCCTTATCTGTCCTAGTTTTAAGCAGAGTTTAGTGTGTTTTACTAGTGTATTTTACTTAATACTCAGTATTTATAATAATTTATCTTTTGGAGATGAAAAAATGGCATATGTCATCTGGTTTGTGAAGGGTTTGCTTGATTTCTTCCTTTACTATACTAGTTTTAATTAAATAGGTAGAGCTTCCAAAATCGGAGATAAACTAGACTGTTATTGATTTATTTACTTATTTGCTGTCAGGTATCACGTTCTATTGGCTCTTTTAATACAATCACCAGCCATTTGTCCCCTAAAATGATTCTTTGTGAAAAATTAGTGCTTTGACTTTAGTTCTGAATGTGTTTAGCAGAGGATCATGACGCTGATCTGCTTGTAAGTCTCTTCAGAACGATGAGAAATGGTGCGCGTTGTAGGGTCCACAGAACTTTTAAAAACAAAACAACCACAAACAAAAAGAACCCAGCCAGCCAAACCACCCTAAAGCTTAAAAATATACCAATGAAATATTATCAAAGTGTACAGAGAGAGCTGATGGATGGCACATTTCGAGTGGGTAATGAAACTCAAATTTCAAAGAGATGGCATGAATAAATATATATATGTATGTATGTTTGTTTGTTTTTTAAATTAATGTAAGCCTGTGATAACACTGAACTTCAGAATGATTTTGAGCACTCTGGTCTTTGCACTTGGCTGATCGATGGGTGCCAGTGCTGAATTAGTGATGCGGAGGGGAAGAGCTCACTCCTCATTTTCCTAGTTAGTTTTGAAAATATTATTAACTAGTATAGATAATTAGGCATGTAAGTGTCTACCTTTCTTAAAATACTAGGTTTGTGGAGGGGGAAAAGTTAGTTGTTTTGTGTGTACGACTATTATAACGTAAGCCATTAAGATAATTCAGAGATACCACAGTGGTATCTCTGCTCTGAAGATGGGGCAACCTTAAAGCTGATCTTGTTAAGCTTAATTAAATTTGTATTCACACCTTTTTACATAGTTATTACTGCAGTCTGTGGTTTTAATCTAAGATTGTGACTGTTCTATTCAGTTATGTTATGAATGAGTACTTTTCTTGTTGCAACCAATCTGTGCTTTTGCTTACAGCACACTTACATTGATTCGTGCTGGCTCAAGAGATTTTCTTTCAGTACATATTGTCATACTGATATGCACAACAGTCTTGAATTTTATGTTTTTTTTCTTTTAAAGTTATTACTGGACAAAGTGCATCTCGAGTGGTTTAAATCTAGAGTAGTATTTTGTACTCTGACCCATACAAATGAACTTTTACGTCACTGGAATGCCAGACTGCAGCCACTTGGTCTCTGCTCTTTGCAAAGGGCCTGTTTGCATGGCTCAGACGGTGAGATCTGAACCACTGCAGGAGAAATAGTAACTTTTTTCCCTTCTCTTCAGGGAAGTTCTTGTGAAAAGGCTTTATTTAAACTGTCTAAGGAGCAGGTCTTTCTCAGGTAAAGCTTGCAATAGCCTTGTAGCATTCTAGTCTTCAGCTCTGTATTGATGGCAACTGATGGAACTTCCCTGTGGTGTATGAGTTTTAAGAGAACAGGATGTCTACTAAGTATTCTTTATAAATAGGTCAGACTTACAGTTGCAAGTTTCCAGTACTCCCAGTCTGTTGGCAGCACAGTATTGATAGTGTAGCAAAAACTATCACACGCTTGTTTCTCTTTCCATTCATATTGTCTTTTTGTGGGGTGGTTTGTAGCAAGAGGATTCAAAGGTAGTCTAAGTAAGGAATAAAGGGATTTGGTAAAAAAAAAATAAATTAAAAAAACCCCAGAACTAAACCCAAACAAAACCCTAAGATTGTTAGATAACAGTAACTGATATGCAGCCAGTAGCTATGGTTTGAAGTGTGCAGTGTATTGGAAAGGATGTCTAAATTAAACTGAGCCTATTGCATCCCAGAGCTTCACTTCATACTGACTTGAATCTCTGTGTGAAAATGTTACCTGTTCTTAGACTGGATCTTGAACACCACCCTTCATTTCGCTTATGAACTAAAGAAATGTTTAAATGGAGGTCTTACATGTTTTAGAGACTGTTCTAAATTGTGAGATAAACAGTAGACTTGTTTTGTCAGCTTGGGAAAGAGATCTGATCATCTTGTGCCAATGTGTTTTCTTGGCTTCATACTAGTTTTTGATGATGGTGATGAAAGGACCTTGAGACGAACTTCATTATGCTTGAAGGGAGAAAGGCACTTCGCAGAAAGTGAGGTAAGACAATGATGGACATGCAATGAAAACTAAATAGTTTTGTTTTTTAATAACTAGAATCTGCAAACTAATCTTATTTTTCTGTTTTTCCGCGTAGACACTTGATCAGCTGCCACTAACCAACCCAGAGCACTTTGGAACTCCAGTTATTGGGAAGAAATCTAATAGAGGAAGAAGATCTTCCCTTCCCGTGTGAGTTTTGATAATGCGCTGTTGTTTTCCTTTCCTTCAGTGTCCTTTGCTAAAACCAAAGGTGTACTATTGAAGGTGTAATCCTCCATCATGTGAGTTGTGTACACAGCTCACGGACTTAGATAATTCTGTTCATGCAGACGTGTTCCTATGTTAGGAGTAGTATGAAACTGATGTGGTTTTTTTCCTTGTAGTAATCTTAAGAACGTTCGTAATTTTTTTTTGTAACAGGAAGTCGTGTGTCAGAAAATGTAGAATTTTTAACCTTCTTCATACTGCACAAAGTAGGAAAAAAAAGGTGGTTTAAATTTCTGGGGTAGAGACCATTTCTCTTTGTTTAATGTCTGTGCACAATCAAATCCTGATTCATGCCTCCAATTCCAACATGATGCTGTTGTAAAATACTACTAGTTGGAAAGAATTTCTACAAAATTCCTCTTACAAAAGTGCACTTACTATTTAAGTGTATTTCAAGCAATTTCATCTCTTAAAATTCTAATTTTGGTTTTGAAGCTTTTCAGAACAGGAAGAAACATCTGGTTGGAAGCTTATTTGCTTTCAAATGTTAACTTCAGACAAAAACTT
This sequence comes from Pampusana beccarii, assembly GCA_013399365.1. Classification (NCBI taxonomy): domain Eukaryota; kingdom Metazoa; phylum Chordata; class Aves; order Columbiformes; family Columbidae; genus Pampusana; species Pampusana beccarii. The sequence continues at coordinate 45,084 of VWYH01007849.1, forward strand.
TAAAATACCGTATGTTTTAATAATTTAGTACTGAAGATGAAAAGGAAGAGGAAAGTAGTGAAGAGGAGGATGAAGATAAAAAGCGTCTCAACGATGAATTGCTTGGCAAGGTTGTGAGTGTGACCTGTAACTCTGAGAAGGCAGATTGGTACCCAGCTTTGGTAAGTTGCTTAAGACATTGACATTTCTAGTGTCATACTACTAATACCTTTTTCGATAAGAGCACCATCTGACTTGTTACATGGGTTTGTGCAGTGGTTTTCCTCGATAAGATGGTAAAAGTAGCAGAACAAAGATTAATGTTTATGTGTAAGTTACAGTTTTATAGCTCTTAAGTCTTTCAAAACCACACATAAGATGATCGTTACGTCCCAATATTTTCTAATAACGTGATATGTTAGCATTAGCACTCCTGGGCAATTTAAGAAAAACTAAATGTTTTAATTTTAATGGGAGTAGAATTTTCACCTTCTTGTATTTAATGATTGCCTTTTTACTTAGACTTTCAATTTAATGAAATATTATTCATGCTTGTGTTTACATAAATGACCAGTTATTATAGCATTAGAGGTTACTTGTTATTTTTATTTGGCTGTCCGTGTAGGATCCTGCTCTTCATTACTATAGCTGGTAAAAGATATATATTAAATAAGTTCAAGTACAAGTAGACTTGTACTGTAAAGATAGACACTTTGCAGATACACACAGGAAAATTTAGGGATGCTTATTAAAAGTTGCTTTCTTTAGTAAACTTTTTGGTATTGTCAAACAAGCTGAATACACATCTTCTGTCATCCATCAGAGATGGTGTTTGTTAAAAAAAAATACTTGGAGCATTAAACAGGCAGGTTTGGTTCACAGATTTTAGTTACTTACCTGTATATTCTGTAGTCCTTCATGAGTCTTTGGGGTTGGCTGAAACGAGCTCAGCTGTTAGAATCTTCTACCTTAGTTTAACATTTCATTTCCCTGTGTGAATCCGGGATCAAGCGGTAACTGACTACACAGGCCAGTGTCTTCCCTTCCTTGAAAGAGCTTTCTGGTGCAATGTAGGGTGAAGAGATGACATTGGCTTATCCAGCTGTAGTTTAATATGTGAAATGTGGTATTGTTGTACGTGTTCTGATTGTTGTATCGCCCTTTACTAACGGCAGATTTTAACTTAACGTGGTTCTAACAAGGGGACTGAGTTACTAGAGTCCCCTGCCTGTTCTGTTCTCTGCTGCCTGAGAAACACGAATATCTTTTCTTGCCTTTTTCTTTTCCTTTGGAGGGTAGAATTCCGACTCATCTGAATGAGGTGGCACAGCTTCCACTGAGTCCTGATAGATCCAAAAGTTCGTCTGCATTTGACATTTTCTGTCTGTATGCGGTGTAGAGCAACATGCAAACTTATTCTATTTATGGTAATACAGATACTACAAATGTATTTTTATCACCTTTTTAAAGTTAGAGATGATACTGCTGTGGAAGGATGTGCTGGATTCCACGCTGTCTTATATTATCCACACCTCAAAAAAAAATCCTGCTACTTGCTTCTCGGTTTGAATGCCAAAGATCAGAAGCTGATATAAAATAAGTGGGTCTATGACTTTTTAAATAGATGCTTTAAGCAGGTTTTGTATGAACAAGAGGAAAAAAAAGCAGAGCGAATAAACAGGATCTTATGGTGTCACCCCAGTAGGATTGTTTTGAGTTTACAGATGAAAATGGAAACTTTTCTGGCTTATACATAAAAATTAATAGTTTAAGGTAAACTGCTTCTTGAAATTTGTCATTGTTGGTCTTCGTAATGTAAATTGGAGTAGGTTTCTTTTCTCAGAACTGGAAATTATAATAGAAGAAACAGGAAAATGGCAGTTTTCCTGCTGTCCATCTTTCTTTCCTTTCAAGATCAGCTTCTATTTTTTTTTTCTTAAAAGTGTTTTGTTTGAAACTTCAGGTTGTGTCTCCCAGCTGTAATGATGACGTCACGGTGAAAAAGGACCAGTGTTTAGTTCGATCCTTTGCAGATTCCAAATTGTAAGTAATGGCTTATTTTCATTAGATATATATGGAAGAAAAATGCTAAACCAGGTTACATATTGTTTCTGAAGACATTATTTCTTCCAGAAGGAAAGCATACAATTTTGTGTATTGTTATTTGTACACATTTGTAGTTTCCAGCAACTTCCGTGCTTACTCGCCCACTTTTACATTGTGTGTACAGATAGAGTTCATTGGATTAGTAAATTTTCTGGTGTCTATTAAAAAAAAAAAATAAAAGTCAACAACTTCAAAAACACCAGATGTTAACACTTTAGATGATTCCTGTTTTCTGAAGCGTGAGTTTTGGTTCTAATTATTTCCCTTAATGTCCTAATTATTACATCTGTATGGGTGTTTGTTGTAGTAGTTTGAATTTCTGGTTGACTCGTTACCTCCAGTGCCCAGATGTCCACTGCTGTTCAAATAGCAAAGTTTTAAAGTGCTCAAGCTACTTTTGGAATAAAAAAGTGAATGTAAAGTTACTGTTTAATTAAAATGTGGACAGAATCTGAACAAAGATTCCTGGGAAAAGAAAGGTCATATTAGTCCATTCCCCCCCCCAAAAGGAGGGGAGGAGGAAGAGAGAGATGTGTCTTACTTATGGATTAATATAATCAAAAGAATACAAAGTCTGTTTTTTTTTTTACAGCTGTTTCCCTTTCTAATGCATCTGTCTCAACATATTGCAATTAAAAACTTCCTTGCGGAAGGCAAGCTGTCACTCCTCTTTCTTTCTTTTGAAGTGAACGATTTGTGCTTTGCTTTTCTTTTTAATCGCCATGGTTTTCAGTGGGGTGCGAGTATTTTATCACTGAAACATATTTTGAGTAACCGAAGACTTAATTCATTTTGGCCTCTTAATGTAGACGTGTGTCTTGACTTCAGCAAAGCATTCTTGACTTCAGCAAAGNGTCTGGTTCTTTATATACTGAAGGTAGAATGTTGTTGGACAAGCACGCAGACTTGCTTTGTTTTACTTTTTTTTTGCCATAGTATTATGGCTTTAACTTCAGAAAATGGCAGCTGCCAATTCCTGAGGTTTTACTCCATTTTTTTCTGAAATAATGAAAGAAGAAAAAAAATCTTTATTATAATAAAACTCACTTGTAAGGCTTTCCTTGCAGGTTGGTTAGCATGTCTGTTGTAGTAATTCAATAACTAAATATTCAGTATTACTTAGAACAGAGCAACTTCCGAATATTTTGCTGTGGGAACACTTTTGTAATTTAAAAATAAAAATCAACTCTTTATCAATGCAGATATGGGAGTTTGGCTTCACTGTTGTGCTGTGCTAGTAGAAATGTATGTTGAAAACACAGGGCTTGTTTGTTTTTAGCTGGGTTCTCAGTTTGGGTAGCAACTGGTGATCGATGTCAATATTTTCAATTTAGAAAACTTTTTTTGCCTATGTAGAGTATTTTACCTTTGCAAATTTGTGCAGGTTAAATATTTAAAATCAGGAAGCCTTACAAACCTTTCTTCATTGTTTAATTATAAGGGTTCTTTTAGTGTCTGAATTTCAAAGAAAAATTTGGAAGTTACTTTAGTTTTGAATCCTGTATTAGGATCTACAATAACAAACGCCTTATGCATTTGGTTGTTAGAATGGACCTTGAAAGTGAATTATAGACCTTGAAAATTTTAGGAATTGTTGTTTTTCTAAGTCAAATGCTTGCTCTACTGTGATTTAAAAATAACAACAGAACCTTATTCTTTTTCAGTTACTCAGTAGCAAGAAAAGACATTAAAGAACTAGATGTTCAAAACTTACCAAAATCTGACTCCTCTCCTAAAAAAGGTAAATTAGAAAAAATTGTAGATGTTTAAAAAACGACGGCCTGTTGAGTTCTGATAATTGCTCTTGGATGGTTTGCAAACAATTTTAAATGTGAAAAGTTAGAGAAACTTTGGATATGACTGCCGTATTATTAAAATAGCACCTAGTAGAAGTGTTAGTTGGTTTTTATATCCTTCTTTTAATCCACTCTAAATTAATGGAAAGTGAATAGAATGTTTTCAAGGTAGAATATTTGAAATGACATCGAACCACTGGCATATATAGTTAACTCTCCTGAAACCAAATTTTGTGCTATTTGTCTTTACAACAAAAATACCCGGACAGGACGGTGTAAACTTTATTAGAACAGCCTGCCTGTGATTAATGTTTTATTTGAAAGTATAATCACAGAACTTGATTTCTGGATGGATGATGTGACTAAAAATTCATGGTTTTAGAGGGCTTGTGAAAGGCCAAGATTGTCGCTTCAGTGTAAATGATTCTTAAACTCCTAGTGTTATTTCTCCCAATCAGACCTCAAACCACAAAATTTGTTAAGGAGAGAAATACTTAAACTGTATTAATTAGAAAGGAGAAAAAAAAAAAAGGCAAAACAACCCAAATAACAGGAAAAACCCCACTCAACAGCAACAATTCCTCCAGTTTGAGTAAAGATGTGGAACAACAGTTCCTTAACAAGTAAAGGTTTAACGTGATTCTCACAAATGAAAGCTTGAGGTGGCTTTGATTGCTTTGTGTAATTCTTAATTGATTTCCCATATTCTTTCTTCTTAATAACTATTTCAGAGTACAAGAGCTTTAAACCAGCCAAAAAATGATCAGATGGCAGGTTTAAGATGAACTGAGGAAAGGGATTTTTTTTTTTTTTCGTGCAGAACGTAATTGGGTTGTGACATTCGCTGCCATGAGGGAATATTGTGGAACCAAAGGTATTAATGGTTTCAAGAAGAGCTTAGACAACTTTCTGGGGGTTACTGTGTCAGCAGCTATTAAAACCTGGTGCCTTTTCTTCAGCACCACTGTGAATTGTTCATTACAGTATGTCCTTCTTTTGAGTATTCTGATTCCTCTTTATTACAGTTTTTTATTGTGTCCGGGGGACACGTTTTGGGGTTATCTGGGTTTGGTTTGCTTTGTTGTTTTCCCCCTTGGAGAACCTCTTCAAGGAAAAGAATGTGAGGTATTTCCATTGTACAAGTGTGACTTCTCCCAGTCCCACCACTCCCTTGTTCATTGGTTTATTTTTCCTGTACCGTCTCTTCAGGCAGTGCTCTTAAAGCATTTGCTTCTTTTTTTTTTTTTGCGATCTAAACTTTTAAGACATGACGAGATTTTTGAAAAGAAGAAAGTCGTGGTACTTGATCTAACTGTGATGGGTTTACTTTTTAAAGTAGCTTCGTTACAGTATTTATTTCTTTCATACAGAGGCAGAACACTTCACAGTTGCACAGAATGTATGTGGATAAGTATAGGTGCCTCTCTTTGGTACTGTTTACATACATAGGTGTAAATTTCAGCAGTGTTCATGGGGACCTATGACTAGAAAGGAACTGGACGCTGCATGTGGGGTGGGTGTTCTCTACTCCCAACTCTTTACCGACGCTTGATTTTTAAAATTTGACAGTCTCAACATGTAAAATGTGTAAACTAACTGTTTAAAGCTGAAGTATCTGTTTTATCAATTCCATTTTTGGTTCAAGTTGGCGCAGTGATTTACAAGAAGGTGAAAAGGAAATTAAAAATGCTTTGTGATTCTGAATACCGGGGGTGAAGGTAAAACCAGGGCCCTTTCTTCTGTAGGGCTACAGGAGGCGAGCGCGTTTCTCAGCACAAAGGGTGTTCCTCGGAACTGGAAAATGGACATCAGTGAAATTCTGGAGTCCTCCAGCAGCGATGAGGAAGATGGAGCTGCTGCAGAAACTGATGAAGAGGAAGAAAAGAGAGAAGAGAAAACAGAAGAAGTAGCGGTGAGTCTGAGTAATTTCACCCATTCTTCAAAGATAATTTAATAACTTAATAACTTCACTCTCGGACTTGGTTTTCTTACTTCAACATGTTATCAGACGTGTTCATCTTCCCTTTGCTACCACTTGCCTTTATTGGGGTTTGTGAGCAGTGGCAGATTGCCTCCTGTTATCCACTGAGAAATTGGGCACAAATCTCAAAAATTAAGAATTTAAGGCAGAGAACAGTGATAGAAAGAATGTCAGGAGAGGCATAACCAAAAAAATGGATGCTGCTCCAAGCTTAAATAATTGGAAGTAACTTTGTATTTTTCTTTGGTGCCTTGTATGTGGTGTATATACAAAGTAACTTGTTGCTGGAAACAGTGTGATTAAAAAGAAAAAGGCTACTAAAGCAAAAGCAATAGGCTAGTGAGTTAGTGCACAGTGCTTTTAAAGCTATTTGGTGCCTCAGACACTATTGAAGAGCCGTACAGGAATCGCCTTTGTAAGTATGAGAGTTTTCTCCACACCAGTATTCCCAGTTTGGGAATCACAGAACCATATGCAACGATGTGGATGGACTTTCTGTTGAATATTCACAGTGATGTGATTTTTATGCGTTAGAATATTTCGAGTGGTTCCTTTTCCACAAAGTTAGCCAGTGTCTTCCTATCATCAAAACCGTATTTTACAGAATTTTCCCTTTTATTTCTGGTTTTAACCTTGATATTTAGAATGAGGGAGGCGGTGGGGGAAAAGGCGGTGCTTGGTTGTGGAGTTTGTTTGGTTGTGGGTTGTTTTTTTTTTTTTTTTTTCTCGTTGTGTGATTTTCACAATACGCTCGGAAACATTCTATAGAGAACTCAACAACCGAAGTTTGTTTTGTGAGGGAGGTCGAACGCCGTTTCCCCTCCCGTCTCCCCCCCCCGGCCTAACCCGCGGTTTCTCGGCCCCGCCACAGAATGGCCGGCGGCGTTGCCACGGCAACCGCGTGTTGGCCGGTACCACGCATGCGCTGGGGGGGGGGGTTGGAGCGGGCGCCGGAGCCGAGGCTTGGCCGGCGGCCAGGGGGAGGTTTGCCAGATGCTGGGAGATGGGCCGGCTCTTTTCTTTGCCTTTCATCTAATGTCTGAGGGTTTGTTTGGTTTTTTTTTTCCTCAATTATTAATTTTTTTTTATTTTTATTTTTTTTAAATATATGGAAGAGAATGTAAGTAATGCCGTATAACTGCGGATGCTGTGCAGGGAGAGAGAAAGCCGGCAAATATTTGGAAGCCGGGCTTGAATTATGTCCAGGCAGTGGGCAGATTAGATAGAGAGGAAGTTAAAACCATTTTACGTTTGAAAGAATGCAGCTTCTAGGTAAGGATTCCGTGTTTTAATCTCTAACGTTAACGTGGTGGTTAAGAATGGGGGTTTGACTTAGATTTCTGATCTCTCTGGTGGTGCCAGGGTAGATCTTTCCAGGTAAAAAAAAAAGACAATAAGAATCTATTTTTAGGTGTTAATTTTGTGCCTTGGTAACAGTATTCTGGAAAATGGAGTGGATGTCTGTGTGAGGGTAATGGTGTGATTAGATAAATATAAGGATGAATGTGTGCGGAATATAAAATCCTCTGGGTTTTTTCCTCTGTTTGCAGTGAAAAGGACTGAATAGGCCACATTTTGCAGGGTGTGAACTGTTGCAGTCTGTATTGGTCTGTTTGTATTAACGTTGGCTAAAATTGCAAACTCTCAGTCACTAAAAACCAGGAATTGCTATACTAGTTTTCTAGTATCCATTTTAATATAATTTTTCATGGCTATTGCATAAAAGTGCTGTGTGTTTCAAACAAAGAAGGGGGAGGGGGGAGCTTGGTGGTTTAAAAAAAAAAAAAAAGGCATTCCTATAAAAGAAATAGAGGTTATTTTTAAAGAATAATCTAAATGTAGAGTAGTGAAGCAAAGGATTCCAGACAGGTAGATGTGCTGGTAGGAAAAGCTGTAGAATAAATTATTTCCAGGTGACAAGTAGGCATGTAAAAATAAGGTGAGCATCTTCCTGCTGAAGCTACATAGCAGAGGACAGATCTTAATCTTTTTTGATTATGTCAGAGCATAACTGTCATTCCGGCCCATTAAATCAAATTCTTGATTCAGCTGTCACTATAGATATTCTAATTATGGGCCATGCTAGATATTACAATTAGAGAGCATTTAAGGAATTTACTGTAATTTCTTTTTTCCCTTAGAAAGGCAGTGATGCTGCTTGCAGAGAGAATCGACAAGTGAATGTTATTGTTGTGTTTGACTACAAATGTTGGAATTACTCTGTGCATTTACATTTTGTAGAGTTTCTCCATTATTAATCAAGGTCAAAACAGCTTCTGTCCATCCTCTGCTGGAACATTCTCAGTGGACCTTTTGTTTTAGTACTGCAAATTGTTATATTATTGGAGATGGGAGGGAGATTTTTAAAAATTTTATTTCTTTTTCCCCTCATCCCCGTCTTCTGAAAAGCAGAGCAGCATTGCTGTCGAGGCCTGACCAGCCCTGACAGACCTTCATTAAATCAATCAAATGGACACAGGCCTTCTTCATATATAATGAGAGCATGAAGTCAGTCAGAAAAGCCCAATTCTGGATCCTATTTTTCTGAAGTAGCATCTTTTATAATGATAATGGAGCAGTGAGACCTGCTGTAGCCGGTAATAATAGATCCAACCATTTTATGCAGTTAGCTGGGTTAAAATCTCTAACTTTGTTTTGACAGAAACTGTCTTTCTAATTGCGCTGCCTTTCATGACATCTTAAGAGTACGGTAGAATTGGTACAACAAGGTTTCCAGGCTTTTCGCGGTTGTTCTTTGACGTCTTTTGTAAGCAAAGGAGTGGGAACCAATATGGTGGTGGTGAGTAGCTCCTCCTTGTTGCTGGTAACTCGCGTGGTCCAGAGTTGGCTACAAAGGAGGAAAATGTGGAGACTGCTTGTCATTGACATGCTTGTCATCAACATGGTCAAACTATTGGGTTTTTGGCAATAATTGCGATGTATCGTGCAACTCAGGATTACTTGGGAAAACTCTGGAGGCACTATAGAGAAAAATTCTTTATCAGATGAAAAGGTAAAGGATAAGGCAATTGGTTTGAATCCAGATAAAAATCTGGATACTGCTTTTGGTTCTTATCCAGTTTTCAGCATGTCAGGATATGAGGATTAACTGGGTTTTGAGGGTATGTTTGGCAGTTAAAGAATGCACTGCAGCTAAAAGGAAGGAGAAAATCTAAACTCCAGTATCTCCACATAGAGATTTTGGACCTTATCTGATTTTTATTAAAAATCAGGCTATATATACTACTGTATTTATTTGTATTTAAGTTGTCCAGTCAGGGAAGAAATCATACCTCTTTGTGTCTTGGAATTAAATAGTCAAATATTCCCCTTTCTACAGGGGAACATGTAGGCAACGTTTGGTTTTGCCTCTCAGTCTCCCTGTAGGCCATTCTGACTCTAACAGAATCCACGTTTTAACACGCAGTGTTTGAAATGTATTTTCCGTATGTGTTCTTAATAGTTACATTCCCATAAGATCAAAAGTAAGGGATTTGTTCTTTAGAGTTTGAATTTTGCAAGTTTTGAAATTCTATCTTTTTTAGGAAGTCAAGAGCTGGAAAAAGGGATTTCTCTCTTACCTGCAGAATTGGTTGTAACACCATCGTTCAGAGACTCTTCCAACTGAACTATATCACTTTAATAGCAGTTCCTTGTTTCCCCCCCACTAATTGAACATGCAAAAAATGTTCAGAAAAAATTCTAGCCAGCTGGTCTCCATCTCTCATTGAAGAAACAGTTGCAGCACCTCTGGGTGTGCGCTTAGAGGAATTTTCACTTAGTCTTCATTTTGACAGTCACCTGAAGGATGTGTCTGTGGTAGGATTAATAGTGTGCCTTCATTTAAAGTCTTTAGGGTTCTTACATCGCAATGTCGTAAAGAAACATCAGTCGGAGTCGCTTTACGTTGCAGAGCAGGGAAAATACCAGAAGCATTTTCCAATATGCCTGTTCCGTAAATAAGGACGGATTTCAGTTCTCATGATAAGTCCTTACAAAAATATTTTCTTAGCATGAAGAATGGATAAGTATATGAAGTCCATGACGTGTTTTAGGAGGCTTAAGATTCCTACAAATGATCAGTAGTTGTCTATTAAAATATTTCTCTTGCTTCAAAGTAGTTCTGGGTTCCCATGAAGTCTTCTCTATAAATGACTGTGGGAGACGACATAAAATGATACATGAATTGTCAATTTCTGTTGCGACCCACATGTATTTTAAGATAACATTGAAAAAGCTGACTCCAAAGAATAAATACAGGAATACAGTAATTTCAAAGTTAATGAAGCATCCTATCTAGAAACAAGTGGTTCGTTTACATGTATTAAAAAAACCCTAAGCAGCTGTGATGTGTAATACGCAGAAGAGCCTTTAAAAAATAGCTGAAGATTGATTAGCTAGTCATCCTTCTCATGTGTGCGTGTAACTGTAGGAGTTTGGGCTACTGTGAAGCATGGCCTGCATCATGCCATGCACAAATGTTCTTTAAAAAGGCTCTATTGCTCACAATTTTATGCTAACAGACGTTCTCAGAATATTCCTCAAAGAGGAGCGAAGAAGTTGCAAACTGAGGCGCAGCTCTGGAGCGAGTCATTGTTGAAGGGTGGTTGAATTCCTGGTTCCTGTTGGTAGAAATCAACGTTTTCAGACCGCTCTCATCTCCACATGATGTAAAGTTGTTAACTTGTTGCGATCAGTTTAATTCTTTTAATTTCCTTAATTAGTGTTCAAACTCAGCGTCAGACAGCAACTGTGCAAGTGGTGAGGACTCATTTAAGTACTTTAAAACAATGAAATTATGTTAACTCTCATTCCAGCAGCTTGTCTTGATCGTAAACTCTTCTGAACCACAAATCCTGTACGCGTTGTTCTTCCCCTTATCTTGCATTTATTTCACAGAAGAGTTTATGGTATTGTCAGTCTACTAATAACATAAAAGAAAGACTTGTCCCTGGTACCGTAGCCACGTATTGATTCAGTATGTGGTGCTACATGCTTGTAAGTAGATATTAATTATTTGTTTTCCAAAATAACCGACTTAATCCTTTTTGCTCTCTCTTCTATGGGTGAGCTTCCACAGAAGCTTTAACGTCTTTCTGTAAAGAATGAGTCAGGATAACAGAGCTAAATTCTTGTTTAAAGTCGTGCTAAAGACAGGGGCAAAACTGATGGTGAGTGAAGTGCCTTGAAACCAGATGAAGCAAAGCCAGTTACGAGTTTTCTACAAGTTCCTGTGGGGTGTATGTTATGCTTATTTGCTGATTGTTATTCTTGAAAGAATTCCACAAAATAATTTCACCACTGTATTACTTGGAAGGCAATAAGAAATTGAGTTGTGAAAGAAGTACATCCATGATACCGAGATCCTGTGTTGATCATTGAATGCGTTGTTTTACTGTTTGCAATATTCTCTAACTGATGTGACCTGCTAGTCAGAAAGGAGGAAGAAAATCTCAGACCCATACAATTTCAGCTTTTTAATTTTAAGCGAAACAGGACATCTTGGAGATTATTTTTTTTTAATGAAATTCAGCAAAACAAAAAATTTCTCATGTTGCATTCAGTTCTGGGTGGTGGGCAAACAGCAGAAAGGTCTCAGTTATGAACTCCTGCAACTTCAGAATTTCATGTTGTTTCACCTCTCACTTGGGCTTGTCTTTACCTCCAGTCTTACTTTTAGCAATGTCTATATAGGAAAAAGTGAAACAGACAGGCAGAACTCTCTTAAGAAAACTGATTTTGAAGAATTGGGCCCCTCAGTTCCAGAAGGACAGGGAACTGCTGGAGAGAGTCCAGCGCAGCCACCAAGATGCTGAAGGGAGTGGAGCATCTGCCGTGTGAGGAAAGGCTGAGGGAGCTGGGGCTCTGGAGCTTGGAGGAGACTGAGGGGTGACCTCATTCATGGGGATCAATATGTAAAGGGTGAGTGTCACGAGGATGGAGCCAGGCTCTTCTTGGTGGCAACCAATGATAGGACAAGGGGCAATGGGTACAAACTGGAACACAGGAGGTTCGACTTAAATATGAGAAGAAACTTCTTGATGGTGAGGGTGCCAGAGCCTGGCCCAGGGTGCCCAGGGAGGTTGTGGAATCTCCTTCTGTGCAGCCATTCAAACCCACCTGGACACCTCCCTGTGTAACCTCATCTGGGTGTTCCTGCTCCAGGGGGGGATTGGACTGGATGAGCTTTCGAGGTCCCTTCCAGTCCCTGACACTGTGATTCTGTGAACTTAGTTATGCCCAGTTTAAAATGGCCATAAGCATCTGGCCGGAAGTGCTTTGGACCCAGCAGCGCTGCCTGGTCCCTACTCAGAAGACTGTTGGGAGTTTTAGCTCTCCGGTCACTCCCTGGTGGTGACGACAGGTTGTGGCATCAACGTTTCTCAGGTGTTTTCTTCGCTTTGTCTGCAGCTTTTCAGGTCACTGATACAGCAGCTTAGATGATGATTGGTGTATTTAAAATAAAACTCGTAAGTCTGAACAGTGGACACTCCTGGGAAATCAGTGTGTCCAGTTACAAATAACTGCGACGAAAATTTGCCCCTTGTAAAAATCCATTTATTCTAGTGTTGCAGTAACCATATCTATGAAGGATTTATCTTTCTCATTATGACCAGTAGCAGAAAAAGAATTTGAAATAGCTGATACATGATTTATTTGTTGGTGACAGTCGTTTGGGTCTTATTCGGGTCACCTCTTATACCTGGTATCCATGAAACGGTTAACGTTCTTCTGCAGCGTGCTATTTCTAACCTACATTTCTGCTGTTCCGACCTACAGTTCTCATTTGGCATCACGCCCACATGAAAGAAATGGTTTGAATTCAACTATTCAGAAATATTCCTGAATGTTTACTTTTTTTAGATATATTTAGTTTGCACAGTTTGTGTCGTATGGCCTTTAATCAGTAAACATTACAGTACATGGTAGAAATTTCTCGATCTTGAAGTTGGTTTGCAGGCTAAATGGAGAGAAAAAAGCTGTGGTTTCTATAGCAATGGTTCATTTGTTAACCTGGAAGAACATAATCAATCCATAGGTAACTGTTTCTCTTTATATAATCCCTATAATATGCCGTATGAGCAGATGGTAACTGGCGCTGTACAGCGTTGCGATTATTCATTTAATTTCCTCAAATTATTTCCCGAGGGGGAAAAATAGGAAAATAAGGAAACTGATCCTGTCTCTGTCTGATGGTGAGTGATCCCTGTTGGGCTCTGAAGCTCAGAATTCACTGAAGCGGGCAGGGCTGCGATTCATTCCGACGCTGGGCAGATCGCTGGTGAAGGCGACGATAGCAAATACATTTACATTTCGCTGCCCGTCTTCACGCCTTGAAGCGTCAAGTTTACAGAATGCAGAGACGGCTGAAATTGAAATTACCCTTCTGGTTTCCTTCTGGAACTTCCAGTGACTTATCCTGTTATTTTTAATGATGTAACGGTAAGATTTTTTGACACGAGCTGTACGTATTTTCTTCAAGACAGCTGCGGTCTTCCTTGTGCAAACCAGCAATCCCTGTGATTGCCAGGCTGGCAGGAAAAAAGTGGCATGCATAAAGCATTGCAGGGAGAAGGTTTTTTTTTTTTCTGCTCTCTCCTAGCATCTTACAATTCAACTAAGTATATGTATATGTAGAAATTATTTCCCTCCCCCCAAATAAATTTACTTGATTTTCGTATTTTCCACCCGCATCAAATAAAATCTTTATTTCCCACTCTGGACTGATTGCTATAAAGTTCCTAAGCATTTGTTTCTTTGAGGTTTTAAGTTGTAAAGAGAAAACTAAGGGATTTGTAATAATAAATTATGGAAATGTGTGTTCAGGGGATTATGGAAGTGGCTGTAAATGTGTTTCCAAATATGAGCTGAAATCGAGCGTTGGAGATTAATCACAAAATGAATGCTGTCTGGAGCATCAAAACATTTGGAGAAATAATTGTTCTGCAACATTATAGTTAGAATAAGGAAGATGAGTAAAAAAAACCCCGAATAACGACAACTAAACCACACACACAGGCAAACCCCCCAAAGACAGAGTTCCTGTGAAATGCTTCAATCTTGTAAATAACAGACCTTTTCTCTATTAGGACAATATGTTAAGTATAGTACTGTTTTCATTGTGAGGGTCATGCTCACATTCTTTCAGTCATGGATTGAGGCTTTTCCTGACCTGCATTTTCTTTCTGTTCTTTTCAGGTGTGTACTTCAGTCTCCCCAGTAAATTTTGTTTTCTGCGTATTTCACCATCATATGGGTGCAGGGCCAAATGGGAAGTGGTTTGGGTTTAGTTCTTGCTGTTAGGCTTTTGTACAAATAATTTATTACTTTGCATATTTCATGTTTTCATTATGACTGCGTTTGTTTTCACAGCCTGAGGAAGAGCTTGATCCTGAAGAGAGGGACAACTTCCTCCAACAGCTTTACAAGTTTATGGAAGACAGAGGTAACACTGAATTTTTAAAAATTTTTATTGTAGTATCTAGCCCACTTTTTTAATGGCTTTAATAGTTGCTTTTAAATGTAATGGATGTTATTACAAGCATATTCTTAAGTCAGTGAAAAAGGATAACAGCTAGTCTGGTGCAAGGAAAAACACTTTTCCCCATTTTCACATCGCAGCTCTGCTTCCAGTACTTTGAAGCACAGTGCACAAAGGAAACTAAAATCCTCCCTGAGGTGTTTTCTTTTTGTTTTGCTTTCATAAAACCTTTTTTTTTCTGTTAACAATCCCTGTTAAATAAGCTCTTGGTTGATTTCTTGTTGTGACAAACATGGCTGGGAGCTCTGCTGCCGTTCATCTCGGGCTGGAACCTGGGGAGGCCGTTGATGGGAGACGCACCGTCCTCAGGGCTCCTTGCGGAACGGACTGAATCACATGCAGGTGATACTCACCTGAAGAGACAACTGAAAAGATTCTACTTTATCCAGCAGCTAGAACAAGAAAACAGCATATTTATAAATGTCTGTCTTTACAGAGTTAGGTGAGACTGCTAGAAATGGGAATAAAGTCCTGGCGTAAGCCGTATGTTGGAAGTGCATGTGCGATGATGTATAGAGAGCAGGACGTACCTGCTGACTTGGGAGAGCTGCTGTTGTGTAAGCCATTCACGTTTGCAGTTGTGATGAGACCAACACTAAAATGGAAGGTTTTCTGTTCCTTGGCTGCACATTCCCCCACTCCTTTTTTTCTATTTTTTCCACATTTACTTTTTTTCCCTTTTAAAGTATGGACTTTTCTTGGGTTTTAAAATGGAGGGGAGAATCAGATGACCTTTGCAGAAGAGCTTCTGCATCCCTATTGATGAGATGTGTTCTAGACCACAGGATGGCAAAAGAACAGTTCCAAGACTGTTCAATATTGCCGGTGCTTATCACAGGTTTAGAAATGGATCCTGTATTATAGAAAAGCATAGTGGAGTTCATCTAGTGTAATTTTGAGGCCTCCTGTGTATAACCAGTGTTTCTGGAGAATAACATGCCTTGTGGGAATAAGAAGCTGTGTCGGAGAAAAAAAAATCCCTATGCTGCTGAAATAATTCAAAATCTTCTTTCCTTTCTAGTAACCTGATTCTTCCCCCTTTTCTGTTTCCCTCTATCCTCAGTCCCTTTCTTAAGCACTCTTAGACTGCAGACCAAGTAGGGATCGTGTCAGGGACTTGTAGAAGCAAAAGAAGAAAGGATTTGTGCACTGAATTTGAAGAATCCATTGAGAAACTATTGTTTAAGCTAGTATGTCGGTTGAGCAATGTACAGGACTTTTTCACGACTGGCTCTTTCCCCCTCCCTGTCTACATTGTTTTTTTGTTCTTCTGTCCTTATAGCAAGATTTCTGTTCCCACCAGATTTGTTCTACATTCTGTTCTTTCAATGTGAGTGTTTCGATTTGTGGAATTATGACAGTATTCCCAAAGTCCTATCAAATTATTTTAATGATCCCAAATGTAATTGCATGAAGATGAGGAGCAGCAGGGAAAAGGTTTGATGTTCTTCTTTGCTGGGAGAAATACTGTCTACATATGCAGCCACTTGCCCCAAGTCACTTTTGGTTTCTCCTTTTGCCGTAGTTATTCTTCTTTTTATCATTGAACTGTCCCAAATACTCATATCACGTTCGGGCTTTGTGTTTTTTCACATTCTGACAATTTACCCGTATAACTTTTTCTAATCCAACATTTCTGCTTCCTCCCCGTGCCTTTCAGACCATGGTTTTTTGAATTAATCTCTTTGCACGTTGCCATGTTCCAGCATCCATCGGGTGTTCTGGCTGTGAGAGGAACAGTGGGATGCAGCCAGCATTGCACAAACCTGAAAAGGATGCAGAGAAATTGTAGTTATCCAGCAGCTGGTGCCAGTGTGCTGATAAACCACCCAGAAATAAGTGTTGCATTGTAAAAAAGCCTTAATTAGTCGTTGGAAACTACTGCCTTGTGACAAATCTTAGAACTATTCAATACAGCTTTTAAAATGTAGAAAGAAACTACTAATCAAATGTTGTGCTAAAGGAATGAAAGGAGCAGTTTGCTGTTCTTTGTGGTAACTTCTTATTTCTGGTTTTGTTTTATTTAGGTACTCCTATCAATAAACCACCTGTTCTGGGCTACAAGGACCTCAATCTCTTCAAACTTTTTCGACTGGTATTTCAGCAGGGTGGGTGCGACAATGTAAGTGTTGGATGTTTCTTGAACTAAATATGTCTCTTCATTCTAAAGGCTGTGCCTTGTGATTTTGTTCGATATCATTCCTTAATGTTCTTGGTTAACAAAACCCTGAAAACTTCCTTTTTTTTTTTTTTTTCTCCCTCCAAAGATTGAGAGTGGTGCTGTATGGAAGCAAATTTATATGGACCTTGGCATTCCTATTTTGAACTCGGCTGCTTCCTACAATGTAAAAACCGCTTATAGAAAGTAAGTTCTCATATTGTATAATGGTGAAAATGGTTTTCCTTTTTTTTTTTTTTGTTTTTTTAGTAGCATGTACAACATTCGAGCAATTTTTGATAGTTTAGTGAAACATTAGTTGACATTCTTCAGTTAATGAACATTTCTGAGCATTTTCCAGTGCTGAGGATTGA
This sequence comes from Pampusana beccarii, assembly GCA_013399365.1. NCBI lineage: Eukaryota > Metazoa > Chordata > Aves > Columbiformes > Columbidae > Pampusana > Pampusana beccarii. Next base: position 62,020 of record VWYH01007849.1, read on the forward strand.
AACGGTGAAGGAAAGGGAGTGCTCAGGGCTGCGTCAGTTCCTGTTGCTCTAGTGCATTAGAATTCTGCTTTTTTTTCTTATCAGGAAGAATTCACTTCCAGCATGTGGTGATGCCATTTCAGAGTACAACGATGAAACTAATAAAAAAAGCTTTGGCAAATTCAGTTTTGCTGTTTATGGCGATCAACAAGAACAGACTCTGTCCTCAGTCTGTAGATGTGCAGCGAGGAGAATTTTTTATCAGTTTCTTTACCTTCCTGATAAACGCTGATATAGGCACATTTCAGATTGCGTATTTACATATCTTTGTGGAATCTGTAGAATAATGGCTTTAGGACATAACTATGTACATGGCTATGGTGGATGCCACTGTATGAAGTAGTAAAACCACTGCTTGTAATGTAAAAAAGTGCTTAAATCTTCGTATTCTCACCCCTGGTTTTCAGTTGTGTTTTAATTTTAGAAATGGAAACCTTTTAGGAATGACACTTTTCGAGCTCATTGTCTAAATAAAAATTATTTTTATTATTTATCCTCCTGGAAGTTTGACAAGAAACAGTTGGGCTTTTTGAGTAGAAGGGAAGAATGAGCTTCTCTTGACTCGAACCTAAGGAAATTTGACTGATTGAATAGGGATGACTAATGACACAACTCATGGTAATGTTGATGAAGATGAAAATATTCAGACTGTCTTCAGTGGGATTTGAACTGGGCACGTCTTTAAGGTCTGTATTTTACAGAGAAGAGTATCATAAGAAGAGTAACTGGTAAATACGTACTACGTTGTTGTTACAGTGGAAATAATGATGTTGGATGGACACATGATAGCATGTTGTAACTTGCCTATTTATTCTCTGAGGAATAAGCGAGTTCATATTTTTCTCACCTATAACTGGATCAGAGTATGTGCACAGAGAACAAGCTGATGCCTGGTGATGTCTGACCGTGTGCTGACTTGTTTGTACGCTCATGTTCTACTACCAGGCTGATTTTAGCTGTCGTGCATTTGCGAAATACTGTACATGTTCTTAGGCTTTACTGTCATGAATTCTTAATTGGCTGGGGATGGACTTAAATTTGTGGGAAACACCTGTGTGGGTTCTTTCTCACCATTTGACTTGTGTGCATAATTGCTTCATTTCAAAATATTCTCTGGTTCTTTATTTTTTTATGCACTTCAATAAATGTAAAATAAAACATGAAATACAAATGGAACTTTATTTGTATCTATAGGTATCTGTATGGTTTTGAAGAGTACTGCCGTTCTGCAAACATTCAGTTTAGGACCATCCATCACAATGAACCAAAAGTAGTAGAAGACATACCGAAACACATGGAACCAATGGAGGAAAGTGTGAAAGAGGAACAAAAAATGCCCCCAACAGAAGTTAAAAAAGAAGCAGAAGAAAATTTTTCCAGCAGTGAAAGTGAAAAAGAAGAAATAGAGCTAAAATCCCCAAGGGTAAGTAGTTTGAACTGATTTCTGTTTACTACTTAACAAAACCCCTTTGTATAGTGAACAGTTTGCATAACGAGTTTTCCCTCTTGGGCTGATTGCATGTTTGAGCTGACGCACTTGTACAGCGTGGGACAGGGGGCTGTGAGCGCAGTGTTGGTGTTAACTGTTCATTACGTTCTACCTGTGAATAGAATTAGTTTTGATTATTTCTTTATGTTATAAACAGTCCGTGGGATTTGCTCAGGTTGCGTCGGATGTCAGATGTGTTTCGATTCAGGGATGGCTTGAGAGCTCCTGAGAGCTGTAAATCATCAGAACAGCGAAACTCAGCAGGACAGTCCTGGTTGTGGGTGAGAATTTCCACAGAACAATGGAATCTGGAGGTTTCCAGCAAGAAGTGGGAGTCTCAAGGAACTGCTGCAGCTTTAAGAATCAAAGGAAGACCCATTTCTCTGGGTTGATTTTTATCACAATCTCTATTATTTTAATAAAAGTAACACTGCAGTTTTACAGTGCATAGACAAAAGCAGAGGGAGGAACACTTAAGTTTTGTCTTCCTTTGTCTTTGCTGTAGAGGTCAGAGTTGTGTTAGTAGTTACATAGATAAGATCAGTGACCCATCAGTCTATGGATACTTGGCCTGATGGAGAATACAAGAATATTTTTAAGGTATTGGAATATAACTCTGTAGCACTCCTGTTAATTCTGTTAAAAGGACATTTTGTGTTCCTTAATAGAGCGTGATTACTGAAGGACAAGCAATTGCTACTTTTTAAATTGTTCAAATCGTAAGGATTCTGTTCAACTAACATGTAATTCTATTAAAGTACCTCTTGCAAACCAGCTTTTCAAGCAAGTAGGTGACCTTTAAACTAATAGGTGAAAAGATAGAGTGTATACATCAGTTTAGCTTTGTATTAGGTGTTGTATTTCTGTCTAACTGCAAGCGTTTTGCCCAAGCTGTATGAATTTCCTGGCGTGACACTGGCTTTTGTTGTTAGTTTGTTCATTTGGGGTTTTTTTGGTTTTGGAGAAAACTGGTAACAGGACAAAGAAACAGGAGAATTTTTTTGTCTTTATCATTGGCTGTCTATTATAATTTGTTCGTAATTAAATATTATTTGGTTATATATTTTATTACTTTATTAATCCAGTCACCAGCTGTTTATGTATTGTTGTTGTCCCAAAGTATTTACTGTTATACTACTGTGAATTTTGATAGTCCTTTAAATACTGTCATCTTTGGACGGCCTCCAAATAATTAATCTTGCATTCATATATTTTAAATGTTCTGATGGCAAAGCAATGACCCTGTCCAAGAGCCTTTTAGAAGTAAAATGATAACCCTTTACTATATGGCCAAATTACCAGTTGCAGATAGTCCCAGATGAAAATTATCCAGCTACTCAAAGTGCCTTTAAAAAATGTGCTACTTCCAGTTGTTTCCAAAGCTGACAAATTTCTATTCTGTGGAATGAAGAGGTGGCCGTCAGGATTGGAGATACTGCAAGGAAGATTCCTTCTCTCCGTAGTCCTATTCAAACCCTTTAGTTAAAGCTATTGCTGTACTTGAGCAAGGAATTTTGGCCCTTTCTATCAGGGCAACAGACCCTACAGGTCCAAACAAATGTCCTCAAATTCCTCCAGAAGTTAATCCAATCGTCTTCTTTATTCCAAACCAGGCAGAATGGCTTCGTTTTACTTTCTGCTTCGATAATAAAACTTTAAGTCCGTATCTTAAGATTTTAGAGTATTTTGCTTTGTGGTGTTATCTCCAACCTTTCATACAAGAGCAGTATGTTTCACTTTTAGCTGTGATTTGGAAAGCCTATACAGAAAACAGTTGACAGGAGTCACTAAACTGATCTGATTTCTGTTCTAGGGACGAAGAAGACTTGCTCGAGACACAACCCCTGCTAAAAAAGATGGTGACGAGGATAAAACACAAGACAAGTTAAAAGACAGTAACAAAGAAAACAAAGATATAGAGGAAACACCTGAGAACACAGAAAAGAAAGAAAATGAAACTCCACTAGGGAGAAAAAGTACACCAAAGCAAAAAGAGAAAAAAATCAAAAAACAGGAGGATTCTGATAAAGAGTCAGACGAGGAAGAAGAGAGGCAGAGGGAGAGGTAAACATTAACTTGTGTCACCGTCTTACCCGTGTGTCTGTGTTGTGATTGTGCCGTGCTCCACGCAGGAGTACACACAGAGCTGGAGATTTTACCAACTAGAATGTGGAAATCGGGGACCTAATTCAGCCAGGCAGGAAAAGGGAAGTTTTATTTCGAGCCTGTAGAGTCTGCTGTACTTTACAGAAGCATCTTTTTCTGATAGGTGCCCGGCAGTATTTTTCAGTTTCATTTTCTTGAAGATCTTGCCAGGTTTGTGTTGATGTTTTATCAGGTTAGGACACACGGACTGGGCTGTAAGTACAGCAGGTGCTGTTGGATAGTGAGTCACTGTTCGGGCAGACTTTTCTGGGCAGCAGGTGAAATATAGATGGAAAAGAGAGCCCCTCTGCTCCCGCGGTTTTGTTTAAGTGTTTAATGATGGCCGTTGAACCTACAGGGTGCGTGTTTTTATTGTTACTTGATGTGTCATAGGCAGGAAGGGGATCAGCTAACAAAGCAGAGAAGGGAAGAGGGAGTTGGAATGAAACCTGGAGGTAGGTTGAAGGGGACGGGATGGAGAGACTTGGAAGGGTCAAAGGAAAATAGCATCCAGAGACCAAGACTGACAAGTTAAATTAGATTTATCGTCCTGGTTGCAAAGGAGTTGTGACCAGGCGACTAATTTATCACTACTCGACCTAATCTTAGCTAACTTGGGCTGCGGTCACAGGTGGTATCTTACATGTTTAAGCTGCCTTTCCTACCTTGTTTTTCCAAGTCATGTGGATGAAAGTTGATACTGAATAAAGTCTGATGGGGGTATGGCATATTTTCTTCTAAAGACCTTTGAGGAGTGAGAAACATACACAGTTCTTTTAAAGAAAGTGTGACTATGCAGTGCAAAAGGATAATCTTGCAGAACACCATAGGATGGAGAAGTGCCTCAAATGAACATCCAGTGTGGGTACCTTCTGTCATTGAAGGCTACCAAATATGTTTCATTAAGAGCAAACCCATAGTGTCTTTTTCAGCATTTTCTTTCTTGGAGACTTTTTTTGTAGTTTAACCTTTACATTAGGCTAAATTCACCATAAAATAGGGAGAGAAGCATAAAATAGGGAGAGNGAAGCATAAGCAAAAATAGGTTAGGTTGTAGTTTTTGAAAATATGTTGAAGTAGAATGTTTAAATATTAGGTATAGCTATAATAAGAGGTAGATATAACTAATGAGAACTGTGTAGACGCTTCTAATCTTGGTTAAACACTGTTGTAATCAACGTGGGGTTTTTTTTCCAATTGAATGATGTTTACATCCATGAGAGGATCACTGTGGTCACTGTGCTGTTAGTAAACTGTAGCCTATTATGGGAACTGTAGAAGAAAGAATTTTTCTTTAATGCTGTGTTTGAATTAAGTCTCTTCTACAAACTGAAGTTAGTTCTTCCTGTCCTGTTTAGGAGGCAAACACCAAGTTAACTTATTCCTCTTTTCGTACTATCAAAATATTCATTTAAAACAGAACCAAAACCAACAAAATATACCTGTGAGCTTTGAGTTAGTTTTACACCTAATAAATTGTGTTTAAAATACCATATATTTTTTTTTTCTGGATATTTTTGGCACTTACTCCTATTGTCTCTTAAGTCCTGTTCTTGGTTTTAAAAGCTGTGTCCAAGCTTCAGAGTCACTACAGGATGCTGAAAATGAAACAGTTCTTTTCTTGCAGTCCTTTTCTTTTGTAGTAGCTTGGCTACACTAGTTAAATGTTAAAACATTGATTATCACTAATTAGTGGGCATTTTAAATACACTTTACTGCAGGGAGGAAATTGAGAACAAAGGAGAATCAGAAGGTGAAGAGGATGAGGAGGACGCAGAACCCTGCCTGACCGGAACCAAAGTGAAAGTAAAATATGGACGTGGAAAGACTCAAAAAATTTATGAAGCCAGTATTAAAAGCACAGAAATTGATGATGGAGAAGTTTTATATTTAGTTCACTACTATGGTTGGAATGTAAGGTGAGGATAACAATTTGCCTTTCATTTCTGCGTTTTCTAAAAGGATTTTTCACAAAAGAAGTTTTGTTTTTAAGAAAAAAGTTGAACAATGACCTGATCCCACACTGAATTATTGACGTGATAACGGGGTTTGACTGTATTAGACTTCTCAGTGTTAGTAATTTTGCTCGTGGTATGACACTGTTACATTGAAATCTCAGAATATAATTGTATGTTTCTGAGTTTCCATCTGGTTTAAAGTGAGTAATCCTTGCTCCTCACACGAGTATCCTCAGAACTTATTGTGTCAGCTGGTGGTAGCACTATCGGACTTTTTTATTTAAGGGAGCCAATGATGATGGGGAAGACGTCTACAGTTAAGTGTGTCAAGCACTGAGATTTTGGGAACAAAATTTATTCTTGTATTGAATGTTGATTATAAAGAAGGTTGTTACTTGTAGAGGGGGTGGGAGAGGGCTGGGCAGCAAACAACTACCGAATAAAAAAATGATTAAATGCTTCTCTTGGCAGCCATGCTTTATGTTCAGTACTGCTCTGTAAATGTCTTTTTTCGGTTGTTGTTTTTAAGAGCGTGGGGCTTATGTCAAGTAAAAATCACAAAATATATCATTTTTGAAAATAGAACACTTCTGGTATATAGCGTGAGATGTTCCAAATCCATATGTTCTGAAGTAAACTAAGCAAATTTCTTTATGTGGCAACATAAAAGTTTATGTGTGACGGGATATCCCCCAAATACTTACATGGTTCCCTTTACCTTATGAATAACACAAGAGATTTTGAAGAGCACTAGTAGTGTATTTGTGCTATTCAGAATCTCATCCTGTTTTTCGCTATAACTTAAAAGCTTAACCTTTTAAAAAGAAAAAGTACATTTTACTGTTGAGGCATGTGGTGAAAACTGCCTTTTGTGCACCATGTGAAAGAACCCACAAACATTGCAGCTGATTGAGCCCCAAAGTTCCAGTGCTTTGCCAGCAAGCGATGGGGAACTTTGCACCTCCATTCCCCCATCTCATGGGTTTTTTTATGAGCTAGAAACGTAATTAATCTTTCTAATGCCAGATACGGCATGTGTTTGTAAATATATGCTCTGCTTTCTTACCTCTGTTTAATAAATATTTTCTGTGACTCAGTCTTTTAATCCTCATATTGCAAACTACTTTTTTTGTATGTAGTGATTCCAGTGTGTTGTTACTCACTTTCAGGTATGATGAATGGGTGAAAGCTGATCGGATTATCTGGCCTGTGGACAAAGGAGGACCAAAGAGAAAACAGAAGAAAAAAACAAAAGTAATGGTTATTTCAATAAGTTCCGTGTAGTATAATACTTAATTTTACCATTGCTTATTTAAAAAAAAAAAAAGTTATTCAGTTCACAGTCTAGTTTTTTAATAGAAGCGTAAAGCAAAATGAGAAAAAGGTTTGATGATCAGCAGTGCAACTTCTTGATAAAAATTCATTGTTTTCCCCTCAGAATAAAGAAGACAGTGAAAAGGATGAGAAGAAGGATGAGGAGAAACAAAAATCCAAGCGCGGGCGACCGCCTCTGAAATCCACTCTTCCATCAAACACCTCTTGCGGTTTATCCAAAACGCCGAATAGCGAAGGTAAATCAGGAGCCAGGAGTGCACGGATCAACTTGTCAGATTCCTCACCGTTACCAAACGGAACAGAAGGTACATCTGGTGCACTCGTGTTCTGGCGTGGCCGTGCATGTAAACACTGACGGGACGCAGCGCGTCCGTATGACGACTGCAGCGACCGCAGTGCTGGCAGCAGCTTTAAAGTCAGTGTGCAAACGATATAAGAAACTACGTTTTTGGCACAGATTTTTACTCTACAAACAAATTAATGCTTTCGATTTTGGTTTTAGCAACACCTCGCAGGCAGACGAGACGTAGCTCAGGAATGTTTGATTCTGATAGAGGATCAAACGGTGAGTGATCTCAGTCCTGTGTATGCTTTGGAGGTTTTTTCAGTACCTTTTTGAAAAGAGGTTTGATTTTTCTTTTTCTTTTTTTTTTTTTTTTTTTTTTTTTTTTTTTTTTTTGGTTTGTTTGTTTGCCTTTTTGGTTTTCTCCCTGTGGATTTTATTGAGGAAGGAATTGAGGTGGCATTGCTGAGGAGCACAGTTTGCTCACAGAACAGCTATGGCGTGGAAATGACTGCGCAATTCATTCCAGATCCTTTAGTCAGAGCTTTTCAGTCCTAATCTTGAACAGACCCAATCTAGTGGTATAATGATAGCCTTGGTTGGGGTAATTAAGTCCTCAACCTCAGAACTACATCATCCAGCGGAGTTGTTAATTATAGACAAATGGCAGCAATATTTTTGGTGTTTCCAAGCCTCTGTGGACAACAACCGAAGTGAAATCATTGTCTCCTTATAGTACAGGTCCCTGAATAATGTCCTGGTAACGTGATAATGGTCGCTCTGTATATGGTGCGTGATTCGTACAGTAGTTTAGCAATGAAATGTCCGTATTGTGGTGTGGAAAGGTTTGGGGTTTTGTTTTTGGCTTTATGGTTTGGGTTTGTTTTTTTTTGTGGTTTTGTTTGCTTTTTTACTTTTTTTTCTTTCCTGTTTGGGAGTGCATGGAAGGGAAGAATCTTGGTTTTGTATTCTTGTAATATCAGGTGGGGGGAGGCAATATCGACAGGTAGATACCAAATCATGGGAATCTGTAAAACTGTTTTTGCTGCTATAAACTGTAATTTCTTTATATCAGCACATTTGGCAAATAATAGTAGTAGAATGATAGATTCATAGAATATCTCAAGGTGGAAGGGACCCATAAGGATCACGAAGTCCAAGTCCCTGCTTGTGACAGGACTAAATCGACTAAATCAACTGATTGAGCATTGTCCAGATGCTCTTTGAACTCTGATAGTGCTGCAACTATCATAGTTTCATAGAAAATTGGAGTAAAAATAAGAACAGTAATAAGTGTGGTGAATAACACAGCATTTCTGGAGTTTGACATTGTTTGTTGTAAACTGATGTCAATACCATACATGACTGAAAAACAGGTTTTGTGTGCTTGAAAAAAGGAATTGTGTTGTAATTGATGATTTAGGGTGCTATTTCCTTCTTTTCTTTAAAATTTTTTGCAGACTCTGGCTCATCTGACAGTGAAGCAGATGAGTCATCTGAAAAGAATTTGAATGAAGAATTTTCTCCAGAAAGTTCAGAACTGGAAAAAAGTGAAAAATTACATGACGAGAAGTTAGATGAAGAAAACCCAAAGATTCCTCATGCATTGAAAGAAAATGACAGGACGCAAGTACAGCCGTTAGAAACACTGAAACTGGAAGTTGAAGACAATGAACAAATTGTTCAGATTTTTGGAAATAAAACGGAACAAATAGAAGAAATCAGAAGAGAAGCTGAAAAGTCACCTAAAGGAAAAGGGAGGAGGAGCAAGACAAAAGATCCCTCTTTAGAGAATGCAAAGATCTCACCAGGAAGCCAAGAAGAAGTGGCCAATGAATCTCTTACAGAACCTGAAAGATTAGACATGTCTTCCTTGGACTGTAAAGAAATTTCCAGCACTACTGAAAGTGAAACAGAGCATTCTACAAAAGATAAGAAGTTTTTGAAAAGGAAAACTTTGGAACAGGCGTCGCCTGAGAAGAGAAATCGCCGCGAGAGTGAGATGGAAGTGCCAAATATTGTAGCTGAGGAGAGGACCAGTGAATGTACCGGAGCAGAGGAATGTCGAGAGCTGAACGCTGAGGAGTCCCTCAGAACTGAACACAAAGAAATGCCATCCTTGGTGGCAGAATCGGTTCAGCACGGTCAAGAGCTGAGGAATGAGACCTTCGAACGTCCATCTGAAGAACGTGAGAACGTTCCCTTAAAAGATGAAGACGACGCGATGCCGCAGATCGGTCCTGAAACCTTGCTCTGCCATGAAGTAGACCTGGACGACTTGGATGAAAAGGAGAAGAGCGGTAATGAAGACACAATATCAGAAAAGCCCGACCTTAATGCTTCAAATTCAAATCCGTCCGCCTTACCCCCCGCCGTCCCGTCAAGCTTTTCCGTGGCCTCGCCTCTTACTCTCAGCCAGGATGAGTCGCGCAGTATCAAGAGTGAGAGCGACCTGACTATTGAAGTGGACAGCGTGGCCGAAGAGTCTCAAGAAGGTCTCTGCGAAAGCGAGTCTGCCAACGGATTTGAGGCCAGTACGACGTCGAGCAATTGTAGCATAGCTGTGCAAGAGAGAGAGATCGGGGAGAAAGGTGAGCGTTTTGGGGAAAAGTCATGCTCTGCTGTCACGATTTCTGAAGCCATCTAAAGTCTGGTGTTACTCTGCTAAAAATTTCTGGTTGCTTTTGTCTTCTGATTTTAAATTCCTTTGTGATAGAACCATAGAATGTGCTGAGTTGGAAGGGACCCACAAGGATCATGGAGTCCAGCTCCTGTCCCTGCACAGGACACCCCACAGTTCACACCGTGTGTCTGAGGACATTGTCCAGTCTCTTCTTGAACACTGTCAGGTTGGGGCCGTGACACCTCCCTGGGGAGCCTGTTCCAGTGTCCAGCACCCTCTGGGTGAAGAACCTTTTCCTCATGTCCAACCTAAACCTCCCTGGCACATCCTCCTGCCATTCCCTCGGGTTCTGTCATTGATCACTAAAGAGAAGAGATCAGTGCCTGCTCCTGCTCCTCCCCTTGTGAGGAAGCTGTAACCACAACGAGCTCTCCTCTCAGTCTCTTCTTTTCCAGGCTGATCAAACCAAATGACTTCAGCCTCTCCTCATACAGCTTCCCCTCCAAACCCTTCACTAACTTTGCAGTCTCTTCTGGACACTTGTCACTTACTAGGAAAAAATCTTGTTAGTAGCAGAAATATTTGAGGTGTCTGTGTTTTTTGTTTTTTTTTTCTTTCTCATGTAGGTCAAAAAAGACCCAGTGATAGCAATAGTGGAACACTGGCAAAAAAACAAAAGCGCACGCCAAAGCGAACAAGTGCTGCAGCCAAAAATGAGAAGAATGGAACAGGTACATTCCCAGAGAGGGGAGAGGGGGAAGGTTCTGTCCTATAAACGTGTATAAGGGCCCGCTGTTCTCACACCCTTTATTTCTCTTGGATGTGATTTCCTCGTCAGGGTTTTTCATTATTATTCATCATGATTATTGGCTGTTGACCAGCTGCATGGTAGCAGGATTACTGGGAAATCTCTTGGCTATTTTAAATTACTTAGTTAAGAAAACCTTTCAATAACTGTGTAGATTAGCAGTTAGTAAATATCTGCCATTATGCTGATTTTTATATATTGGGTTGGTTATGAATTTGGGAGAAGGGAGCTTGTTCTGAATAGAAACATCTCCTTTAAAGTCTTACAATAGGTGTTTCTTGTGGGAAAAGTACATTTATGACATACAGAAAAAATGATTGATGCTAAAGAATGACTTTTCAGCCAAAGGAATCTTGTGTGCTTTTATCTCAAGTATGTGACTTTTTTAACTTGCTATCCAAATCCGGATTTTTGTGTTTCTGTAGCTCATTTTTGGTGATCATTGTATCGAATGAGTCAATATATTTAGGCCCTGTGCCAGCATTGTTATGATTTTTAAATACCAAACTAAAGTATGAATGATCTGACATGCAATATTCAGACATATTTAACATGCTTGTGTAAAGCTTTGCAATTGTTGTGGGAATCTAAAATATTTGTATATATCAGCTTAAACTTTGCATGTTAAAGCTTTTATGCTTTTAGTCACGTGTCGGAACTGTTCCTTTAGTTATATGTGTAAAGTAGTTTGGTAAATAGATGCAATCAGGTGCTACCTACTTATATTAACACAGTTTTAATCTTTCAAAAAGGGATTCTAGTGTCTGCTTTATATTAGAATGCAAAAATCTGTGACTTGAGATAGTTTATCAGTGCTCTAAGGTTTTAATAAGCTGCTTTATTGCTTCTGTGAAAAAAGAATTGACTATTGCTTTTTAACTAAAGGCCTAGTCAGGCCTCGGCTTCTCCTGCATGAACGATCAGTACAATCGAGAGTTCAGCGCCTGTTTTGTCTGATAAGGTTTATACATTGAATCCGATACGGTTTTTCTTCGTCTGCATTCTGGGTCTTCTGAGGAAGGAGGAGCAGTTGTTTCTCAGTCATTTTTTTCTGACTATAACCATTTTTAACATGTCAAGGTTGGTCGGGTTTTTTTAAGCATTCTCATTTTTAAGCATTTCTCTTGCTGCAGGACAAAGTAGTGACAGTGAAGACCTCCCAGTCCTGGACAGTTCCAGTAAATGTACTCCCGTCAAACACATAAACGCATCCAAACCCCAGAAGATTTCTCGATCGCCTGCAAGGGTGATTTCACCTCACATCAAAGACGGAGAGAAGGACAAACATAGAGAGAAACACCACCACCAGAATGCGTCGCCTCGAGTATACAAATGGAGTTTTCAGCTCAGTAAGAATTCTTTAAGTGACTTGATTAGAGGGAATTTACAAGAAGTTTTGTCCCGAAAGAAAAATGTGCAAATTTGGGGATTCTAAATTAAGTACTGGCCTTTTATGGCATCGTTAGGGATGTGTGTTATCTTTCGTGCTGCATCTTGTGTACTCTTAAGAATTGCATTAATTTGTTTAAAATCACCTTGATTAAGGTATTTTTTTCTTCCCACTTTTCAGATGAACTAGACAATATGACCAGCACTGAAAGGATTTCCTTCTTACAAGAAAAACTACAGGAAATAAGAAAATACTACATGTCCTTGAAGTCAGAAGTAGCAACCATAGACAGGAGAAGAAAACGATTGAAAAAGAAAGACAGAGAAGGTAACTTCCAAATTTTCTTTATACTTCCTATGATAAGTCAGTTTTCTTGAAAATACACAACTCAAAGCAACTCAAGTTTAATTGACAGTATTTTTGAAAAAAAAGAGTTAGTTTATCCCATTTATGGGACATGGTTTAGTGGTAGAGTTAGGTTAGGCTGTGGTTGGACTTGATGATCCCGAGGGTCCCTTCCAACCAAAATGATTCTATGATTCTATATATAGATGTTTAGAACAAATATTTGTGGCTTTTCAGAGCTTGAACCTAACAAAAACAGTCACTGGCCATTTCATAATTGTGTATTAGAAGCTTGGACTTTGTAGTGGAAGCTGGGTCTGAGTTTTCAATCAGCATAAGGACTCATCTGAATTGTCTTTTCGATGGGTCTGTGTTGCAGACAGGGTAAGGTCACTCATCCAGTTTATCTGAGTTATATTAAATATATTATATAAATATATGAATATAGCAGTGATAGTGATTGACAAAAAGCCTCTATCAGTTTTCTGTCACCGTGCCACTTCTCTGAGGTCTTCTAAAGAAACCGATAACCGCGGAAACCTTCATTCTGACACGTCCTTTGATAACCTGATGCTGATCTGTTCTGTATATTCAGTGTCCCATACGGGAGCGTCCATGTCATCTGCTTCATCGGACACTGGAATGAGCCCATCGTCATCTTCTCCTCCGCAAAACGTGCTCGCTGTCGAATGCAGGTGATACCCATTTCTCTGCCTTGCCAGCAACTTGCTGCCATGGACATAAATCCTGAAATTCAGCCACAGAAAGCACTCAACTGGTTTGACATTGCCAAGTATATTCTGTACACACTTCCACTGCTGGACTGTACTTATTCTCCCCTCCCGCCCTCTCCCTTCGTTTAATTTACCATTCAGAGAAATTAAGCTCATTGGTAACTGAAGGTTTGTAGGCACAATGTGACATGCTTGTCATTGTGTTCGTTTTTGTTCTATTTTTTTTTTTTTTGTTAATTATTATTATTAATGCAGAGAAAGGGCACTTATCAAATTTGCAAAGTTATGTCCAATGAAGCATTCAGGTGTTCTAGGGAGATCTTAGAAAAGGAAAGTGCGCCGAGCAGACGTCGAGCGTTAGCAAAAAGAATCGAGTACCTGCTGCACTTTCACCGAGCTGCTCGTCGGCTCTCGGTGACGAGTTCCTCTCTGTGGAAGCACTTGCCATACAGAACTGCCAAAGTACGTGTTCAGCAATGTGCCCAGTTCTAAAGGTGTAAATGGGACAAAATAAATTGTGAAAGGAAGTGTAGTTGACTGAAAACTACAGTTGTAAGAAGTCTTCCACTTTTTATAGGATTTTTGAGCACACGATTATGCAAATATTTTAATGTTTATTAATGTTTACAGTGGAATTGTGAATAGGTTTTCAGTGGACTATCTTATCCCTTGACAAAAATATTTTGTCTTTTTTCTATGTAATTTCAGAGTTTTTATTTTGTTACAAAAAGACGAAAAATGAAATATATAACAACAATGAACTTATTTAACAAGATTTCTAAAGCTGAAATTTTTGTGTAAAATAAGGTATCTTGCAACTTGTTAAATATATTTATTCAGACATTGGATGTTGTATTTTTATGTATTTTTTAAAATATTAATAAAATTGGAAAAAAAAAAAAGCGCTAGGTTAGTTCACTTTTTCGACAAAATATACTTCTCAGTTACGGCTCTTCCGGAGGGTTTATCCAGTAGCCGTGCCCGTGTTTCCATGGGTCTGTCTACGCATCCTCCGCAACCTACATCTGTCAGCGGGCATCTGGATTCAACTATGACTTTATTTGGAAACTTTGGCAGTCCTAGTACTTACATTGTTTTGAGGAACAGAATTTATTTGGGTTGCTCTTAAGATACTTTTGTCGCGAGTTCTTAACGTTTGCTGTACTGCCGAATGAATTTATATCTCCCGAAGTTGAGATGCAACAATAAAGTAAAGCAACTGTGTATGCTTGGTCTGTGGATTGTCCCACAGGCGCTTTGTAAATAACTCTTCCAAAACCATGTATTTAAAGCAGTTTGCATATACATTATGTATAAAAGTGATTTTTTTATCGATTTTTTTATTCATGTTTGTACATTGAGGGGGGTTCTTAACCCCTTTTTCTGTGTTTAATATGCTGTGGAGTAATAACATAGATGCTCTAGACTGTATATCAGGATATTCTGGTTCACACGGCAGAAAGAACGAAACACTAGTGATGGCATAGCATTACCGAAATCGATGTTTCTTGAAATTTCATTTTACATTTGTCAACTTGTGATTCCAATTCCTTCCATTTTCGCAGAAAATTAAAGAAAAAGTACTCTTGTAAATGCACTTTTTCTGTCTTTTCTTAAGCAAAGCAGAACTATTTCAATGTAAGATAAATATGGAGCTCACTAGACAGCATTAATAAAGGCCATGTTTTAAACATAGGCTTTATATTCTATTTTTATTTAAGTGATCGTTCTTGTAAATGTCTGGACTTAACTAAATAGGAAAATTAATCTCCATAAATTGTTGTAAAGACTTTTTTCAGAGCTAACTTTTACTGTTGATCTTACAATAGCTATGAATAAAAAGTAGTACTCATTTGAAAGGAAGTAACACGGGTCACGTTTTCTAAGGTTATCTGCCACCTGCAATATTTGCAGAAGTAAATTTTAAATAGGATGGAATAATAGGATTTGTTCTATTTTCTGCAGATATCTAAGCTCAGCCTACAAACCGGGTGAGATCTTAAACAGGCACATACACACACTCAGCACGCAGAGGGGATGGACGAGCTCATTCCCGCCTGTACCGCAGGACAGATGTGGCTCCTTATCTCCCAAGAACATGAAAAATACTGCATGGAAGACTGAAGGTAACAGTTCCATGAAACACGAGATGGTTACTCCTTGACATAGAGAACTCCAATTCCAAAGCGTCTTCCAATGCTCTTGACAACACAGTAATTATGATTATATTCAATTGGGATTTTCTTTTTTTTTTAATAAGAGATTAGGTATAGTGTTTGCAAGAGCAATCAAAAATCAAACACCCTCTTGGCAGTCTTCACGCTGTTCTCCTGCCTTCTAACCTTTTAGTTTTCTTCTCAAAATGATGTTATTTCAAGCTTAGGAGTAAAAATAAATATACATCTATATATATATATAATTAAGATTATGGGATCAAACACTGCTAGAACTGTTAAAAAGAACAGAACTGTAGGACAATTCAAACTCTCCTGGCACCTCCTGCAATTCATACAAAGAATTGTCAGATTTCTGATAGATGTATTTTTGTATTAGCCTATACCTGAAAGTTGGAAAAAACTTGAAACATTTGCATGCGAGGATATAAGGTAAGAAAAGGTTCATTTCCCTCCCTGTTTTAGTTTTTCTTTCTGTGAAGTGTTCTCTCTAATGTGTCAGTTGAGCAACACCCAGTTAAATCTCCTCTTGTTTCTGGCTCCTCCATCAGATTGTGTTTGAGAAACCTCCTCTTGCTTAACCTGTCGGAACAGAGCGGGCAGGAGAAGCAAAGATGTTGGAACAATAATAACAAGCTGTTATTTCAACAGAGGTTAACCAGATTTACAGTAGTAATTAACGAAAGAAAAGCATAATGGAAATAAAAGTGTCTGTCTTCATGAAGCATAATGTATCTGACCTTCACAAGGAGCAGCAAAGACCTTTTAATGTGAAGGGCAGCAGTAGAAGAGTGATTAAATCACCCGTTCATGGTATTTTGCACAAGTTCTACTTGACTCTAATTTTTTTTTTAAAGGTGTAGCATTAAAATAACCTAGGCAGAAATTCTTAAAATTGATACATACTCTTATAATTTACGCATAGTCACAGCTACCAAATTTACCCAGGATGGCTTTGATGGGGAGGCGGAAAGAGAATTTGAACCTTGGGATTGTCAACTGTGTCTCGGTCAGACTGTCACCCCCAAAGAGAACCTTCTGTCTCCAGAGAGATTTGTCAACCAGGTGGAATTTCACATTTAAAAAAATGAATATTTTTTTTTTTTCTAAAACGTTATTCTTTTCCCTGTTAAAAAATACCCTGGAATAGCTGAGGCAGCCAAATGGGTTTTCTGGGCAGCATTTACTGGAGTTCATTTACAGCAGTACATTTAAGAAATGCTGTTTTTAAGAAAAGAGCATGTTTGGTTTGATGGCTTGAAACAAATCTGACGGATGAGCCGGAAGACAGATTTACAAGCTGAAACAAAAGATGAGTGTTAACAGAACTATGGCCAGCTGTTTACTTCACTGCGCCCTTGCTTTTTGCAGATGTTGTGCAGTAAAATCTTGGTTATTTTTACTTCTCCGTACTTGGGATTTTACGATTTGCTGCAACGTGCAGGATGAACATGATCTCTGGAGATGGAAGGAACGTAACAAAGCAGCGGAACCAATGGGGATGTTGCCAGGAACTGACTCACCGTAATTCCAGGGCTTAAGAAAAAGACATTTTATAATTAGCTCACATTATTTACCAAGCTATTGCCCTCAAATTTTGCGAAAATGTCATTCTATTATCTTCCATCAAATCGGATTATTTTTAAGAGGCTTCTGGGAGAATTTGAAATTATTCACCTTTATTAGTCACCACTAAGTAGCTGATGTTTATTGGGGGGGGGGTGCTTTGGAAATCTGTGAGTTCCCCAGATTCCACAAGCATTTATTAGTCTCATCCAGTGCTTTAGAGGAGTATGTAAATGTATTCTTTTGTGTTACTGGTCTGAATATGTGCTTGTAATGTAGCTGAGCGGTGGGTTTTGTAATTAGTCCCAGCGCAATGATGAATACTCGCTGCCCTGTCACTGAAAGAAAACTGAGAAGGTCAGGAAATCTGAATTTTGAAAGCAGACTCTTTCTCGCCCTTTCTAAGAATAGGACTTGCCTGGTTTCCTTTTGAATTCTCTCAGCCCTGTTTATGTTGCTGTTCCTGCTTCCTCCCATTTCAGAGAGGTCCTACTTTCTGTTTCGGAGCCTGGCTGTGCTGGTCAGTTCTGCTTCGTGTTTGCAACTACCTACTATTTATATTAGTGACCACCGTTACGCTGTTTCTTATCCTATACCAGTAGTTTCCAAAGGTGAAAAAGTGTCCATCTTTGGTTTATGGCGCTTGGCTTTCATTCACCAGTGCACTTACGATGTTCACTTTATGTTTCAGTCCTTGCCAGCAAAGAAAGCCAGCCCTGGAGCTCCCTTACGGCTGTGAGAACCCACGGGTTGGTTACCAGGACCGTGTTTGCTGGTCTCTCCTCCCAGCTTTGTCAGCGAGGGACAGAACTTTGCGGTTTTGGCCACGTCTCTCCCTGCTCTCCAGTCACCCAACTGTTCCAGTCCAGTCTCGTCCCTTTCTTCAGCTGTTTCTGAACTATTCCTCCTCTAATCCCTCATCTGAGCACAGTTTGACCCATTTTGCATCACCCTGCCGGCTCTGCCAGTTACATAAGGAGTGGTGAGATGTGGAATTTGCATGAAACTTCGTTATATTGCACAAGGGTGTGTTGGGTTTTTTTCTTTTGAACAGGCAAGTTGTTTACGTGCACGCACAGCTTAAAATTCCGTCTCTTGGTGCTCATTCGTTTCCTGAAAATTACTTCCGTTATGAATGGGTAAGGTTTAAAGATACTTAAAAAAAGAAAAAAATCCAAACAAAACCAACCTTGATTCCTTCTGCTTACACTCAACATCCTACCCTGTGACTACAGTGTGCCAAGCCAGCAGTTTCTCCGTGGAGGTTTGCTCTTTATAGTCAAATTCCTGATTGCCGGCATTGGGCTGGGTGACTTAGTTGTTGTTTTCTACAGTGTTGCGTTGTTTTTTCCTGTTTCATTTCAGCTTATGCCCCTGTCAGGGCGGCGGCTCCAGCAGCGCCTTTCCCGCCATGGCCAGGAGGAGGTGGCGGGACTGAGGGTGCCCAGAGCGGGATCCCCATCCCTGCGGGATCTGTGTTCTCCATGGGGCACAAAGGCACTTTGTGCCAGAGATGTGAGCAGGCCCTGCTGCAAAAAATAAGCAGGAGAGGTGGGCAAACCCCCCTTTCTGACCGATGAGGTGTTTGGGGTGCGCCTGGCTGAGAAGGAGCTTGAAACCTTCCCCTCGGCCCTGACTGAAAAGAGAGTTTGCGGTGGGTTCCTGGGGCAGCAGCACGCACAGAAATTCAATGTGTTGGGCAGAAAGAGAGGGGAAGAGGGTCCCTAAATCCATATCCCAGTAAGGGCAGGATGTATGAAATACAGAAATAGCCACCAACTGGATTTCTCCATCGATTATTTGAAATAAATGGTAGTATCTCAAGTATATTGCCTTAAATATTTATACAGCAAGCCCAGCTCCCTCAGAGGCCCTCTCACTTTCCCTCAAAGTGATTTACAGAATAAAAAATTTTAACCAGGCATAGTCTGTTCAAGCATTGTATAAGTACAGAATTTTTTTAAAGAGTGATTTAGGGTCTTTTGTATGTCTTTCAGTTACTTTTGTTTCTGTATGTGAGAAACCCTGGGGAAACAGACCTGACCATCATTTTACAGCCCTGAACTTACTAAAGCTTGAATGTTGAATGCTCGCTGTTGTGGTTACAGAAGGAACCTGTCACCAAAATGCTAGAGTGTCAAGTTAAGGTAAAACATAATCTAAAAAAAAAATCTAATATTTAGCAGAATTGTTACTTTAGAGTTCTTTTAATTCTGTCTTCTTGAAACTCAGGGTGCAAGCATAATACGAGTTTAGGTGTCACAAGCTCTAATTGCTTTTACACATAGAGTTTGAGCCAGACGAAATCAAGGAATTTTGGAGCTGAGCTTAATGGACTTCCCAAGATTTGAACTGGAGCCCTCAAGTGCCGTGTGCTGACTTCCTAACCCAGCTAATAGAAAATGCTGAAGAAAGGAGCTGTTGATTAAACTGCAGTTCTCAGGGCTGGGTATTTAAGAGCACAGAAGGAAGACTCCTTGCTCTGAAGTCACAGCCACAACCTGTCTCTGGGCATTAGGTAAGTACCTAAAAAAATACCTAAAACCCCCCACTTCCCTTAGAGAAGGTTACAGTCCCATCCTTTCCCTGCCTTCCAGATGAGAGCTCAGTAGCTGAAGCTGTCAGCGAAGTTACAGAAATTAGGATTTTTGCTCCTAACCTTGAGAGAGAATTCGAGGAATCTCCGTTCTAATCCTCCAGATGATTGATCCGATCGCGCTGCCGGTACCACTGATGCACGGGGCATTCTGGAGCATGGCTCTCATTTGACCCTTCCTGTTGAAATTGTTCTGTTTTCTGTGGGCTGACTGGGAATTGCAAGCTTTTTGTCACCTTTTCATTCAGATGCTCATTGCAGACGGAAGGGCCTGCGTTCCTGTCTCTGCTGCAATGAACATCACCTCCAAATGAGTGTCTGTTCATTAGCCCCGTCTCATCAAGCCGGTTTTGGGCAGGCTGCACTCCTGTTGCCTTCTCTCCCCTCCCTTTTTCCACAGCTTCCTCAGCAGCGCTCCATTTTTTCACCCTTTGCTCCTCCTTCCATCAGAATCGGTTCCATTCCTGCACCTAACCTGCCTCATCAAGGCGATTCACCCGCTCTCCACACTCCTTATCTTAAATACTGTTGCCTTTCAGTCAGGATCCAGACACTAAGCTGTATTCTCATTTCTGTTCCAATTCTGACTGAGCGTTTCATTACGCCACACAAACGTGAAGCTATTCAAGAGGAGGGATGGAGAAACACTCCTGACTAAACTATGTCGTGGAGGTCAGAAATCACGCGGCCTGGCCCACTTCTGTGGACATCCCGGGTCTTCACTGTGGACACCCATCCAGGTGCTGCAGAAATAGTGATTTCTTGCATTTGTAGTTCAGTATTTTCTGAGAATCAGATGCTGGGAGATCTTGCTCCAAGGAGGATGGAGCAGCTGCAACACTTCGCCAATACCCGCTGATAAAAGGTGAGTGAGAGGCACTGAAATACCTTCAGTGTCGTGGATAATTCCCAACCCACATGTCTGGTTAAAAAAAAAATCTTACAGGGTGCTGTTTTCCAACCAATCTTATTTGAGCCAGCCAGCAGGACATGCGAACCCACCAAGGAAACAGAGGGAAGTCAAAGCTCGGCAATTTAACCTTTTACCAAAGTTTTTGCTGTTGCTTTCTGCAGCATTTGGATGCTTGAGTTACACGGATAAACTTTATTTCCAAGCTAAAATATATTTGTGTCGTTTTTCAGTCACCTGGATTGAAAGCTGTGGAAAGTCTGCAACATTTTTTGAGTGACGCAGAGCTAGGGCAGAACTGATTATCCAAGAGCGAGCCAGTGACTCCATCCTTGTCTTCACCTTTGCGCAGTAGCATTGCAACTTATTTTCCGCTCTCGTTAGCTTTGAAATACTCGTAATTAACAGGCACATCAGTGACAAACTGCAGTTGCTATAAGCACATTGCTTTTGTGGAAGTCAGGAGTTTCTGTCAGCCCAGCTTCATGGCAGGGTAGCAGCTTTCAACCCTGTGCTTGTACTTCCAGTGATGCTTTTCATCCCAACAATCTGTTTGTTTGGCATGGGGAGGGCCAGGGGGCTTTAAGATTTTAGGAATATCTCTTTTCCCAGGATAACAGTGGGTTAAGGCAGCTTTAAAACTGGAGTAAAAGGAAACTGGGGAACCTGAAAGTAAGTAATTATTAACTAAGTCTCTCTAATACTTGCTTTAGTACAATAAATCTGTCTTAACAAATACTTAAACATCTTCCTACCCCCAAATCCCCAAACACTGAAACATGAGGGAAAAACATGATTTTTTTTTTAACCCCCCCTTACTTCAGCCCCAAAGAGCTTTGCCCAGACTTGAACATCCTCCAGTCATATCACTTAACGTCTTCAGTCACTTTTCTGAGCGACTGCTCTCTTTGCACACTAAAATACAATGGAAAATGGGATAATTTCAATCGTGTTACTTGCAAATGTTTAACACAAAGACTGCTTTAAAGACAGCCTTAAATCTTTACTACGGATATATTATTTCTAATTGGCCATAACATTTGTGGCCTAGTATTAGCAAACAACCTAGACATTGTTAGCATGTTGTTCCTTTGAAAAAAACAGAACATTGGAGATTTGCTGCCTTATTTGGGCTCTTTTTAGCCTTTCCTATTTTAGTTAGCTCTTAGCCATCTCCAAGGTAACAAGGCATGGGCTACGCAGGAAGGAGCTGTGATAGGGCCAGTACAAAACACACGGAAATGAGACTGTAGGAACATACTTTCCACCTTTGAAAGACATACGAACAGCTTTCTGTGGAGAGCTGGGGCAGCTTTAAGCAGCAGCAAGTGGAACAGCGTCCAGCACAAGGGGCAGGTGTACTGTGCTGCGGTCAGAACTTCGGCATCCACAGCCTGGGTGGCCCGGAGTTTGAGTAGCAAATAAATAAAAAAGAAAAACAGGCAGGAAATCAAAAATTCAAACTGCTGCTGGAAAGAAAAAGCTACAGAGAAACTAAAAACAAAAAAGCACGTGGGTGGGGGTCCTGCAATTTCTGTTCCTTGTTGTTGCCTTTCTATCCAAGAACAGAACCTGGCAGCTGACGTGAAATAGCTTTTGTTTCAGTCTTTATCGCCTGAAATCTCAAAATCGATTTGGTAATCCTGACATTCAGTTCCTTTCGTTACTGTATTTTATTAGAACTAAAGTAAAACGTGCCCGTCAGCTACCATTCTACTGTACTAACAACCTGACTGCAGCATTTTAGCTATCAAGATCCTTTCCAAGGTCTGGTGTTTTTCTAAATCAAAACCGTAACATCAGAACTGTTAGCTTCCACAAACTTCTCTCTGTACTCATCCAGCGGCAAAAAAAAAGACATCTTTTCGTACATACCTTGTACTTTCTGTTGGCATTCACATATTTAACAGAGAAAGCTGCCAGCAAGCTCCGTGCTTGGAGTGCATCCCGCTTCCATCAGGCAAGGCAGCCGGTTTTGGAGGAGCCCTGGGGCTCCCTGAGGGAAATGAGGAGCGTCTAGAAGTGCCTTGGGCACAGGTGCTGCTGTGACACACTCGTGTCCCTTGTAAATGACCCGGTGAAGCATGAGGCAAATATGACCTAGGGACAAGCTGGCAGAGCATCCCGGCCTACCAGAGCTCCTTAGTTACAGCAGTTCTCTGCCACTTAAAATTAAAACTCTAATCATCACCACCCAGCACTCCAGGAGAGTCAGAATGAGGGTGGTTTAACGGAATTTCTTCCCAAACTGAGAGAAATAACAAATTCACAAATCCCCAGCTGCTGAAATGAAGTCACTGATCCCATTACCTATTAGCAACTTGAAGCAGTAGTGAATGAACAGAACTCTGTAGTAGCCAAGGAGGAATGAGACCACAGCAAACAAAACGCTGCTCTCAAGCAGCGTCCTAGAAGTATCTTTGGAAAGAACATACATACAGGTGTACAGTTCCCATTTATTTTACTTGAATTAAATTTTAAAAAGTGTATTTCCCATATGACACATTTTCCATGTGAACTAGTCCTAGCAGAAAGGAAGTATAACCCTCCCACCCCCCTTGCAATTTAAACATACCGGTCTGTGGGCCCTGGAAAAGTTTGTATCAATATTACTCCATTGTAGAGTGAAAAGAGCCCCGGAAACAGACTCCATTGCCAGTCCACCATGACTAACTTCTTGTTTAACCCTTGATGGTTTCCACTGTCTGAACAGCATCAAGAACTCTCTTCTGAGCTGCACATCCCGACAGCAGGAAATCCAAAATGTGTTCTTGCCCAGTGAACACTGGCACTGCTTGTAAAGTCTGATCAGAGTGCTCTTGTCTAACGAGGTTGGCCAAGCAGTCCTGCTTTAGCTGCCAGAGCTTCGTTCTGCTGGATATGGTACTCCTGGAATCGCATGGAGATCCTTTGTGTCATTTTTAAATACTTCTGTAGGCAGTGGTCTGAGCACGTCATCTAGAGGTAGAGGGAAACACAAGGCTTCAAACAGCAATTAAACCACTTCCCCAAACGAGACCCAAAATATGAATATATACGGGGGTAAACGATTAGGTGACTGCATCTCATATTCTGTGTTAAGCCTAATGGAGCGTCTAATCATGTACAACCTCTGTGTGCAGTGGAAAATATGAAGCTTAGTTTTTGAGAGATGTCTGAAACATCTTCTAATATTCATTCTTATATGGAAGTCTTCATGGAATACATCTCAGATCCAGGAGATATTACCATTTCATCTGTGGGCACCTCTTGTGAAATTAAAGTATATAACGCATTTTATTTTGCAATAAATACTAAATCTATTAAATTAGTATCTTATTTTTTTAATTCTATGTACAAACACATACTATTTTTGACAGCCAAATATGGTCTACTGTGTGCTAGTTCATTTTAACCTTTTTTTTGATCTTGTTCCTATTAGCTCTATCAGTCTTGTACTTCCTTGGTTAATCTTCACAAAAGCAACTGGAGTACCCTCTGAAGTTCCATCAGTCAGCTGGACAGGGAAATAAATACCAGGGCCTATTCAACCCACGGTATTATTTTTTAAAGAAAGAAAAAAAAAAACCCAAACCTCTAACTGTAGAGAAAGAGTTATGAGATTCTCTCTGAGCAATAGTTCTACCAATTGGATATTCTGTATCATGGTTCTAAGCCTTGCTAGCACTGTAAAAGTTAACAAATTTAGATAGAAAGACAAGCACTTGGCATGATTAGTAGAAAACCAGAAACTGCTTTGATTCCGCTCAGTATAAAGGGATGTGAAAAGCAGGGTGCCTGAAAATAAGCAAGACAAAAAAAGCCATACAGCTCTGCAAACCACCCATCACCGGCCCTTCTCCTGGACCTGGCATCAGCTACAGCAAAACCTGTTAAGCAGGAGTTAAGTCTGACTTAGGAAACAAATTCCACAACTACCCCAAGCCGCTTCTCCCAGAGGGTGTGATATTTGTGATACGGTGCCCAGGGAAGTCTAGACTTGCAGTGCAGACTTGCTGTAGGGAAAGAGGTCAGAAGCTGTTTTTTCAAACGTAGAATCTCAAAGGAAATTAATGGAGGTATTCATTTTAATCATTTAATAAGAAACTACACCTTTAAATAGGAACATAGCAATTTCCACACCAGATCAGACCAGTGGTCCGTCTAGATCAGTGTCGTGTTTCCAGCAGGGGCAAGAGCCAGATGCTCTGCAAGAAACCCCATAATGATTAATTATGGACAAAACTTCCCATAAGAAAGTTTCTTCCTGCCTCCATCGTTAAGAGATGGCTCCTGTACTGCCAGATGTGGCCCCTTTGCAGAGCACAGAAGTGAAAAAAAAAGAAGACAGATCAGAATCTAAGAATATTTTTTGTATCTAAGTAATCTTAATTCCCCTCCAATGAGCATTCTTTGGTTTTGGATCCCAGGTGTTTAACGAAAGACTACATAAACCGTTATTTTAAAAGGAATTCTAGGAACGCTGTGGGTAGCAGAAGAAATAATTATAATCCTCTCCTGGAAATCAAATACCATCCCAGAAAGGTAAAGAGGTTGTGCCACTAAAGCTCTGTCAGTTCTGTTAACTGACACTCCTTGTATTGTTCAAGCAATTCAAAACGAGTTGGTAAAAGACAGTGACAAGGAATTATCCAAAATAATTCTGGCCTCCTGTAGTCTATAAAAATTCCACTAAAGCAGATGCAGAGAAGACCAGAGAAGCACGGAATCTGCCTTGGGAAGCTGAAAGAGCTTTGTTTAGCACAGCAAAACAAAAGCTGAAAGGAGACATGATTTTTGCCTGCACTGAGGAGTTAAACTCCAAGGAGGCAGAAAATGCTCAAAACCAATGGTTAGCTTAAAACTTTAGGATTTCTTCCTCCCCCGACCAGCAGAGTCAAGCAAAAGGTTATTAGACTTTTAACCAAGAAAACTATGAGATTCTGAAACAGCCTCTCAACGGGAGAGGCAAAAACCACGCAACTAATCTTATCGAGAGCTTAATCTTTTTTGCAGACGACGATGTGATGGAGCTCCCTGCAATGCAGAGAAATGGATTTAACAGCCAGAGCTTTGGAGGCCCATGTTTCTGTGACTCACAGCAATGCAGGGAATGTGGGGAGGTAAACAAGTATTTCAGTAGGATTCTACCTTCAAAGAACAAGACGCAGGCCGTAGGAGGGCAGCTTCCGTGTCCATAAAGATACCACCCATGAGAAGCAGAGGCACAGGAACCTCCACTGATAGCTCAAAGAATACATGGAATTGCAATAAGCAGCCAGTACTCAGCACAATTGGGAAGATTGCCTCTGTGTGCACACACTGAAAAGATGACAACAATAAAACCTCAGGAGGTCTTAGCCCATAGTTTGTCTGCAGCTGATGATCTAACACATCAAAAGCACTTGACTTTGGTTGGTTGGTTGTTTTCTTCTTGTAAACAGACTCTTAGAGTACAAAGAAGTCTTTGTCATCAACTTTGGTCATATCTAGAGAAGCCAAACTACAGACAAACTGTTTCCCTTCCACTAACTTACTTCACATTTGGAAGCTACATGCCAGACATCCGTACCCCACTAAAGACTTCTACCTAGCTTTTTAGCTAGTTGAAAGACCAAAACTTTAAGTTGCCTCAGAAATTTGAATGCTACACAGCAATTGTACCAAAGGGTCATTAAAAGCATAAGAAACAGTTACCTACCTCTTCTGGTTTAACCTCTCTGCTAGTGAAATCCTTTATGCAATCTAAGAAGCAGTTTTCTGTAAGTTTATTGTATGTTCCAAGAAACTCCTTGAACTGTGAATAAAAAATGAAGACACGATGAGTATAAAAAAATTTCTACATTAATTTTTCTTACACACAGCTGCATGGGCCGTCTGGTGACAATAACATTTAAAGGACAAGTCACTAGAAAAATTTACTATCAGTCAGAAGATTTCAGCACTGCATGCTGTTAGTACTCATATCAGATACTATACTGTGTCTGTCAATGGTCAAATGTTTAAATTTTGATTGCTACAGAACTAGTCTTAACTCAGATGAAAACATAAACGTTTTGTCCTTTTCCATGGCCTATACCTTGTACTCTGTGTGACACAGTAATACAAGATCTTCAAAGCCACCACTCATGAATACAGCATCTTACCTGCTTGATCTGATCAGATTCTGATATTTGTCCAGCCATATTCTACCGCCTGTGATTCACTCACGTGTTCTGAAAATAAAAGTAGAGTTTCAAACAAAAAGCATACGTAGGAACTTCCATTTTACAACAGAATGGAATTTTATATGTTCTTGAAGTGTGTTTAAATGCAACTTCGCTAGCAAAGTTTCAAGCCATCCACTTGAAGGAAAGTTATCTATTTGCAATGTATTCAGTTAAAATAACATCCAAGACAATTTCAGGTACGAAACCATCCCAAATCCACCTGTTAACTGCTGCTCTTTAAAGACTTAAAGCATTTCAAGCATTTAACATGACAAAAAAAGAAAAGTATTTTGTTTTCAAACTTACAAAGTAAAACTAGGGCAGGATTGGGGGAGAAGCAAGAAATAACATTTCCTAGCATGACAGTTTGAGTGACTTTAGATGTCATCTGTAAAAACAGTGAGGAAAAAAGGCGAGCACAGAATAGCAGCAACTCTGAATAGATGTGGCATGAGCCAGCTCCCATCAGAGAAGCAGATGCCTGGTTTCTATGTAGCTGCATTCTCACCAAACACTTAAACTAGAACAAATGTTCTGGTCATTGAACACAGTGAATTAAAGACAAGCAAACACAGAAGAATGAGAATGGCCTTAAAGGAAGTGAAACAGACAACAAGAGAAGAATGAACAGCCACAGATCCAAGAATTTCAGCAAGTATCCTCAAAGAAGATTCACATTCCTGATCTAACATAGTAAACAAGTTAAAGCTTGAACGCATCCCTGCTGGTTTTCTAGAAGAATACTGAAAGGTAAGTCTTCCCTTTCCTTTCATTTATATATTGTCTAAGATCTGGCACAGATTATATTACAGGCTAATATTGCACATTGCCAAGAACATGATCCTTCAGTTTAATTCACATCAACTTGTGGGAGAAAAAATAGCACTGAAGTGTAATCCCTCTGTGAAAACAAGTTCATTTTGCCCCTTAGCAAGGGCTACTTGTAACTAATCTTGTATTATGCTTTGCCAAATTTTGAGAAACACATTCATGTTTTAGACAGCTTAAACTATTCCAGCCTCTCAGCAGAGGGGAGAGGGTAAGCGAGCCTTCTGAACAAGAACAAAATGACATTAATAATTATTTCTACAGCAGAAAGAAACCTTAGCAACTAAAAATAGCACCATGGACTCTCACAAGACTGTGCTCTCCCCACACCCCTCCCAGCAGTGGAGTAATTATAACATCTGCTTCTTAACATGACACTTTATCACTACAGGGGAAGTCAGTTCAGGGACTGAAGTAAAGAGCACATACGATTCTTGGATTGAAGCTGCATACCCCCATGACCAAGAATTCCTCGTGGGTAGATAGGTCACACAGCTTACTCTCAAGGAGAACCTACAGGATATATATATGATTGCTCAGAAGAAATAAGGTGTTAGTCAGGTTAATGTAAACCTCTAACTTGTTTTAGGCAAGGTGGATGTGACTGGATGTGACTTATGTGGCACAACAACTAGTGAAAATGAATAATGCCTCCACTGTCTCATTTCTCGGCCTGTTAGAAGAAAAATCAGTGACAATTCAATAAAGTCAGTGTAAGTAGATTATTAAACACCGAGTTAAAAACCAGAGAGAACAGGAAAGACTTTTGTCCTCTCCAAAGCACAGAAAGCTAAAGCTTCAAGTCCTGTAAGTGCCATTTTCTCACACTCAGTATTGCTTCATTATGCTTGTTTATAACAAACCTGATCTTTTGATCTTTGGTGACTAGTTTGGCAGGCTTAAAATTACAGTTTTACTGAAGTGTAGTTCCACAAAGCTTTTATACTTGCACTTGGGAAATAGCTTAGATTTAAATCAGCACAACGGCACTATCTGATTTTTCAGTGTCTGAAGCACTTGTCCCTGTACAGGTATTTTACCCTTTCGATGCAGCAGGCAGTGAAATTACATGGCTCAGCCGCACCTCTTTAGTAGCTATAAATTACAGGCAGTTGCCTTAACATCTACAAATGCACCACCTAAACATTCCCAGAAGCGTGCATATCTGGTTTCTTCTTAAAATAGGTTAAATGTATCGTTTCAAGTTTTCCTGTCGTTTGTCCCCTTTCCCTCCAGCCTGTGAAATAAGCAAAAAAAGTTATGAGAAAGCCCATTATGGGGCTTGGCACCTTGACTAACACACCATACAGCTGCTTATAGAGCTGCTCAAACAACCCAAGCGTGCTTCAGGTTTAAGCACACATAGTCTGGATTACTTTCCTCTGGGCTGAACATGATTTGAAAATTCGGCATTGCACTTTTAAACACATCACACCAAAGGAAGCAGATATCTCTGAATAAACCACTGCAACATGGTCTGGATGTGCTGGTTCACTAGGAGAGCAGCAACAGGCGGGATGTCTCCCTTCTTGAAAGGCCCTGGAGCCCTTCCAAAGATATTTGGATGTTCTAAAGAGACATTCTTTAAAGATAAGCCTCTTTGAGCAAAACTAGCAGTTAAGGATAACTTGAGGTTTTTATTTCTCATAGTTAGGCATAATGGGTTTTCCATCCACTTTCCAAAGATAATAAAGGCTTTAGTCAGTCAAACTTATTCTCTATGCATGATCCATCCCAGCTCCCAGCCCCGTTTTAGAATCTGGAAAATGCTTCTAATAATTCCTTCTGCTGTGGCTGCCACTCCCACTGCCATGGAAACAAGAAATCACTACAGACTGACGGCTTCTTTTAAAAAGCTACAGCTCGTTTATTAAATAAAAATATTAGGTTAACGATTCCTAGCTAAGCTGAGTCAATCATCTATCTGCTTCCATGGTGGGAGGAACAGCAGCCAGAACTACAGAGGCGAGGGCGCTTCTAATACTTCTTCTGTGTGGGCTTACAGCGTCCCCAGCTGCATCTCCAGACCTTCAGAATCCGAGGGCTCGAGAACACGACTTCTAAGCACTAATAACTGGAACAGAGCTTTTGATTATAATTACTGTACTGCCAGGTGGCTGAAACGCCTTCCTCCATTTCACAGCCTGGAGTTCCTACAGGTGAAACACACACTGTAAACTACAGCAAGGAAGTTTCTTTTTTCCACTGATGTAATCAACATTAGCATCTCTTACCTAATCTTGAGTCAACAGTAACTTTTGCCATGGAAACTAAACAAGCCCTGTGGTTCAGGGGGTTTTTTTGTAGGTTTTTTTTTAGCCTGTTTGTGAAGAGCTACATTTTCCTGGCGGAGCAGTCTGTGAAGATACATCATAAATCCATCACACTTGTTATCCTAATTAACAATCTGAATGAAGTGTAGGCACAGCCTACTCTACACAGAGGAGCCTGCAACTTTTTTTTTAAAACCTTCGCTTCTAATTGTGGATGCACAACACCAGGCAAGTGTTTCCGCATGTGCGTAAATAGGACAAAGAAGAATAGATACTGGGAATTCAACTGCGCTTTTGGCTTAATTAGGAAGAGTAGCATTTAGGTATTTAGATCATATGGATGAGATTGGCTGTCCAGCACAGGTGTTCAAATCCTCTTTCTGTGTGATACTAGGTATATCCAGAATAGATCTACCAAAGAAATGTGTCAAGATAAAGAACCCACAGCTTGTAAATGAGGGGGTTTTTTTATCCTTGGGAATTACCAGGCTAGAACTTGATTGACATCAGAAAAAAAACCTCATTGATTTAAAGAACTCTTTTACTGAATCTAATCAAACTACGAGTAGCTATGAAACCAGCAGGCTGCTAAACTAATAACGTAAAATTCAGGGCAAGAGGCCATTTAACACCAAACTCGCGGTGCTGTGGTCCTGCAGCCGCGATGGCTCTGCCCCAGTCCTGGAGCGGGTCCAGCTGCTTTCCTTCGGACTGATGCTTGAAAAGTGGTTACGCAAAGGTTTTCTTATCACTCTCCCTCAGACTAGTGTTTGCGATGTGGTTACACAAAGGTTTCCTTCACACTGTCGCTTGCAATGTGGTTACACAACGTGGTTTCTTGCTCCACACACTGCATCCAGCCTTCAGAGGCACATGGTGGGCTAAGGCAGGGACTGGTCAGAACACGGCTGGATAATCAGAGGTACCTGGCGCACAGGTTGTTATAATTCACGAGATCATGGCTGTGGGTTAGACCTGGCTCTGAAGAAAAAGAGGTCAATGGTAGGAAAGGCCTTGTAATGTGGAAGGTGAGTTAAGAGAGTAAGCCTGAAACCAGCCACCCTGAGAGCCTCTTTGAACAGACTGAACACACGCAAGGGGGTCTGTTTGAGGAGAAAAGAGGTATTTTTCCATAAGCGGTCTTCTATTTAAGGTAGATTTGGCCTGGTTGATACTTGTGACCCGATATGATCATACACCTGAGCTGGAGATTAAAAAAAAAAAAAAAAAATCGAGGTGAAATTGTTGTACTACATCCTCCACTTCACGGTTTCAAGGGCACCTTGAGTTTTTCTGTCAGGGAAACACTCGCTGAGCCCAGCCCCGGCCCAACAGCCCCAGCCAGGCCCAGGCGGGTAGCTCTCCATGCGGGCGGAGGAAGAGACGTCCCGGCATTGGGGAAATACCCCAAAGGGGACGATTTTTTCTTCATTCACGGGACCTTTTCCGCGCCACATGGCCCAGCGCCGCCCGGCCCCGCGAAGGGCCGCACCTGACGGCTGCCCCCGGGCCTGCCGCCGTCCCAAGGCCGCCCCTCCCCGCCGGGCCGTGAGACAGCGGG
>VWYH01007849.1:93340-118766 GCA_013399365.1 Pampusana beccarii
ACCCTCCGCCCCGCGGCGCAGCGCCCTCAGCGGCCCCCGCGCTACCGGCAGCGGGCGGGGCCGGGGCGCGGGTTTCCTGCCGGACGCTATTGAGGAGCGGACCCCGCGCAGGCGTCAAGAGGCGCGGGCGGGCGCCGTCGCCATGGCAGCGGGCGCTTCCGGCGCGGCGGGAGTCGCTGTCCCTCAGGCCGCCGGGAACCGTCTCCAGGAGCCTTCCGGCCGCTTTCGCTCCGCGGGGACAGGAGGCTGAGGGGGCGGCTCCTTAGCCAGGGCGCTGCGTGATGGGATCCCCATGG
Source organism: Pampusana beccarii (assembly GCA_013399365.1). Classification (NCBI taxonomy): domain Eukaryota; kingdom Metazoa; phylum Chordata; class Aves; order Columbiformes; family Columbidae; genus Pampusana; species Pampusana beccarii. The sequence continues at coordinate 93,637 of VWYH01007849.1, forward strand.
CAGCGGGAGGCAGCCCCAGCCTCAGCCAGGAGTCCCTGCTCAGCCTCACGGCGGCCGACGTGCTCGTTCACTCCACGGGTGTCCACAGGGAGAAGCCCATCGAGAGTGTGACCAGAGCCGGCGGCCGCAGGGGGAAAGTGACGATCGCTGTCGAGAAGCTGCGTGACGGGGTCTGTCCCTGCCCAGCGCCCCGCGTCCCCCCGGCCTTGGCGGCGAACAGGGCTCCGAGGAGCCGAGCGGCCCACGGAGCCCCCGGCAGCGCCACTCCAGGTGCGGGATTTACCGGGGGTGGGTGTTCGGCTTAGGTTTGAGATAAAAATCGCTCTGCGGTGTGTTTTGAGTCATGCAGTGGTTTTATAATGAAGGAAGCTTTGTGTTTTGGTACTGCAAATATCGACACTCTTTCAAAAGTTTGTTTGATTGTTTTCCCAAGCTTTGTTTGGCACACAAAAAGCAGCTTGTGCAGGGTGAGCTGTTGGAGCTGTGTTAACAGAACAACAACACTCTTGGCTCCAAATTCCTACTCCTTAATTATTAGGCAACTCTCATCTTTATCAGAGAAGTCATGACTCTTATGACTTTTCACAAATACACTGGGCAGGAAGGTTTTAGGCAGCATCAGAGGATGGAACGGTGTGTGTGGAGGGACCTGAGGACAGGCTGAGAGAGTTGGGGTATTCAGCTGGAGAAGAGAAGCTCCGGGGAGACCTTAGTGCGGCCTTTCCGGACTTAAAAGGGGCCGATAAGAAAGATGGGGATAGACTTTTTAGCAGGGCCTGTTGTGATAGGACAAGAGGTAATGGTTTTAAACTAAAGGAGAAGAGATTCAGGCTGGATGTGAAGANAATAAGAGAGTGCTTTTCCACTCTGTCACAGGTTTAAATGTAATTTGTAGTTTATCTTTTTAGACACCATAAGTATATCTTCAATTCTATGCTCCAAGTATAGTCAGCAAGGAAATTTGTACTTAACAGAATATTGCTCCTGCCAAGAGACAGCTCTGGGTAGTCCTAATATTTGGACCATCTTCATGTTTTCATGGAATTTTCTGAATTATTTTGTGGCTTTATACTGTAAGAGAGACCAAAAGTCGATTTTTTTTCCTTTTATTTTTTTTTTTAAATGCTCTGTTTTTCAGGGACATTTTTCTATATAGTAAAACAAGTCTATAGTCTAAGTTCACAGAATTCATTAGTGTTTGTAAGCTTCAGCTTGGTGGCTGCAGTTCTTTGTGTTATGAAAGTCATTACATTTAGATATTTAAGGATGTAGGCAGACTAAAGGTTGAGGTTTGGCTTAGTCAACGTACTGCATTTAAAAAATCATTATGACCACAGTAAAACTACTTTTATTTTAGGAGTTCTGACTACTAAAGGACATCCAGAACATCTGCTTTCAGGAGAAGATTCTACAAAGCCGATGTTTTTATCACAAATGGTAAGAAAAGTTACTGTTGCTTTCTGCAATCCCACACTAAGAGAACAGCATTTTTCTCAAGAAGTTGTAGCTTCTGTAAAAGCAGAGGAAACCTTTGGCTCAGCTTCTGCACAATAACTCTGCATCTTCTTTCCTCTTTGGGTTACTGCTAATGTGATATTAATGCTGAACTGTTTGGAGGGGGTTTGTTTACCTGTTACATAGTAAATACCAAGGTATGTTTCTAAATTTTAGCATAATTCTTCCTTTGAAAAGGTGGTTACACATGGCACAATATTCATCAGAAAAGCCTAAAACTTTTTGTAGATATTTTTTTCTCTTCATATCGTAGATAATGAAATGGACATCAGTTTGTATGGAACTCTCTAATACTTATAATTAAAAGGCTTATTTCCTTGTGATTTGTTTGTTGTATCTTACCTGCAGTGGAGACTTATGTCTTGGGCATACATACTGTGACGAGCATGCATGAGGATAAAATTAACCTGTGCTGTGAAAGGATTGCAGCAAAACCTCTGCATGGCTCAGAGCAGACCTAGTGGGCTGAACAGAAGTCTCAAAAGGATGGTGGAGTTCTCCACCATCAAATAAGGTTAAGAAAGAGGTTTTTACCTTCCTGACTTGCCTTTATAACTCCTCATAGACGTTGATTATTCATGGATTCCACTTCAAGAAAATTCAACTCTGTCCCTTCAGTTCTGCAGTCAGTGTTATGAGCACTTAATTCTCTGTGTGTGGGTAATCCTGAATTGTTTGAGATTAGCAACTTGTATGCACCTAAACACGTGTAGTTTCACTACTACTTCTTTGGCCATAACTGAGGAGAATAGACTTAACCAGCACTCAGAATATATACTTTTAGTTTGAATTGTGTTTCTAGGGTTTTGTCCCTAAAATGTCCTGTGAGTTCTTGACTACAAAGTCCAGATGATTCTACAGTAGAGATCTTAACAAGTTTTGTTCCAAGACTTTGTGTTAGTGTGTGGAGATGCTTCCTTTTGTATATTCAGCAATACCGTGCGCTTCTAAAATTTTGGCCACTGATACCAGAGGCTTTGACATATGCTTTTCTGCTCTTTATGTTCTAAAGGATTATCCTGGAGAAGCTGCAGTACAAGAAGATCCTTCACAGCTGCTGGAAGACAGCAGAAGACCTAAAGGTAATGCACATTGATGTGCTGCTGCAGCCCTTGTTTTTGTAACAAAACTGGTTAATTAGAGGAAAAGGGAGCTTTAATTTTATCTTAGGTATTTTTCTTCAATATAGAAACTTTGACTGAAAATATTCAGAGGTTTCTTTGATGAAAAGGTGATAATTGTAATTTACATTCTTAAATTTTGTAAGTTTTACTTTAGTCTTTCTGGCATTACACCAGCTTATGCAGCTCTTGTGATTAACTGGGGGCGATTTCTACCAGTGCACTAGGATGTTGAGATTCTGTTTGATAATCAAACCATTCATGTCTCTGAACAGAGAATTTAGGGGGGACACACATCGTTTTGATGCATTTTCCTGTTTTCAGTAATGGTACTGTAAATGCATATTTTTCTGCAAGCAACCTACACCATGAAAAGTGTATTTTTAATCCTTAAGAATGTAAGATACCACATTGTCAATGCCTTTAACTTCTGAATCTGCCGGTCAGTTTCAGTCAGAAGACTTTGTAAAGAAAATACACTTCTGTGTGTTTCTTGTATATCTGTGGTTGTATAGAGGAAAGAAACACAAATCAATACTCCCATTTAAGGCCAAAAAGCAATACTGTCCTTTGTTACACTCGCAGAGGCAGCAGCTAGTTACTAGATGTGTACAATTTGCCGTAGCTCTGAAACACCAAACTTGACACATCTTGAGTTTTTAAATCTGCCCAGGAAACAGTGGATGAAGGAGAGGCCACAATCTTTTTGGCATAATTTAAAGCTATTAAGAAAATCTGTTGTAATTTATGATGACTACAGGGAAATATTCATATCACAGTTCTATTTTTTTTTTAATTAGTTTTTTTCCAAGTTAGAATTTTCAGAGTTTTATTGGATGGTTTGTATGAACTCAGGTTACCATTTATATGGCGTTTTTCCCCAGATTTTATGAAGGTAAGGTGTTGTCATTTTCACAGCATACCAAAATAGATTTTATTGATACCAACATTCAATACTAGATAAAGTTGTGTTAAATGAAGCCTACCCTTACTCTCATCATGATTTAAATCTGCTACTTAGTGAAGCGAATCAATTTGTTATTGCAATAGATAAAATGGTTGGTGTAGGCAACAGATTCTTCGCAGCAAAATTGCACGTGTTGTTGAGATAACGCTTTGTGTCTACTTCTAAAACAGTCACTGTGCCAATTAACCTGACAAAGTGTATTTTATGTCCTTCCTTTACCACAGATGATGTTTTTATTTCTCAATATGCTACTGGTCAGAAAGAGGCTTTGAGAGCGGTGTTAAAGAAAAAGTAAGTATGTGGTGGTGTTAGTATCTCAGCTGCTCTGTGTGCTCCTCTGCTACTTCTTCAGTTTCTTCCAAAATGCATAGCTGGTAAGGAAAAAGTATTTTTTATAGTTCTCTGTTAGTATTCTTTTTCTGTCTATGAAGGTGTTTTCAGTTTATTTTATTGTTCAGAGCTCACTGGAGTATCTTGATTATTTTAGATATTTTTGGTAATGCCTTTAGATTATTTGAATTAGTGATTTCATGATATGAGAGTCAGGCAAGATCTGCTCTGATAATTTATTTCATGCCAAAACCATATAATGTATTTAAAGACAGATAAGGACACATGCTGTGCTTATCCATAGGCCAGAAAACTTGAACATTAGAAGTTTAGTTGGACTTTGCCATTAGTACATTGAACTTTGCAAAATACAACCTGTAAACATATTCCTTGTTGTGGTTGCAGTCATGACCGGGAAATGACTTTTATATTAGAATCTGTAACATAATCCTGAGAAGCTTCCCGTGTCGTACTGAAAGATGAGAATAAAATAATTTCCTGGGCATGAAGAGCATCAAGGAGAAATGCTTATATAAGTAGTGATACCAGTGCTACCTGTGGGAAATAATTTGCTTGGAGGGGATGTAGAGAAAACAGTGCTATTTACAGGCACTTGTTTATTTTTATAGAACTCAAAATACTCCTGTACCTAAGGAGGTGAAGGTCCAGCTCTTAGGAAATGCCTCCTCAGAAAAAAAAGAAAGTGTTGGTCAAGACACCAGGTCAACACACAGGGAAGTTGATTCTGCAACAACCGTTGCAGCAGCAACTGCTGCTGCCATTGCTACTACAGCTCCGCTTCTCAAAGTAAGTATTTTGTGGTAATATTAGTTCTTTGTCCGCTTAAAACAGTAGATGTTGAAATTGTTGGTAGTAGAGCCAGAGAGACCGAATGTGTCTGCTCACTGCTTTCTGTGCGTTAGTGATCTCAGACTTGCTGACCAATATACCAGAGAGAACTAATTTGGATTTGGCTAAATGGGCAAATGGACAGAGAATGTTTGATTTATCTTTTAGAAGAATTCATAGTTTTGCTAAACCACCAAATGTTAGGGTTAACTGGTATTTTATTTGTGTCTCCTGGGAAGCAAATCACTCCGTGGTGATGGGAAGGATGTTTTGTTCTCTTCCTGCTTGCACCTCACAGTAAGGGTTTTTCCATTCCTTTTTTTTTTTTTTCTTTTTTTCCCCTCCTCTCTTGCAGGTTCAAAATGATTTGGAAGCAAAAGTTAACTCAGTTTCAGCATTACTTCATAAACTGCAGGAGACAGACAGACAACTGCAGCGTGTTGCTGAGCAGCAAACAAACACGAGGACTCAACATGAGAAGCCCCACTGTCACGACAGAGTCAGTGAGCTTGAAAAACAAATTAATACTTTCATGGTGCAACGGATTCAGCATTTGGAAAAGTTACAGGAGCAACAGATGAATTTTCAGGTATCTAAGTAGCAATGCAGAAGCTTTAACTTAATCATTTCTTCTGTGCTAATTTTGTAGTAATTCGGACTATATTTTAGTATTAGAAAGAAACATCCAGTAGCCAGCACATGAGTTTGTAGCTTTTGGGGCAGTTTTATTTCTGGTTCTGTCCCAGATATCTGCTCCTCTCCCCTCCTTAATTTTTGTGTCTGTGGAAAGTAAATGCAGAAATTGTGAAATGTTCTTATTGCCACTAAGAAATTGTTTAGACCCTTGTTTACTGAAGAAACTTTCATTTAATAAGTAGCCAGTCAGATTAAAAATCTAAGAAGTATAAGTTGTTTCTTTGGAGAGTCCCTGCTTTTTGAAAGGCAAAATAATGTCCAAGCACATCTGTGTTCTGAGGTTGTTGTAAATTACTTTTCTCTCAAGTAGCATCTGAAAATCTGATGAATATGATTATATGGCAAGTATTCATGTTTAGAGTTTTAATTGGGAAACTAACACATATATTAAGTACTTTGTAATTTTGTTTTTTTTAGTCTCATCTCATTAGCTCTGCAGTCAACGCAAGGGGGTTACAGCAAGTTCATGTCCCTTCCTCCAGTCTCGTGACAAAACAATCTGAGAAGCCAGAACAGCGATTGCTTGTTAACGAAGCATCTTCATATCCGAGTGGATTATTTCCTACCAGTGGTGCACCTGCCCAAGGTGAAGACAAGTTCTTAATATCTTACTTCCAGTGTTGGCTATGCCTTAATTTTTTCCATTAATATTGGATTGTACATCACATCAGTAAAGAGTAGTACACATTTCTTCTGTATAATTGATTTTATTGCCTAATATACTCTATAGTTTATACCATTTATTCTGAAAATGTTCCAGTTTAAGTGAGAGTTTGATGATTAATAACTGTTTTGTCTGTATCAAGAGAAGCTTAGACTTAACCTAAAATAATCTTACTGAGAAGTAACCTGTGCAGAAACTTGTAATGAACTCGCTTATACTGGGGTGGTCAGTTTTTTTGATCCCTTTATAACAGCACTTGTAAGTCTGAAACTTTCTTCCTGTTTAACTAGTTCTATAATGTTCTGAATTTTTGTGAAGAAATTTGTAATATTGGCATGATTTTTTTTCCTAGATTTGTTTTCCTATGAATTATTAACGTTTAAATAACATTTTTTCTCCCTCTCTGAAGCATATTCAAGCCAATTTCAAAATTGTGGCACTCATACGCAGAAGACTTCTCTACAGACACCAGTTCCTCGGAGATATGCTCCAGAACCTGTATCAAAAAATGTGAAAATCTCAAAGAAAGAAAACCCTGTAATAGAAAAGGAAAATATTCCCAAATCCACAAGTGAAGGTATAAAACCCTGTAGCAAAAAAGAAAAGCGAAATATTCCCAAATCCACAAGAGAAGGTATTGTAAGATGCTCCTGTCCTCCAGTGGCCTGAATGGTACAGCCTGGAGTTCACTTCGTGTGGTCCTCACCTATTCTGAGCTGTTGGGTTGCTCGCACTTAAGTATATATATTCAGGATATTTGAAATTATATTTGGGAAGGGTTAATTTTGTGGATAAGTCACTCTTAACTAACTAAAGACTTAGTGACAATACTGATTTAATTGATAGCATCTTGGCATTATTGCTCACTGAAATGTTTTCTCAGATGAAAAATGGAGCGACCTTTCATTGTCAGGTTGAAGGAAGATTATATGAGAATAAAGAAAAGCGTAGGATATACTCAATAACTTAGTCATTATAATTGGTTAAACTGATTTATTTTTTTCACCAAAACATGCATTCATAGGGTGTCTAGGCCATCTTAATGAAAATAGCATGTCTAAAGCAAAGGAAGTAAATTTCTTTTGCTGCCTTTAATCAGCTTAGTGGCATAAATCTCAGTTTTGAAGATTTCATTAAAGAATAAAGCATCTTTTTTTAGCTGGTTGTGCTTAGAATTGCTTGAGGATCTTAGACTGAGGAAGAACATTTAAAAGATCCAGTCAGTGTACTCTATCACAGACAAAGTGCCTGTTTGTGTCTTCATCAGATCCTTCTCAGACTGCTGCTTCTGTCTCTTTCTTACAAAGCTGTCACATATTCCTGTTGTTGCCTGGGTCCACCAATAAATTAAATGTGACAAAAGAAGAACAGATCTGTGATGTTATGGACAGAATATTTTCCTGTGACTCAATTAATTGCTGTCACAGTTTCATTCATCTGTTCTCTGACTTTGCTAATGTAAATCAGTCATAGTAAGGTAGATTAGTGTGAGTGGTTTTATGAAACTTATCCCAAGTAAATTTATATTTTAAAATCTAAAAAATATTTTTACTATCCTTGGTATTAAATAATGGTGAAATATCTGGAAAGGAAAAGAAAGTGTTGAATATGTAGAACAAACTTTATTTTTTTCTGCCTTAGGTGAAGGGAGACTTGTTGAGCATATTCCGAATTCTGAAGAAATGCCACTGAGGCAAATGGTGTCTTCCAAGGCGGCAGCATTAAGCAGTAATAAAATGAGCTGGCATTCTGAGAGAGACAGGTAAATAGACGTAACAGTCCAAAATTAAGATTTTTTTGTTTGTTTGTTTTTAATGAAATCGAGAGCGATATTGATGGTGTAATAGAGTCACTGGTGTGGTCCTTGAGTCTGACGAAGCTGCTCTTGCAGTAAAACCCCGCAGCACTGGTGTTTCTATGCCGCTTCTGCATTTCAGTTGTGCTGAAGATAGATGAAGGCTTGTTTCTAAGGGTGATTCGTAACACCTTTCTCAGAGGTCAGTGGGTGTCACTTGAAGTGCTTTTATGTCTTCTGAGCGTGTTTCTTCTATCACAGCAGCTCGGCAGCGGTGTCAGGGAGGCCGCTGTACTGGTTTTGTGTAAAAGTGGGGTTGCCTTTGTCAGTGGGACCCCAAGCTGCCTGCTTTGGGAAGGAGCAGCATCTGCCTCATTATTTCTAAGCTTTAGAGTGGGTGAGGAAATGTTCTGGGACATCCAGTCTTAAAAACATTTTCCCCAGGCAAAAATTTGATGTCATAATTTCACTACAGAAACAGCTACGTATATAGTGTCTTATTTATGGTAGTATAGACAAAATATTAATTGTTTCAAATGGGAACGTATGCAAACTTTAAATGTTGCTCTATTAGATCTGAATTTTGGGTATAGTTTCACTGTTCAAAATACAAAGATACTGCTCAAGGTGTTAAGTGGTAAACAGAGAAAACCCAATAACCTGTCTTTAACCTCAGCTGAAAAAAAGCAAATTCCATTTTATATAAAGGTTTGGTATTCTTCCACTTTAAATTCACGCTCAGTTTCAAAGTTGGCCTCGTCCTTGGGCCACATGAGGAGCTGTGACTTTTAGTCAAGAGTGTTTCTCCCATCAGGCATCCCGCTTCGTGTACAGACTCATTTCCCGCTTTTGAAAGCTCCTTCCAAAATGGCAATTCAATTGAGAAAACGGTGAAAAAAGCAGATGATTTACTTCAAGATCTTGGCCAGCTGAGAAGAGAAATGCGTGACATGCTGCAGGTAAAGTCCGTGGTATCACAATGACAAAGAGTTTGATTAAGGGGAATAAGAAATGTAGATAAATGCTTAGAAGTCTGGTATCAGTGAAAATGTTGCCCTTGTTTCTACCTTTGTGAAAAGCCTGACATTTGTTCACAATTACTTGAAGTATTGCAGTCTTTATGTGTGGAAGGGCTTTGAGCCTGAGTAATGGTCTCAAGGAGAATGCAGTGTAGAGGCTCTTACTGCCATTCTACCAAACATAAAACAGGCTAGAAAAGTAAAAAAGAAAAAGATTATTTATTTGTTTGAAGGATTTGGACATTTTCAATGTCTGTTTTCTGCTGGCTGTCTCTCTGTAATACTGGAGTGACAGACCTGATGTAACATTCCCATTTGGGAAAGAAGAATGTTCTGCTTATTTGCAGTTTATTTTAGGGATGACTTAAGCTACTTCCTTTCTCAATTTGCTGTTTCTTTTTGTAACAAGTGCTGTTCCTAAAGAATTGCCTGGTATAGATCATGGTATTGTTTCTCAAGCTAATGATTTTGTACCTTTGATGCTAAAATAGTTGTGTGCTGGCAGCATGTGACTTGTCTAGCTTTTGAAAATTGAAGCTTTTATCTGTTTTTTAACCTGGTTCCGTGTGGAAACAAGGTATAACAGATCATTTAGCCTGCCTGCTGTGCTCTTCTGTTCTTTTATAAACATAAGCGGTGGGAAAGAAGAAAGACTGGAGAATTCAGGGGTTTGTGACTTGGCTTGGAACATAATAGCTTCGATTCTGTTGGTTCGTTTCTGTGGTTGAAGGTTTCAGCTGGTGTATTTCCCTAAAAATACTCTGTGTTATGCGCCAGTCATTTGTTGCTGTATCTTTACAAAACATAGCTTCATCTGATGCATTATTTCATGGATTTTTTTTAAGATATTAGCGAATTACACATTTAAGTGTTCTTACTAAGTAAGAGGGTTGATGCCATGTGTGCCATTTATGTTGCAAATATTTGCTTACCACTATTGCTATTATAAAACCTTACATTGAATTACATATGTTAGGATAGGCAGCACAGAACACGACAAAATGGGAAAAGGAATGGCAGGCGAGAAAGACACAGAGGCATAAATGGATTCAAATATTTTCTTTCTTATGAAAAAGATCAGTAGGAAGACAGACATGATGACATGAGAGTCAATTAGATACTGAGCTACTGATGTCTTATCTTTGAGAGATATGTAGAGGGAGAAAGTAAATGCTTGGGATAAATGGCCAGTAGCTTTTTCATACAAAGAAATTAAGGGCCTGAACTAACCAAGATAGTGATGGAACAGAAGGTGGTGCTGTAATCCAAAAGAAGTGAGCAATGAGGTTTATTAGTTCACAAGGAATTAATTGTGCGCATTTACTTTGATCAAATATCGACTCTAGATTTTACTTTGATGGATCTGTCTTTAGATAAGTTTCAACACCTCTTCTTCTGTCTTTTTAGGAAGCAAATTCATGGAAATCAGGCATGAATGATCTTATTAAGGTATACTTTGAATTTTTATGTTTTGTTTGGGGTTTTTTGTTTGTTTGAAATACTGTAATACTGTAACAGTTTTGAATATGCTTGCAATAACACTACAGTAACTATTACGTACCTATTTTTTTTTTAATTGCTATTATGTACAGATAACATTACCCAAAGTAAAATTTAACTTGTTCTTTGACTTATTCAATCTTGGTGAGCTATCCTGAGGGAATAATACAGATGTCTGGCAGAAAGCTGCTGCCTCAAAACGGGCATGGTGTGGGCTGCTAATAAAATTACCATTTCATGGTTTGGGTCTAACTGGCAACTCTACATCATTTTACAGTTGAACATGTATCTGTATTTCTTAAATTTTCTCACAAATTTCACCTGTCTTATTGAGGTAGTACTTGTCAAAAAGCTTTATTTAAAAATGAAAAACAATATAATATTGGTAAATAATTTGGTATATTGTCCTTTCCTCACTGGGCAAAACCAAAATCATGGGATCAGTGCGTTGATTTCTCTTTTGTTGTGTCCGTTGGGCTTTGTACAGTGCACCTGTTAGAAAATAAACTTTTCTTTAATTCTCATTTGATAAAAGAGTAGCCTTAAAGCCCAAACTGATTCTTGATCTGCGAGATTTTTTTTTTCCTGTTCATTCAGAAAATGCTTTCAAAGTCTACTCAAGTTGGAGTGTTTTGGTTTTGTTTTGAGGCTTCTTTGCATGCATTTATAATTCTTTTTCCATTTTTCTACTTCCTTTCTGGAAAATGAAGTGCTCTCTTTGGGGGCCTCTAGATTTCATCAGGAGTGTGAGAAGGAATGTGAGAACTTCAGTTGTGTGGCTCCTTGTTTCCCATGTACTTGTGTCCCTTGCTTTTGTATTTAGCAGCTAATATATGCTCGATTTTTATCTCTGTACGAGGATTCTGCAAAGTAAAGGCTAAAAGTTGCTTCATTGTTTCTTATGAGAAATAAAAATCAGTGAAAGGCGGAGAGGATCGTGGTGCTATTGAGGGATTTATTTTGTTGTTGTTGTTAAAACTTCTGTATATTGTCTGCTGTTTCTTCAAATAGTTTGATGCCAAGTGAGTGCATACATTTAGATGACTTTGTTTTCTAATATACTTTTAATTAAATACTATTACATAGGGAGATTTGCAGGTAATACTTCGTATGTCTAATTGCCATCTTTTCACATGCTTATCTGCTTCATTAGCATTGCTTCCCTTACATTACATCATTTAGTGTTTGAGAGCTTTTGGTTTTCTTTCCATTTGCTTGACTTTTAAATATATTTGCAACATATTGAATGTTCTTGAGTAATTGCAGTTGATTATAGTACACGTGGATGGTATTCCATATGCTGGGCCTCGATTTGATAATAGATTAATAGGAATTCTGACCAGTGTGTAGAAAATTGAAATGACAATCTCTGATTAAGCACTAGTAGTTCTGTTTCAATTTCAGTCAAAAAAAACAACGGTTGCATCTGATCTTCCTGAACACCAACAGCTCAATAAACCATCCATCCTTCAAAATGTCAAAGTGCCCAAATCTATACTGAGGGATGCTGAAAGGATTTTGAGAGGAGTTCAAAACAATAAAAAAATTCTTGAAGAAAACTTGGAAGCTGTTATTCGCGCAAAAGAAGGGGGTGCCACATATAGTTTTATTAACGCCTTGACAACAAACAGGTTAGACCCTATTATTCAGTGCTTCATGTGGCTGCTCATTGTACATGCTCACCTTTTATCACCTCTCTTAATGTTTTTTTTTTTTAATTCAAATCATTGAAGAATCATTACAGTTCCCTGCAAGAGTATTTATTGACTCTTCTTAGCGATCATGAGGCGATTCTCTTGAACTTCAAGTATTTTTTGACCCTCCTGATGTAAAGTGAATTTTTTGACAAGTACCTGAAACTTCTTGGCATGATCTATGCTCCAGAACTTGAATCTAAATTCTGAGACTGTATCGTCTGGACAAACTGCTCTGCTGTCATGACAAGGAGGCATTTAGCTTTTTACAGACGAACTTGCATTAACAGGAAAATTAAATAGTAATTTCATAAATCTGAACTGAAGATGTTTCATTAACCTGTAAATGTTACAGTTAGTCATCCTACAGCAGATCTTTGGCTTTTGAACTTCTATTTAAAGATGTTAATTACTCCTGCTTGAATCATAATGGAAGTTCTCCTATTAAAATGCTCCTTAATCTTGTGTTTTCCTGAGGAAGGTAACTATTCTCTTCATGTAAAGATGTTTTGCAGGCATGATATCTGCTATGATTATCTTTTAGGGGCAGTAGTTATTTTGTCATCTGCTTTTTGGAGTTGGAATGTTTTTGTTGCCTTGTTTTTTCAGTTTTTCATCAAAATATGAACTGACACCTGGCTGCCACTAATTCATAGATGTTTGAAATAAAGTTAGTATATACTGCTGTGGGTGGGATGGTGTTTGCAGGTGGCATCATGTGTAAGAATAGATTTAGGTTTGGGAAACTCAAACAGGGTATGCTTAGTGCCTTTTGGAGACTGTAGATATTCATAATCTTACTGTCCCTGTGTTCTGGGTTTCTCTTTATAGTGTTTATAGGTCACTACTTTCCCAGGAGCACATCTGTGCAATTTAAGAAGCACTGACCTAAAATAGTTCTTTCTTCTGTTTCAGAGATGTATTGGAAGAGATTCGTATCAGAAAGACTGTGGATGAGTGGATTAAGGCAATCAGTGTAGAAATCCAGGTATGGCTGAGTTCAGCTTTTTGCATTATATTTTTCCACCTCACATAGTTCTTTCACGTCAATAGTTAAACACAATTCACTCACAACTTGAAAACATGAGAAAGCTGCTTGTTATTACTAGCATATAGTATCCTATAATAAAATATTTACCTCTATTTTAAAACTTCAATTGCTTAATGAAAATCACTGGTCACAGTTACTGGCTAACATGAAAACCAGGCTGTTTCTTAGAACTTCAAAGTTAGCCACAGACCCTTCTCATAGCCTTGAAGATAAAATCTCCTTTTATTATGTTTATGTTTTATCCTTAGGCTGAAATGGCAAGAAATGATTTGGAACAAGTAAAAACTGATCAAAAATTCCCATGGATTGAGAGAGCCCGAAACATCAAGGCTGTGAAGACCAGTAAAGAAATTAAAGCCAAACCTCAAAAAATCCAAGGATGTTCGAGAAAGAAGCCTTTATCTGCAGCTAAGCCATTGCAGAAGCAAGCAGAGGATAACACAAGCAAACAGAGGCTTAAAACTTACTTTTCTTCTGAAAGGAAAGAAAGAAGGGCAGACGTGAGTTCCTAAGTAGTTGGTTTCTTTTTTGGTAGTGACCGTTATGCTTTGGATTGCAGTATTCATGTGAAAAATTGTGTGTGTAACTGTGATAATTTTAAATAAGAGTGATAGCCCTGCCCTGTGGATTTCTGTTGTCAGAATTGTCCTGGTTTTCATGTGCTGTAGAAGCCTAAGCTAAGTGTGTATAGCAGTGTGGAATTCATTGTCATGTTACAAATTTGTTTTACCCAGCACCTGCTATTTTATTCACCTGCTGGTAAGCTTCTTGTATGTATTCCGTGGGTGTAAGTTTTCAAGGGTGCTTGCAATATATACCATTTGCTGCAGAACTTACCTTTTTCCTCTAGGCTTTTGCAACACTACTGATGTGTTCAAATTTTCATAGAATGGTAAATTACTTTTTTTTGCTTGTGTGTCAGGGACCTGTGAATGCAAGTGCAATGCTACAAAACGAAGACTACCTGTGCCAAGTTTACGGGAAGCCGATTTACCAGGGCCACCGCAGCACGCTTAAAAAAGCGCCGTATCTGAGATTCAACTCTCCCTCTCCCAAATCTAAACTTCAAAGACCGAAGGTGATAGAGTGTGTTAGAGGTAAGTAATTCTTTGATATGAATGAGGTGTTCTTTCCTGATTTTTCTACTAGGAATTCCTTGTATAAATGAAACCATTGAATGAACCAATGAAACCAGCTGCTCTTCAGCTTAAAGCTTAAGCATCTGCAGTAGGGTTAAAGGCTGCTCTTCCCAAAACTAAAAAATACCACTAGGTTTGCAGATTTGCTTGGCGTGTATCTCACTTAATTTAGATTGTTGAATCCATACTTATTTCTAAGTTTACTAAACATATTAATATCTATTTATTGTTGCCCAGTTCTTAAACAGCTGAATTACTGGAAGTAATGACATAAACACCTGAAAGCCGAATGTGTTGAAAAACTAACTTGGCTTTTGATAAAGGTTCCTGAGATGTATTCTTCATGTTATGTTTATCCAGTCATGTGATTTAAATGACTGATTCGTCCAGAGTTAAGAAATCTACCAAGATTTGAAAAATTAAGGACATCTGATATTTCTTTTCCACCTCTAATACATGAATTTAAATATGAAAATTTAAATTGGTGGGTGTGAAGATGACACCTGTTAATATTAACATCTATTTATATTAACTTGAAAATATTGAAAGACATCAATCAGAAGCATTGGTTCAGTTCACTAAATGCAGGTAACGTTTCTTTTGTTAGTCAAGTCAGGCTTAAATTTGGACTAGAACTTTTTTGTACTAACTTTGTATGGTTATTTAATCGATGAGTTAATAGGATGAGTATCAATGGCAAACTATTAGCTGGCTTACCTCTATGCTTCTTGCACTTATGCTGTTGTTCCCCATGTAGGGAAAACACACATGATGCAATGTTAGCTGTCACGTTTAAGAAATGGTGTCTGAGTTTTTAGTATAACTGTCAAAATATTATATTCTGTATGAAATATAAGAGGTTAACAGGAGAAGGCAGTCACTTGATGAGACCATGTTTTTAGGCTGTTAAAATGTATGGTATAAGACATATATATGTCTTTGAAGACAAGCACTGCTGTGTTTAGATTTTTTTTTTTGACATTATGATGTCCATCCACATTGGCAAATCTTCAGAATAGTAAAAGAATCTCTTGTTAAGCTTGGTGTAGTCTTTATGCCATTTTCTGGCACTTTTCTTACCTGTGCTCTGGCACCCACTTGTGATCCGTGAAGAAAAAACGTTATTTGTAGAAAGTACTTGGAATTCTCATAGCCCTCCTGGAAAACGTGGGTTATAGTCCTGGCAAAAGTCTGGAAGGCTTTTCAAAACTTACTTTATTTTTAAAAGGTGAGAACTTGGTATATGAAAACTACTAGTCTTGTTGCTTATGTATTTTATTTTACCTTTCTTGAAACGCTTCTTTTTTTTTCCTGTGAAAAACGCCAGTATAGTCATTTGAAGGACCAGCATGACCATCTCACTCTTTCAGACTGCTGGCTGTGCTGCACACCTGTAATTTAGTTTATTCTGTACAGATTTTTTTGAATAAGATTTGTGCTAGTTAAGCACTTAGTGTAGCAGTAACAAGATACATTGACTTCTAAGATTTGGACTGAGAACAGACACTTCTTTAAAGACATTTAATCAGCAGTTCTGCTTTTGCTGAGTCCTAAATGACATTTTTCTTCCATATTTATTGGGCTCTTGTCCTTTATAGAAGGTTGCAACCTTTCCAGGGAGGCCAGTTTAATCATTCCAGAAACAATAGCTTGTAAAGTGGCAGAAAAAGTGCCCCCCCACCCCAATCTCATTAGAATTAGGTAGGTTGTTTGGTCATTTGATGCTGGTTTTCTACCGATAATGTGTTTAATTCAGTAGTGCCAGTGAAATGTAAAGGCAGAGGTTTTGTGCAGTTGTAATAAGCTGCTCCTGTGCTTTGGCTTGTTTTCTGTTGGAGATGAATAGAAATGAAAGAGAAACCTGTGTACTGGATCCGTGCTGCATTCGATCTTGCAGAACTCCTGCGTGTGACAAATAGAGTTTAAAAGCTATTTGCCTGCAAACAGGATGAACTTTGGGTTGCCTTTACCCACAGTTATTCTCTTCTAAGTCTTTAAGTCATACCACAGCGGTACAGCAATGTATGTGTTTGCAATGGTAAAGCCACCATAAAATTCATTGCTTTATTTCACATCAAACTACAATTACAGAAAGTTATGTTTGTATCTCTATCTTGACAGCAAATAAAGACACCCCCTTGTATTCTTATCTAAGGGAAGAAAGGAAAAATATGGAGTTTTTTGCATGTTGCTTAAAAGAAAAGCACTCCAATTAGTATGTGTCCTGCTTCCAAGTTTTCTGATTTTAATGGCTTTAGATTGAGGTCAGCCTTTGTTTGATACTGGCATTGCTTGTCTTCAACTCTTCATATAAGACAGTTGGTCAAGCTGCTTAATTTTTGTGCTTTCCTAAATCTTGCCAATAAAACCCAAAAGTAATATTCTGTGTTTCACTTGGGTCTCGTGAAGACAAAATAGTTAAACATCTCTGCTATTCTAAAAGATGCTGTTATGGCAGGAAAGTATAAGTAATAAAATTAGAAACAGACCTGCACTCCTGTGGTAGGAGTGTAAATAAAATGAAGTTGAGCGAGCACTTTAAAGCACCAGGTTCTTAAAAAAAGAAATCTTGCTCACATTAGGCATGGTTGGTTTTTCCTTCGTGGATCCGCACCCACAGATTCCCTTGCTGGCCTTGATGTACCAGGTGATAAAGGCTTAAAAATTATTGGGAGTCCTTGGCCTTGGGTTTGATTGGCTGGAAAATCCAGACTTATTAAATGACTCTGTTTTGTTAGAGCAGTCCACTGAGCTTGTTTTAAATTAGTGTTAGAATAAGGATGTTTATTTAAGACTCAGATGGCCATCTGGAGAGTCTCTTTTCAATAATTTTATAACTCAGCCATTTTCTTTGCAAATAAACTGCAGTGACTAATGCTTGGTTTCTTATGGGAAGTTAGGAAAAAAAAAATCCAAATAATACTTTTATGAGTAAGAGAACTTTTCTAAAAAAAGTTGAAGTTGTTTTCTTGCATAGTTTGAACTGATAAATACATGTAAACCACTGGTTTTTTAAAGCTAAGTTTAATTAAATGTCTAGTTTCTGCCCAGTGCAAATAAACTTTTCAGGGGGAAATGAAAAGTTGAAAGCAATTAAAATGAGGTGCTGTGTGTATACAGTACTTAATCATTCTTACTGTGAGAACCTTGTTTTTACAAGTTGGCGGTGTTACAGATACGTTGCCAATTTCTGCTTTTACTCAAAAGTTCAAGGCCAGGGGAGACTCTTAGATCATATGGTACGACCTCTGCTAAATCACAAGCCACTGAACTGTATCTATTTATGTTACTGAGTCCAGTTATTTGTCTTTGACTAAAGAACAACTTTTCTGGCTAACGTATGCTTTACAGAAAGGCACGTGCCCGTCATTTAAAGACATTAGAAATCCTGCCCTTAATTCCTTCTTCCCATGACGAGATACCTCATGGTTCAAAACTAAATGGAGCACTTCAAATTTTCTGTCTGATTTATAGTGAGGTTTTGGCTCCAGTGTACAGCTACTTCAGTTTCCAGGTGATTTTCCTTTGAAAAATGAAAAAGGCTTTTAAATGTCCAACCTATTTTAGTATTTGCAGAGATAGAGAATTCGTACAGGATGCAGTGTTATCATATATATGGATGTCTTCTCGTGCTCCCATTCACTGGCATCCTGTTGAGACATCTGGAGGTTACATTTATCCCTTTGACCACACAATTGTGTTGCAATTTCTCATTGCATTGCTTATCCAACACGACCTTAGTGTCTTTTTCAGACACGCTTCTTTCTGACCTGTGTTTTTTTCATTTAAGAGTTATGACTTGCTGGTCTTGTTTCCACAATTTATAAGCCATAAGTTGTATGTACAAAAATACCATTTCTCGAGTGAATTGTTTTACTTGCTTGCCTGCATTTGTTGAAAGTCACATTATCAATCTTCATTATCCCTAAATTTTATAATCATTTTTATTCTTCAATTAATTAGAAAGCTAGTAAATGTGAACAGAGCTAAAATGTGCTTGTTGCCATGTGTTAACTGGCCAGTAATACAGGAAGGGTGATGATTAGAAACAACAGAGGAATAACATGGCATTTTTCAGCTGTAGTGAAGGTATGGAGTTGGTTACCAATGTGATGTGATTTCCAGGTTCGTTTTCCTAAAATAGCAGTAGGAGCACTTCTGTTTGATTCACAATTGTTGGAGGATGTTTTTATCCATTTATATTAAAGTTAATAATCTCCCAATAATATCCATTGTTTGCAAAGAATATAGATTGAATAAGACCTTGCATGACTGTGTAGTGAGAAGTGCAACACTGCAAGAACCATTCTCCTGTACTATATGCTCAGCCGTTGTTACATACAAATTAATTCTGGTTGGCTATTTAACAATAAATTTTCAAAATGGGACCAAAAAAATCAGTGCTTCTTCAATGTTGGAAGTCAAGACTTAGAAGTATTTGTTATGGCTTTACTTTCCAGTAGCGGTCAGTTGTTAAATCAAGAATTTGTAGATCATACCTGTTCCTTTGAATACCTGTCAGTCTTGTGGCTGGAGACAAACTGCATGTTTATAAAATTGGGGCAGTTAATCAGATGAACAAGAGATCAGTTCAGCTATGTTCTATATTCTCTCTTTTTTTTATGCCAGGCTTGCAGGCTGTTCTAACACTGTATTTCAAACCTAAATCATGGGTTTCTTCTTACCTGCTAAATCACACACTTTATTTCAACTTACTACCATCCTTGTGTCCTATTCTTTGTGTTTCTGTGCCTTAATTTGCTAGATTCAAATGTTCAAAAGTTGTAATTTTAATTCCTTTGTCGCTGTCAATCCTGAGACATCTAATTTAGCACTTTTAGGCTCCACCCTTCCTGTCTCCCTCCCTTGCTCCCTCCATCCCACAGCAAGAATTTATAACCGTTCCAGTTGAAGGGCTTAAATTAGCGGCGTGTGATATTATTCTGTACATTTGTTGATGACATGTGGTTTATCTTCTCTTGTTTCAGGTACAAAGGTGAAATCAGCAAGAACACAGACCTGTTCTCACATGCAAAAGGTTGTCACCAGCCCCAAGAAACAGCATCCCTTATATGCACTTACCCAAGAAAATCAGTACCTCTTTAGTCCAAGCCAAGATGTACCTGTGGTCCACGGTCCACTTGAAGGTCACCTCATTCCTATGGCTGTTCCACTCGGTAGGAGCAAATAACTTGTCGAAGGGATGTGCGATGGTTAATTACTGCTACTCATGGAAATACAACTTATATTTTCTTAAGTCAGTGATGTGCTCTGGGCCAGGAGATTTGCGGCTGCCCTTCTCGTGGGAAGTCTACCTGGGAGAAGGGTTTAAAATGGGCTGGTTCTCCTCATTCTTCATACTGGATGTCTGGCAACATCTTGACAGAGCAATTATTCGTTTAGCTGTACATATCTTCTTTGGTACACTTTACATTTCTATGGTTCTTGTGCTTCAAGTTTGGTATCTGTGTAAGCAAAACCAAATCATTGGCCCTTGGATCCAACATTTATGATGACTTAGCCCAATGATTTCTGTAGGATTGTGCCAAACACTAAATTCTTTGGCGTGGCTTCTGTATTTTTGGACCTTCAACAGAACCTCTATATAGGCCTTGTTTGGGGAATGGTTAATATTACGTTGGCATTTAAAGATGATAATTATTAAAAAAAAGGTGTCTCAAAAACTTGTGGGATGCTATACTAAGTGTAATAGTATTTTGAATATGGTTCAGATAATGTGAGGTGGGGGAAGAAGCATAGTATGTCATTTTGGAATGGCAAACACGTAGTTATTCTGGTTTTCAGCAGTAGGTGTCACTGTAGTCAAGAAAAGTGAATAATCTCAAAAAATGGCAGTGCTAACAGTTTCTGCTGGGATAGCCTTAAAATCACCTGGTGAAGCACTATAGTTAGTGTTAATAAGGGATTTTTTAATTGGTCCATAGTTGTGCAGTCTGTCTCATGTGAAACACAGACACCCGGATTTTAATTTTCATTAGTTTATTAGTATCTATCTTTATTTTTAAACTGTCCTAAGGTCAAACCCAAATTAGCGACCCCTCAGTGCAGCCCGCTGGAGTAGTTCTGGGTAAAGCACACCCTGTGACAGTCACCACCTCCCTTCCTCGAGTGCCACCAAAACCACCGGACGAGATAAAAAAACCAAACATAGCTGTAATAGAGATGAGATCGGAGAAAAAGGATCCACCTCAACTGTCTGTACAGGTAGATGTGAAGAGTGATGATTATTTGGTTGTTTTTGTTTTTTTTTAATAAATGGTAATTAAAGACAGTCTCCTCCCTCAGTAAGTTAGAAATCATAGATGGTTTTCAGTAAAGCATCAGAAACGTATAGAATGGATGGGCCAAAACGTTGTCACACTCTGCAAATATTTTTATTCATATTTTAACAACTGTCTTTATTATTTAACCAAAATAGAAAACTATTTCTTCTGTAAGTCACCTACACAGGGTGTTTGTAAAATGGTTCTATGTCACATTTTGTTTTTTTAAATGAGATTTTTGAGCAAGAACAAACTTTGAATTAAAAAAAAAAAATTAAAATAAATGTCAGTTTCCTTGGGTGAATGCTTTAGCCTTTGAGATTTCTATTTCAAGCATAATAGTCAACCCAAGAATGTCACTCCTGATTAATCAACCATGACAGTCCTTACCTAGTGGGTTGGGGTTTTTTTAGAATATTTTGCATGAGCCTCTTGTCAAGGAATTTAATGTTTCTTACATAGTCATTATTTTGGATTCAAATTGTAAAGAATATACACACTTTCTCCACACACCTTTCAGATACAAATAATTCATGGAACTCGAAGTTAAGTAGAGGTAGAGTATGTGGCTTGTTCCCTTACTGTATCACTATTTTCCACCCACGTGCATTTTGCTGTTATTTCACCCAGTTCTTAAATGTTTAAGCTGATTTTAAAGTTATTTTTCCCCCAAAGAATTAAGCAAGCATTTAAATGTTTGTTTCTAAAAGCAAAAACAACAACAAAAAAAGAAAACAAAAGCTTTTTGATGCTGTAACGGACATACCTTTATTACAAACTATATTGTAATACAATTATCCCTTTATTTTACCCTACAGGATGTACCACGAAATGAAACCAATAACCAGCCTGCACGGTGGCTTTAGGCCAGCATAGTGTAAATGAATTGCAAGTCAAACACACATTTGCTGTATAAATAGTAGCCGAGGTAATACATAGATTTTCAAATTAATGCTTTTTCTGTCCTAGGTGTTACCAAATGTAGATATTGACAGTGTTTCAAGTGACAGCGTCAGTGTAAACCACGTTCCCCCAGGCTCCGAACCTGCTCTTCCTCCTGTCGATGCTGTAATACAGGTATTGATTGGTCTAAATGTCTGTGAATTCAAATTTGTTAAAAGAGAAAAAATGTTATCTCGTTATCTTGTTTTAGTTAGAGAAATTAGACAGTTCCAGGAAAAACTGAGTCATTATTCTGAAGAATTTATAGTGTGAGGCATTTGTTTATGAAAATGGAAAATTGCAGCAAGATGCTTTTTCTTCCAACATTGAATAATCATCATAGCAAAACCCTAAAAACCCCAGTGTTTCTTTATCCTGTTGAGAGCTGTTAATCCTTTATTGGCCCATGTCTAGCTTACTTACACTGGGTTCAGCGTTCTGGTGTGAAGACCGAGGATGTTCTTCATCCTTTGTCTTCTCCTTGACTGTCATCGAGCAGTTGGTGGCATTTACGTGCACAGACTGGATGGTGTGAAGGCACCGTGCAGTGATTATTTTCATTTATTGTACCTTCTGTTTTCCCCTGGGTGTTTTACCTGCTGTTCTGAGTTTGGGCCTTAGGTCCTCCAGAGTCCTGTGGTCAAGGTATTCACTGAATAAGACAAAGATAGTGGACTAAAATAGTGATTGTTATTTAAAAATGATATTATTAAATAACACTGTAGGAATCACACGTAAGTAAATTGCTTAAGACACTGCTAGACTCTTGCTTGCCATGCTTTACAGTATTTTGTTTTGCTGGGTTTTTTTTTAATAAGAGTTACAGGTATTGCCATAAAACTGTTGATGTTGAGATATTCCATTAGATTTGGTAACAGCAGGTTTTAGTTCTCAGCATACAAGAAAAAGTTCTGATAATCTCACTTCCTGCTATGCAAAAAATTCCTCCTAACTTTTAAGGTGGATAAGCAATTTTTCTGGATCAGGCTATTGACAGTGAGTGGTGATTTAATTGCGTTCTTGTCATGAAGTTTTTCTGCTAATGCGTTTCCTCCCCCATGTGAAATATCTAACAATTTCAGTATGTCTTTCTAAGGCTCCAGAAGATATACATAGTGGGGAGGAAGACACAAAGTTTCCAGGAACTAATTTCATCGATGTTACTGATGTCATACAGGTAATTATATTGCCAGAGTGTCCTTTCCTTTTGAATGTTTTTATATCTATTTTATATTATTCTGTCAAAACTGAAGGCATGATGTAGAAAATTATTTTACTAACAACTTTAAAAATACACATTGTGAGCAATGCTAAACTGTTTACAATGCTATAAACAACATTAGAAATTACTGTGTGGTACTAAGTAAAGGACCTTTGAAGAATTACAATAAAAAAATAAAATTACCTTTTATTTGGATGTGTCAGAATCCACTAGAAATAAAAGTAGTTTACTAAAATCAGCAGTGATTATAACACTTGGATCTCACAATTTCAAACTCTAATTGTAGTGCGTATATAAGATGATCTTACAGCTTTTAAGTAAGGTGACCTGTATTTGAAAACGTGGAAGTATTTTCTGAGGGTTCTCTTTGAGAAAATTTTGGTATAGTACAATTTGCGTATGCTTTTGAGGTCCTAAAATGCTTTAGCAAAATATCATGTATGTATATGCAAGTATATGTGTACAACAGATACTATTCATCTCAGGTATCGCATTAAGATTTGACAAGATTTTGTTTTGCTGGATGCCTTGTTAGCGTGTCTGTACACCTTTAACAACATTGTTTCTGGATTGTGATAACGTGGGTTTACTGGAGATATTCTTTTACAGCTTAATATTTTTAGGTAGCAAGTCCTGTAGTGACTTGTTGTCAGTCAGAGCTGGGGCTGACAAATGTTCCAGGTTGGTGATCCAGGCTGTGTTTCACCTCTCCAGATGAAGAGCAGATGCAGAAACTCAGTGGTAGGTGGGAAAAGCTGCGTCTGAAGGAAGCACGATGCTGCCCCCCTGGCTTTTTGCAGTATCTTGCCTCTAGAAGACGGCAGCTCCCACCTCCTGCTGCATTTAGGGCTCAGTAACTACCAGGAGCTTGAAATTGCTGTTGCTGGCTGGTATTTCTCTTGAAGTGCTTTTTCCTCAAGCTTCTTCCCAGTGAAATAGACTTGCTGTGTGCATATCAAAACCTACCCAAAAAATGTATAATTTTCACCTGTTCTATGTACTCTTGATCTCAGGATTAGAGTTTACATCAAATATTAATTCTATGGCCCATGGGTCAGTATGGTAGATTCATTCTTAAAATGGATTAATAATTTAACATTATTAGTTAGTTAGAACAGTCCTAAAAGGGTGCTTTACCTATCAAAAGTGGGGTGATGCTTTATTCATTTTTAGTTTCGAAATTACCTTATGTTATTGGAGGTGAAGAGTTAAATCTATTTAGAAAAGTTTCTTCTGTTTGCACAAAAAAAGATTTATTTTATAAAAATAACTAGGAAAGCTGCTTAACAAATCGGTTTATGAACTAACAAAAAATGCTGCAATGTTACATTTTTTATACGTGAATAATAGTTATTCATCTTTTCTTTTGTCATTTTTCTCCTGCATTGCTTTTATCTTTTATTTTTGGCAATGGGGCATATTCTAACCACAATACCAAAAAATGTTCCAAGTGAAACATATGTTTGGCCTATGACCACACAGACAATGTTCTTAAGAATGTGCAAGGCAAACACAATGTGGAAGCATAAAATCAACCTCTGGAGTGGCAGGGTTATTTAAGACATCAAAAGAAAGCAAAGTTATTGTTGTAGAAGAGGCTTCAGATTAATGAAAAAATATGCATAAAATGCTATACAGAAAAACAGGTTATTGTTGACTTTCCCCCTCACCCCTTTTATTATGAAAACTTAATTCTGTTAGAACTGAAGAGGATAAGTATTTGTGTGAAATATCCCTCTTTTTTTTTCTTCATTTTTTTCTTCCCTGCTGGATATTACAAAAAGGCCTCAGGACCCTGTCCCAGGCATTTCCTTTTCCTACTATTTGTTTTACCTTTTCTACTAGAAGATACATATGTAAGAGATCACAAGGATCATCTGGTCCAACCTTTCTTGGCAAAAGCACGGTCTAGACAAGATGGCCCAGCACCCTGTCCAGCTGAATCTTAAAAGTGTCTGACATTGTGGAATCACTACTTCCCTGGGCAGATTATTTGCATGGCTGATTGTTCTCATCTTGAAGAATTTCCCTCTTGTGTCCATTCGGAACATACACAGGGGTGGCAGCACCAACATACTGCTCTTGTTTCCCGCTCTGGCAGTTCAGGATGGAGGTCTGGGATATATGTGTGCTTGTGTGTGTGTATGTATATATATCATAGAATCACAGAATCGTAGAATCATTTCAGTTGGAAGAGACCCTCAGGATCATTGAGTCGTTGCCCTTGTGGCCAGGAAGGCCAATGGTACCTGGGGTGGATTAGAATGGGGTGGTCAGTAGGTCAGAGAGGTTCTCCTGCCCCTCTGCTTTGCCCTGGTGAGACCACATCTGGAATATTGTGT
>VWYH01007849.1:118942-184078 GCA_013399365.1 Pampusana beccarii
CTTTTGAGATCCCTTCCAATCCCTGACATTCTGTGATTCTGTGAGTCCAGCCATAACCTAACTCTAGCACTAAACCATGTCCCTAAGAACCTCGTCTAAACACCTTTTAAACCCCTTCGGGGATGGTGACTCCACCACTGCCCTGGGCAGCCTGTTCCAGTGCCTGAAAAGCCTTTCTGTGAAGAAATGTTTCTTAATGTCCAATCTAAACCTCCCCTGGCACAACTTGAGGCCGTTTCCTCTTGTCTTATCACTTGCTACTTGGGAGAAGAGACCAACACCCTCCATGCTACAACCTCCTTTCAGGGAGTTGTAGAGACCGAGAAGGTCTCCCCTCGGCTTCTTTTTCTCAAGGCTGAACAGCCACTCCTCCTAAGACTTGTTTGTGTGTATACGTGATATACAAAGACACACAATGTAGATTCCACCAGTATACAGCGTTAGATGCTCAGTCTACCCAGTAGCTGACCCTGGATCTTTGCCCTCCCCAGCTCTGGCACCTGGACGTGCAATCCCTGGAAGCTCCTTGCTCAGAAAAATAGTAGGTTCAGACTTTCTGAACACAGGGGGTTTCGTAGGGCCAGTCCTTGCACGGACCTGCCTTATTCAAGGGCGAGAAGCTTGCTCAGGTAACAGAAGATCAGAGTAAATGTGTTTTCCTCATCCCTGGTTGCTCTTTTGAGCAGTGATTTTTTATACATGTATAATTCTTCAGACAAAAGATCACAGGTGACACCTGCGATGTGGCCTGACCTTGCCTGTGAAAATTGCTTTAGAAATCTGTCAAGAAGAAATCCACGACTGAGTTTTGGATGGCTTTAATAAAAGATTCTGCATATATATATGTTTGGTAATAACAGAACAATAATCTATAATAATCTATATAATAATCTATAGTATAATATAAATATTATATATAATATATATAACATATAATATATAGATATATAATCAATAATCTATAATAATCTATATGTTTGGTAATTACGGAACATTAATCTATAACACCTAATCGTTTCGAACATTCGTTTAATTATACAAATGTAATTTGGGAAGTAGAATTTCAGCTTGATACTTTATGATAAAGTACAATGATTAATATTCCAATCATATGTGAAAGGCTTTCTAATTTATGCCATATTTTGATTTGGAGACATGATAGATATTTTCAACAGTCTCCAGGGAGGTAAAATGCAGAATTGAGTGCAGATTATTCAGGATTGGGCTACAAAGTGATACACATGCGAGTTCAGTCTGTATAATCAAATACTGACTATTATTTTATTTTTTTACTTCAACAAAGATAATATATCACCCCAAAATGAAAATAATCTTCTTTTCATTTTGTGCACTATTGAATATAAAATATTTTCGCACATAATTTAGAAATTCAGGAGAACTGCAACAGTTTGTCAGATTACTAAATATGTGTAAGATTTATTGTATGTCCTTGGTTGTATAATCCAGATGTTTGTATTTTGCATACTTTCAGAAAAGATTATATTAAATAGGCAACATCAAAGAAAAGTTATGGAGTAAAGCAGTCAGAAGAAAATGCATAATGAAACATTGGACAAAGACATCTTTACATTTGCTGTCAGAATGAATTATGGTTATGAATACGTACATCCGAACAGAATGAACCTCTTATCAGCCTCTAAAGCATCCAGTGCCATTCCAAGTTTAACTTCTCTGTCATATTTCTATGCCCAGAATGGTTTAGGGATCTTTGTTTGTCACCCAAATACACGTATTCTGGTTTGCTTGCTTTGCAAGTTACAGCTTTTCTTTGAAGAATTATTTCTCTTGAAAGATTCAGAAGGATCCTGCTCCCCTCTAGCTCTTTGTTGTAATACCCATCACGGACCTATCTGACTTTGCAGTTTTAAGGTATATTAAGGTAGGAGAGAAATATTAATGCTAGGGAAGGAGACAGGAAAATGTTACTGTCCTTTTTGGTTTTTTTTTCTCTGTTCTTTCTGGTTTTAGTGATTTGTTCTTTTATTAATAGAAAATATATAGTGGGATTTTTAATTTATGGGTTAAAAGTAAGTTTAATTTATATAAGTGAATTTAATTTATATAAGTGTAAAGAAGACTTTTTCTCCTTTCGCTGTGTTGACAATTCATCTTAGTAAATGCAGATTTACAGCGAGCTCTTTTATGCAACATCACATGCTTTTCACTGGTAATTTAGGGCTCAGCTCTTCACCTCTTTCTAGCATGCCAAATTTTCTTCTTAGAGAGTCGTATTACTATTAGAGACATTTGTTTTTAACATGATGATTGAAGGATGCAGGTTCTCATCCATCCAGAGACATTTCTGAAGTGTGACATTGCGATATGATGTGTTGGTGACTCAATGCTGTGTATGTGCTCGGCAGGAAGAGGAGGGTGGCATCTTTGGAAACAGTCAAATGTTATAACCCACACTGAGTAACTTCCGTAACTTCTAAAAATAGCACATTAAGGTTGAATTCAAAGTGTCTGTGGGTATCTTGTGAATTGATTACCTGGGAATACCTTTTAACTTCCCTCTGCTGAAGTTACTAAAAGTGTAAACATACATGTAACATAGGTGTAAACTGTTAATATCTAGTCTTTAGTGCTGGCAACTTCATTAGTTTTGGCTTACTAGACACTCATTAACTTTTGGGAATGTATCTTTTCAGACAGGAGACTTTAAAGTAAAAGTTGATTTTCAAAAACAAACCCAAAAACCAAACCAAAAAAACCAACCCAACCCAAAAAACCCTAAGCGAAAAAGTAATTGTAGAAAGTTTCCAAAACATTTTTGTTTAAAGGAGGAGGATTTCTGGAGTATATATTAAAGAAACCTGACTTATGTCACAAGTAAATTTCTTGAGTATTAACATTTCCGTTGGCTCCCTGCCTTGTGCAGCACAGGCAGGAAATATGAGCCAAATCATGTTTTACTTAGCAGTTTCTATAGCTTTCTACCTCTACAGATTTATGATTTGCTAAGTTTAAGATTGTGTCAATTAACTACAACATACTAAGAATGGAGAACGTAGTTTGTGTGCTATGACATGTCTACAAATGTTTCTTAAAGAAAAAGAATCTGATAGTTCCCTCAACGACATTGCCTTCCAGAAATGCAGCATAACTTAATTTACTACTTATTTATTAGGATCAGGAAGAGGAGAGGGATGAAATTCCAGAATTCTTTGAGCCTCTTCTGGAGCTTAATGGAGAGTTCAAAGTTGCATCGCCGAAATACAACGGTCCATTGTTTCCTCCAGTGGCTTCTGCTCCTCAGCAGTCTTCTGATGTTTTGGATGAACTGATTCAAAGGAGAGAAACTATAGAAAACAGGTTGATAAACTGGTGAGTTGCAGTATATCAAAGTGGCAGGAGAATATAGATGGAAAAAGGAATGACTCCGTAAGAATACGTTCCCTTCCCGTCTTCTCTCTTTCTCCCCTTCCTTCCCTTCTCCTTTTTCCTTAGAGCTGCCTTGCGTTTTATGTCAAGAACACTCTTTTGGATCGTTTTAGGTGTCTTGGTGTTTGCTGATAATTAAACAGGTTTTATTCTGCCAGGGTGGAGCAAGAAATAATGGCAAAAATTATCAGCGGGATGTATCCGGCTCAGAAAGAAACAGTGCCCAGTGTTAGCATCTCAGAGAGTGAAGACAATGAGACTGTAACCTCTGACATTGGTAAGTAGGAGTTATTGTTCTCAGCAGATGGGTTATCTCGGTTTTTGGCTAATTTTAACAGGCTATGTAGGTAGCTGTTGCGGGAGCCTAAGAGTCGATAATGCTGAACCAGTGAGACTTTACTATGCAGAAGTGCGTGCTTTGATTTATGTTGAGACAGAGGAAGCATTATAAGGCCATTGAAATAAATTACTTTAAAAAAGGAAGAGAACACATAAATACACCACTGTGCAAATCAACTTCTGTTATTGGCAGTCTAAATCAGATTGTGGTTCTCCATGACATTTTGCTAAACCCAAATGTTTGTTTGCCCTTCTTTTGTTAGTAGATATGTCAAAAATTATGTCCCTTATAAACATGTAAGAATGGGAGACAAATGCATTTCTCCTGTGGTGTCAGTGGCCTTCACTGCCTTCCTTTATGATCCTGAATTATTTCTCTACTGGTTTTGATTTATCTGTAAAATAAAATTTAAAAAAACCAAAACAAAACAAAAATCACTTTTTGCAAAGCAATGTTGAAAAGTTCACCGAGGGTAAAAATGAGTGGCTGTGGTACAGCACATGCATTTTAAGAAGTGAAACCTGGATGTGTGCTTTGTGTGTCTCCGTTTCCAGTTGAAGTTGCAGGTGGTGGAGGATTTCAACTCTTCATCAATGCTGGCGTGCCTTTCGACTCAGACATGATAAGTCATTTCGTAAATGAAGCTCTCAGTGAGACAATTGCGACCATGCTGGGTAACAAGCAGGCTCAGAAAGCAGTTCCTGCCACAAATGTTCTTCCAAGTACAACAACTAAGGCGGTAAGAGTCTGTTTTATTTAAGTTTTCCTGCTGCAGTTCTAAGGGATGATGGTTTAACCATGTCCAAGACAAAGATGACAGAAAAAGACTGGAGAACTTGTATTTGCATTTTTCGATTATTCCTTATTATACCCCAGCAAGCAAAAAGATTAAATCTATTTCATTAAAAAAAATAAATTGAAAAGACAAAAATAAATAATTCCTTTTGTGCTGCATGCAACATGCTATATTTGTTTATTTACTTTAAGTCTGAGCATGAAACTGATTTCTAAAGGAAAGACTTGGTAATTAATTTAATGTTGCCAAAAGATAGCTTGTGGTATTTTCAGCAAAAATAGCTACACTACTTTCTTGTGAAGTCACAAGAATGAAAAATGTCACACTCTGTTTGAGAATGATATTGTTTTTCATCGTATGGGCTTGCAGCCATTCTTTAATATCTGTAAAAATGAGTATTAATTATTTCTAAGTTTGGAGTTCAGTAGTTTTCAGTGAATGCTTAAATGATTAGTAGAGCTTCCTGTAAGACAGGATAATTTTCTCTGTTCCCTTTGATAATCAAATGGCATTTGGCTCTTTTTTTGGATAACAACATAGCTGTGCTGCAATCCGGTATGGTATAATGTCTTTGGGATGACTGTGGAAATGGCTGTGCTTAGAAATCTAAATATTCACAGGTTCGTTGATCGATTATTCTATTCTGCTACGGTGCATATAGACTGAAATACCAGCTACTGCCTGCTGTAAGTGAACAACAGATTATTCTGTAGTCGAAAGGAATCATTTCACTGCTGCAGGCTTAAATGCAAACGTCCTGCACCAAAAGAGCTGTTGCCCTCTCCCCTGCAGATTATTATAGAATGTCCTGAGCTGGAAGGGACCCACAAGGATCATGGAGTCCAACTCTTGTCCCTGCACAGGACACCCCACAGTTTACACCGTGTGTCTGAGGACGTTGTCCAGTCTCTTCTTGAACACTGTCAGATTGGGGCTGTGACACCTCCCTGGGGAGCCTGTTCCAGTGTCCAGCACCCTCTGGGGAAAGAACCTTTTCCTAATATCCAACCTAGACTAAGGAGGATGCGATGTTAAAGAGCGCTGTTCCTTGAAGCTTGGTCTTCTGATACGCAGAAACCTCTTCTAACAACCATTCTGCATCGATCAATGGCCCTTTTAAGCCTCTGTGTTTCTGTACCAGCTTAAACTGAAATGCCCTTAGACTGAAATAGTGGTTTTCTATTTATCTACACACCTTTTAAACACCTCCAGGGAGATTATTTTTGTCCCATTTTGACTTTGATTAGGCCAAATAAAGCAACTGTCTGCACGCATACCATTTTTCAGCTCATGCTGATGGGCAGTGCTCTTATTTTTTCCAGTTTGAATTGGTATTGGCCATGGGTAATATTAATATGCTAATACACATATTTAATAATAATGTAGTCTGCAAGATGGGGTTTCCTCAATTCCTTGTGCTGTAGCAGTGATGCTCCCCTGCGTTTATTGGAATCTCAGGTCACTAATTATTTTGTTTTGAAGTCTTTCCACATTTGTGGCTAATAGTCATCCTTTGGATAACTTGTACATTCATAATTTTTTTTCTTCTCTTTTTCTATTTCTGCCTAGCTGACAGCACAAGTTCCTGAATATGTAGTTTGTGGATTGTTGAGCTACCCCTTATTACAGTGAAGTTTCCTGACTAGAACTTCAGCGGCTCAGTTACCGAGTTCTTTGGTGTTCACAACATCACACAGTTGTGTGTGCACTGCCAAATGTGTTAGCGTGTTCCACTTCTCATAAGTGTTTTTAATAAAAATCATCAGTCTGAGGATTTATTCATCAGAAACTAGCCTGGAAGTCTTCCTTTAGCTTCATTCTCTTGTTTTCTTTGTCAAATGCCAGAGAACAGGGCTGCAAAAAGCCTGGAAAGGTCCATCATAATCCTCCGTAGCAGGCTGAATGACATCCATCATGCTTGCTCGTCAGTCTTATCTGCATCACTGTCATTTTTTTTTAAGGAACATCACAACCATGTTTGTGCTTATTTTAGTGCTTTACTGCCCTGGCTATTGCTTTGTTTGTAATCTCCTCTTTAGCTGATCCTTTTACCTTAAAATTATCACACTGACTCAATTTTGTCCGTGTCACAAAATCTTTTATTGCTTAACAATGCATCAAATGCTTTATAAAAATTAGTATATGGTAACTTACTGGTTTAAAAATTATTTATTTTATCCAGGCGTACTATTTAGCTTGGCGCAACTTTATATTTAGATGGAAGAGTTAGATCTATGCAGCGCGTATCTAAGCAACAAGTGTTCTGTTCTGTGATAACCTGCCTTTTTCTCTCTTCCTCGTCTAACTCTGAGGATACTTAGAAGATAAGAATTTTGCATCGAGATAATAACCATGGTTATGATTTATTTTTTTTTCCTCAGGAGTCTCTTGTACCTACTCCATTGCCAACACCCCAGGCCACACCACCACGAACGCCACCTTCGGAAAAAGAATTGCCTCCGGTCAAAACTCCGGAGTCTTCTCTGTCTCTTACAGAAATCAGTGAGGATGTTCATGAACATGAAAAAATTAAAGAAGCAGGTAGTGAAAATAGTACTTGAAGTTTAGAAGTAGCAAATATGCTTTAATCTACTGTCATTAATTTTTTTCTTCAAAGCCATGTTACCTCAGGAGAAATATTCTTGAGGCTATAATTCAAGTGGGAATTCATGTAGTACGAAAGTTATGGGCTAATGCATGTAAAAAGCAAACATCTATTTGGTAATGGTTCTGTTTTCAAATTTAATGCACATTTTTATCGTCTATGTGATTTCCACCCCTCCCAACCCCTCCACACTTTTTCACATCAGCAAAATAGCTCTTTTGCTCCTTCCTGTGTTTCTAATGTTAATTAAGCCAAATTTACACTCTCCAAGTAAAGGAGCTTGGTTTTTAAAATGCAGAGCAGTCTCCTTTATTAAAGGAAGTAAGTGTAATAATTGAGGCTTTATTCTAGCTCCTTCAGCTGCCAACACTACTTAAAAGAAAGTAGTCTTAATCTAGTCTTGTCTCCATAACGATCAGAAGGTGTCACAAACACTACAAGGGCTCAGTGGAACTGATTAACTCTTTGTCTGGGATTTCATTCCTCCTTTCCTTTGTGATCTGAAATTTGGCTTCACATACGCAGGAGCTGAGATTCCAGCTGTCGCCGGTCGTGTTGGCACACCTGTGGTTACCCCTGTCAATACCCCCCCTAGGACAGCCACACCAAGCCCTCCTGCCTCGCAGTGGGACCCCGCAGCTGGAAAAATGGAAAGTCCAAAGCCTCCAAACCCGTGGGATGACGCAGAACTTCCTCTGGAAGAAGAGAAACCCAGTCCTTTAACTGAAGATCCAGTCCGTCCCAAGGCTGTGTGAGTTGAACAGGCTGCACGGTTTTCTCATTTCTTAAAAAAATGAATATATTATTTCTACATATATCCTCAAAAAATCAGTAGAGAGATGATTAATGTGTATATCAGGAGGCACTGAGGTAAGCCAGGATATTTTTTTAATTGCTTGACTTATATTTTGGAGAAAAATGTGAAATCAGGACCTTTCTCAGATTTTGTTGGTCCTTATTCATTGTCCTTTTGAACATTAGAATCATTTCAGTTGGAAGAGACCCTCAGGATCATCAAGTCCAACCATAACCTAACTCTGGCACTAAACCATGTCCCTAAGAACCTCGTCTAAATGCCTTTTAAACCCCTCCGGGGATGGTGACTCCACCACTGCCCTGGGCAGCCTGTTCCAATGCCCAACAGCTCTTTCCATGAAGGATCTTTTCCTAATATCCAATCTAAACCTCCCCTGGCACAACTTGAGGCCATTTCCTCTTGTCCTATCACTTGTTACCTGAGAGCAGAGACCAACACCCTCCATGCTACAACCTCCTTTCAGGTAGTTTTAGACATCATAAACTGGTATTGTTATAAATACCATTAATAAATGTAGTGACAATGAAATATTGTATTATTAGCATTTTATTTTTTGTATTACCTCAGTGGGAATACATGTGGCAATTTTTAGTTATAACCAGAAATTCATTATTAATGTTATTTAACCATACTGATGCTCAGATTATTCTGTAAAAATGCTGTGCTCTTTCATCTGAAAAAATACTTGCAAATTAATGACTTTTCAGTATTAATTTAAGACTTTGTTATTCAATGCAGTTTGGTGTATTCATAATGCGTGTTTTTACATTACAGTGAGATGTCAGTGGCGAATGATGAGGAACCAGAGGCCTTGGTTTTACCGTCTCGGCAGCCGCCAGCGAGGCCAGTCGAATCGCTTCCTTGCGATCCGCAGGTTCCATCACCTGCGCCCACAGTTAGTTCTGAGCAATCCACGCAGGAAAGCAGCCTCACCCCCACCGAGACAGAAACAGAAACCGCAGACAGACCCATCTCGGAAGGGGAGGTTCTCTTCAGCTATGGACAGAGGCTGGCTGCAAGAGGTAACTCATCAGACGAATCTGTGGAAATTAGGATTTGAGTAAATTCTTTTTTCTTTATAAACTTCTCTTCCAGTCTGCTGAAGTTGCATTTCATACATTTTTCTGATAAAACTGCAAACTTTCGTCTTTAACTTTCAGTTTGTGGTTTGGGATTTAAGAGACCTCATTGCTGTTTTCCTTGTCTCTGAACAAGATGCTTCTGCTGACTAATAAGAAGAGATTAAATTTGCCCTTTTGTCATAAGGTCAACTTGGAAAATATTTGGAGCTGTCTTGCACAAGTACATGTGGTACTAAGTGCTGAGTTTTTATTGAAAGCGAAGTATAAGAGCGATTTTCTTGGAAGCTGAAAATGTCTTCATAATACACATCCTGTAGGAGGGATTTCCAACTTTACTAAAGCACTGTGTTGCAATTATTAAAGAATGTGGCCTTGGCTTTCTTTCAAACAACTTACATGTTTTTTAGTATTTGTAACTTATATTTTACAGCATTAACAGAAGGAGGACTGTCTCTTCCAAACCTCGCTGAGAGCTTAACAAGTACTTTACGAGATGCCAATGAAATGGTAAGGAAATGTTTCACAAGGAAACAGAGTTAGTGTGGTATTCTACCTTGAGCATCTTTATAAATTGGATGTGCTTTAAGCATTTTCACTTATAAACTGTTTACATTTATGCTTTTAAACTGTACACTTACAAAGAATGTTCAAATTTCAGAGGTCCAAAGGAAAAAAAAACACCAACAAAACATGTGATACAAACTAATTTATATTTTTTTAAAGTTGTATGGTTTATATACTTCTGTAGGTGAGAGAGAGCTAATACACATTTTCATCTCTTTATTGTGTTTAATTTTAAACAGAATACAACATTATTGTGCTCTGAGCTGTTTCGGCTTTGAGCCATCATTTAATTGCTTGTGTGCTTAAATTATTCAAGTAAGTTAGCCGAGGCAGGAGTTAGTTAAAGCTGCTTAAAACTTCAGTATAGTTCCTTATCTGACATCTACTTCAGTCCATTGTCCTGGAAGCCTCCTACGTCAAGGTATTCTCTATTCCCTTTCTCCTTTAACAATTTTCCTCAAATGTCTGAACTTTCCCTCTCTGACTTTGTGTAATGCCTCTTGGTAGGACATAACTGTCATAGAAATGATAGTATCAGGTAGAGTAATACTATGCTTAAACCAAACTGTTTTAATTATGAAAGCATAAACAAATTGATAGTGAAATTGTAATAGTGTTTGTTGGAAGGGAACTCCAGAGCTATTTCTAAAAACTTCATAGACTGCTCTTCTGGAAGACAGAATCGTAGAACCTTTTAGGTTGGAAAGGACCCTCAAGATTATCAAGTCCAACTGTACTCTAACACTGCTGACTTCACTATTAAACTGTGTCCCTAAGCACCACATCTACACACCTTTTAAACACCTCCAGGGATGGTGACTCCACCACTTTCCTGGGCAGCCTGTTCTGATGCTTGATAGCCCTTTTGGTGAGGAATTTTTTCCTAATATCCCGTCTAAACCTCCCCTGGTGCAACCTGAGGCCATTTCCTCTCATCCTGTCACTTTCTACTCAGGAGAAGAGACCAACCCCC
The DNA here is from genome assembly GCA_013399365.1 of Pampusana beccarii. Classification (NCBI taxonomy): domain Eukaryota; kingdom Metazoa; phylum Chordata; class Aves; order Columbiformes; family Columbidae; genus Pampusana; species Pampusana beccarii. Next base: position 129,525 of record VWYH01007849.1, read on the forward strand.
TCCATGCTCCAAGCTCCTTTCAGGCAGTTCAGAGATCAGAAGGTCTCCTCTCAGCTCCTGTTCTCCAGGCTGAACCCCCCAGGCCCCTCAGCTGCTCCCATTGCACTTGTGCTCCAACCCCTCACCAGCTCTCCATTATTTCATTTATGTCATAGTTGCAGGAGTGTCTCCTGAGCTTACCGATCTTTTTGTCCATTGTCCAGACTTTGTCATGTAAGTCTATAAGCACTTGAGGAGATTGCCATTCCTCTTGATCAGTATCATAAAAGATCCCTTTGAATCCCTCCTCTGTTTGCTGCACTTCCCCTCTTAAACTCTGGGCTTAAGACTCTGTTATCAGGTGACCCTAAATTAAAGTTCTCTTCATCAGGTTAGAAAGCTTGCTTGCAGAGATGTTTTTCCCTCTGTCAGCTGGATCGTAACTCCTTCCAATAATCCTCTGTCCTCAAATAAGTTTCTCTGGCTGAGGAAGCAAAATCTTGGCTGGTGAGAGCAGCTCTGCAGCCAGATTGTTGCTAGCAAGCAGTGTGTGTGAGGATTTATCTGTTTCAGTGAGCTCTGAAGGCCTAAAGGACCTTGTTCCCTATGTATTGCAGTCTTATATATCAGATAAAGACACTGCATGTCTGTGGGTAAAGCAAGAAAACAGTGCATCAGGTTGCTTGTTTTTAAATGGCGAGATTTTTATGACTCAAATTCTTAATGTGGGAACTGTAACAACTTCCTTTATAAAAGAAAAAAAGATTAATAGTGAACTAATTAAGACTGATTCAAGTTACTACAAAAGAAAGAGTTTTGGATCATGTATTATATGGATTCTGTTTCTTTATTTTAGGATTATGATCCGCCCAGTGAAGGGCAAGTGGTAAGAAGACTGGATAAAGGCTGTCACAGGGATCCTGTCCTGACTCTTTTAGCCAAATTAAATCAAGCACCTGTTGCTGCACAAGAAGGAATGCACCATGTGGAGGTAAATACTGTCCTTTTCCTTCCAAAACAGTGGTTTTGAGGTGATACTTTTTTACTCAAAAGTAGATAAAATATTTCCAAGTTTATCCTTCCTGTTGGCTGTAGAACAGGTTCACACACTTCATTCCCTGCTGGAAGTGATCCCACTTCTGTTGGCCGCGTTCTCCTGTAAAACTTTTAAAAACCACTGAAGATTAAGTGTTGTTATAAACAATTTAGCTGTACATAGTATCGCGTGTACCTGTTTTTCAAGGTGTGTATGTTACTGTTCCCGTGTAGCAGATTTGTCCTGTCATTTTGAACACCACAGACCTTTTTTGTCACTTCAGCAACATAGGTGGTATGTTTAACAGTACAAATTCACTGCACTTAACAGCCATATGAGTGTTTTAGGGAGGTATGAAGAATAACTCAGCAAATGTTTACGTACGCTTTTACACATTCCGTTGATACTGATCTTGGAACAAAACCTCCAAATACTCGCATTAAGTTGGCAGAAGAAACAGACTAACAGAAAAATATAACTATCTGCATCACAAAGGACAGAAGTCATTTTTTTTATCACACATCTAAGTATTTTCTATGTGTAGAATAATAGTTTGGACTGGGTATCTATAGCTGGAGGGATGTTTAAAGGAAGTGAACTTTGAATACTGCAATACAGTTCATGAACACCTTTATTTATGGAGGATCTTGCTTTTTGTGATTTTATTGATGCATATGCAGTTTCTTCCTTCTATCTTGGTCAGTTTAGTCTAAATAATTACTAACTTCACTCGCCTCCTTAACTGTTCCTATGTCTGTCTTTGTTTTTCTTAATGAGTTCTAGTGGATGGATTTAGTGAAAAGCTTCCTGCAGTGTCAGCTCTGAGTCCGACTGTAATTGTAGTGACATTTTCTCATCAGCACAAATGCAACTCTAATTTGCTTTTTCCCTTTCCCATGGTCACAGACCCCTTGGTCTGTCCATACAAGACACTAAGAGACTTCCCCCCACCCTCACATTCTGGCAAGGTGTCTGCAAACATACCTTCTCATTTAGAAGAGAGATAATATTCTCCTAGATGTTACTAGTCTTGTCTTAAATTGATACTGTGCACATGTGTGTATGTGTATTCAGCCTGTTTTCCTGAGTAGAAGAAATCTGTTTTTCTTCTGCAGCTTTGAAAGTCAGAATCCAGAGAACCAGCCCTATTTTAAGTGCCATCCAAACCTACTTAAAACTTGAACTTTTTCTCTGAGATGCTATAAAACAGAGTCAATAACTTTTAGATACTTCCAATGCTACAAGGTCAGGCAGCCAACAATAGCCATATGTGTAACATTAAAGACTTTGTGTGCTAAAAATAAAACTTAGGTTCTGATCATGTTGGGATACCGCTAACAAAATAAGTAATGTTCTTTGGCTCTGATTCTTTTCTGTCCAGTACTGATAGATGTAGATCTTGCTTCCAAACACAGTTAGATGATACCGCTTCTATTTCAATTTGCTTTATTCAGTGCTAATAGTATAGACTTAAGTTTATGTATGCTCTAAGGCTTAATGTAGTTAGTTAATAATGATGGTTTTGGAAGAAATACATTTTTTTTTTTTAATACCTGCTGTTCTGATTTTGCTGTTTTATGTAGGATTCTGATGACAGTGTTGGGGAGCTCAGCGAAGGTCAAAGACCGAGACTGACCAGAGCAGCAGAGAGAATCCTAATGGGACACTCGCTTTATATGGACCATCCAACTGCTCAGACTTGTGAGAACAGACCACGCCAGGGTTTCCGTTCTCCATCGCCAGGGCAGTTTGCCCAAATTGGAGGTACAATTAGACTATTACATCTTCTCTGTGATATTTATGTGGATTCTGAGTCTTTTGTGTAACAGTCTCTAAAATAATTTCAGAGTATGTTCAAAATGCAGTATTAAAAATATACAGGCAATTGCTGCAATGAAATGATGAGCATTCCTGTTCTGAGAACCGGATTTAATTCAAACAACATCTTCACTGTTCTTTGTAATATTCTACAATTTGGACAAAAATCATGCCAAGTACCCACTTGCCTATAGAAAAGTTGATTGTAAAGTATGTATTTTATTCTTTTAAGCCAAATTCAGTTCTCAAAACCACTTTGTTTGAGCAAATCACCTAGATTGGCCATTATTGTCCCCTTACACAGCACCCCTTCTCGTTGTTTTTCTCACTCCATCAAGGCAATACTGCAATGTCTCGTAATTGGTAATGTATTCTAGCTCCTGTAACGATATGGAAATTCTTTTTTCCCAAACGGGTAGCTGAGGCAAACACATAGTGGCTTGTACAAAGTAATTGTACAGAATATGTTGCAGTGGTAAAGCAGGGTAATTATTTCTTTTCAGTTGAAGCTAGTGCTGTAACCACTGGCCCATCCTTCCTCTCCCTTATCTTTTTATCCCAGTTTCTCTGTTGTTATCTGAAAATGCACTTCTATACTTGCTTAATTAAACTGCTGCAAGTTCATAGAAACTCTTATTTTTCATGAGTGTGGTTTTACATATGATTAAACTAAACTGAAATCGTTCTTAAGCTGTTATAACACAGATGTGGTTGCACTGATTCATCAAAAGTTGTGTAAACTGAAGTGCTCAAACAGCTGTTTTTCTGTCCTTTTGATTTTCACATTTATGAATTTGACAAGAGAAACATTTCTCACATTATCAGCCCTTGAGCAGTAGGAAGTGGATTGAAATTGAATGTGTTCAACATGTGGCAAAAATTATCTCTGAGGAATAAGAGTGTTTGTTTAGTTCTGAACTGATTCACATTTAAGCTGGTTCTATACAGAGTGAGCTTTTTAAGGGAGCTGTTACCTAATGTTTTGGACCAGCTATATCACTGACAGCCTTAAAAATACATTCTGCTACATTAAATATTATCAAACTTGTACTTGAAAGTGATTATTTGAATGCTGTTTGGAGATTTGTTATGTTAGGCTTCCTGGCAAAGGACGAGGTGAGGCTCCTATCCCTTTCTCCACGTCACTTTAACACTGTGTTGTTAGAGGACAGTCAGCATTAAGAACGTGGTGACATGGGAATAAATTAGTGATCTAGAACAATCTGGTTTAAGTCTCTGGTAATGCTCGGGACCATCTAGAGTGAGAAGATGCAAGTTATTGGGAGGACCTGTCTGCTGGTGATATTTCTTTCTTACCCCGACTGTCCATAGCTGTATCTAGCATAATGTGTTTGTATCTCCTCTATATACTTTTAAAAAATGTACTTAATTACATTTAGGATGCCCTTTGTCCTGTAAATACCTAACACTTTCCAAAACCAGCTCCTGCATGTGATGGTAATCTAGGAGCGGTGTATTTCTCTAGTAATTTTTAACGTTCATCTCTCTCGCAGTATTGTTTCTGTTCCAGTGTTTTTTAGAGGAGGCGAGGAACCTGAACATACTACCATAGGGCAATGCCTCATGCTTTTACATAATCTGTAATAATCCCAGGCTGAGCTTTGTTGCATTCTGATGGTTTTTAACTTCCCTCCCTCCCCAGCTCTGAACACACAGCACAGTTTTCATTGACATTGCTAAGGAAACAACGTTGTTTGACAGCTAAGATCTACTCTCAAGACAAGAGTGTTTTCATATCAGGGAGGAACGCAAAATCTTGTTTCCAAGTCCTTTTGATGGTGAAGTCGGTGCTGAACAGGAAACAATCTGCTCTTGGGGGGAGGTGGAAGGGGAGAAGGAATGATCTGTGATCCTTTCCACTTGTCTTCCAAATCTTTTGTGTCTGTTGCAAGGCAGGACTAAGTGCTATTTCCTTGTAGCCACAACAATTACAGTGCAGGTCCATTATTTTATTTCAGAATTATCTTTAGGAGTAAATGTAAATAATAGCTACAGTTCATATATATATCAGGTTGTCTGTGTGTATATATCACCTTGCAGTGGATACTCAATTTCTCTGTCAGAATGAGTCACTCACTCACAGATTTATCTGTAAGAATTCCGAGGGTTGTATGTCTATGGGTATCTTCAGCTTTGAGACCAGTTTTTATTTGTATTATGGAAACATGATGTCTGTTTGTAGGATGGAGAGAGTGTTGCTTATGTAGGTATGTAAAAGCATCTTGATGATCAGTGATTCATTTCTAAATCCTTGTTTTCAATGCTTAAAAGTCATGGGTATAAAAACGAACATGCAAATGAAATATTGCATGTGTAGTCTTAAAGTGAACCATAATTACGGTTAAATAAGCAATAGTTATAGTTAATTAAGTTTAAAATTCATTCTTTAGCCTTCTGCTGTCATAAAGAGCTAAAGTTAGTTCATGAGCTGTCAGTACATTTTTCGTAAAGATGCTTTACACACTCGCAGGCTGAAAAAGCATGATAAATGCTGGATTATATAGCAAATTACCCCTTCACAAAAGACTATATACAGGTTTCTTTGCATTCAGACAGCAGTGAAACATCTTCATGAAGAAGCCTTTCCAATCTCTTTCCAATATGAGTGATAAAGCTCATTAAGCATATAATGGTGTGATGAACTATACAGCTTTGAAGCTATCATAAATGCTTGCCGTGTTAGAAATCTGCGGGTGATAAAACTGACTTATTTTTTTCAATTTCCACAGACACGTATTTCTTCTTTCTTTTTTCCCCACAAGAACAATTTAAGGGATACACAATGAGCCATGTAAGGATGAAATAATTCACTGTAACATTACCTGTCCCGTTGTTGAAAGACTCCACATCCTGCCACATGAACTGACCATGAGATTACTGCTCCAGCTCACCAAGCAATTTTTTTCTCTTTATTTTTCCTCTCTCAGCAGAAATACCTGGAGATTCAGATGCAAGTCATGGTCCAATGCTTATGGCCGAGCTGGAGTCGCTACCAGTTTCAGACCCTGTTCTGCAAGCAGCCCAACCAAGCTGTAGATCAGTGTCTCCCTCTGAGGCTCTGTCCCAGGTAAACTCAAAGGATCTTTTCTGTGACTGGTCAGAAAGTGCAAACTGAAACCTAGGAAAATAAATTTTCCTGTTTTGCTGTGGTGACTGACATCACAGAAGTGGTGCGTTTAAAGTGACACATTCAGCTGAGAAACTGAAGTCAAAAGTACACGTGTGTAGTAAAAATAGTTGTGTTTACTGGGATGGAATCCTTACAATCCGCTTTCTGTTGGGCTCAGACCTTCTCTTTTACCTTTTCTGCACTTCCTCACAGCTTCTCTGGTCTCACAGGGTGTAATGCTATACATCCTCAGGTCAGATTCCAGTGTTTTAGGGGCACAGTGCTTCGAATACAGAGGAACAACATGATGGATGTATGGGAGAGGAAGCAACAGTGGAGGTTTGGCCTCACCAGTTGTAAACCACTGGTTCAGTGTTTCAGGAGCTTCAGTTGTCCGTGTAGGGCCGGGGTTGGACCGGTGGTGATGATGATGTACCTCAGAATCTTCCTCTGCCTTCAAGTATTCTGTTGATCTCTGCTCGAAACCTAGAGAGTTAATCCATTGCAACTTTATTAGTATGTGCTGTTACCTAGAGATGATGGTTTACTCACTAAGTGAAGAAAAATTCAAATAACAAGTGGCAAAACTAAAAACGAGGTGACAGATTGCTCTTTAATATGTTAAGCTTCACGGTGTGTTTGAAAGTAATAATATACTGAAAGTAATAACTATGGATGCGTTCTGTCCTTTCCTCTTGTTCTGTATTAAAAATAACTGAAAGTTTCTTGTGTTGATCTGTCTTTGCTTTTGTGTTTTTGAGCCTTGATGTGTACTGTGCCATTAACATCTGAGCAGTTCTTAAATATGTCACCTGAAGTGATGTGTTGCATCTTCAAAGAGGATTTTAAATGTTACACCTCTTTAAGATCACTGGAACATATTGTTTCTTGGAATTGTTGTTCACAGGCAAGACTGGATTCTGTTGGGGTGAAGCTCATATCCTTGTTATCGTTTCACTAGCCAAAAGTAAAAGGGACAGAGTGGGTAGAACACGTTTCCTTCTTTTAGCACTGAGAGCTGTGATGAAGAACCCAGTGATGCCTGCATCTTGTGCTCTGGGGAATTAACTGATGGGGTTAGGACTGATTTTCTTTTTGTTTGTTTGCCTGAATACAAGCAAATGATAATTTACCTTGTGTAAGGTCAACCATGTTCGTAGTCTTACCTTCACAAGAAATGTAAGGTGACCTGACATAGTGTCTTTCATAGAAAATACACAGATAGTTATATATTATCTTATATATGCAGCTAGTTATATATTATCTTATCTTTAGAAACTTTTTCTTGCATCTGAACCCTTAGCATGGGTTCAGATGCTTATATGCATGCTGGGATATAAAACACGCCCTCCTGCCAAACCAACCAACCAAACCCTCAAGCTTTGTGTGTGTGTGGTTTGTTCTTGTTGTTTGTGGTGTTTGTTTGTTTGGTTTTTTTCCCCAAACCAAATATTTAATTCAATTACATGGCTGTTCCTCATGTAAAACTCTAAATCATTGTTTCTCGGGGCCTAAATTTTTAGCTTTTCTATGGCGTGACTATATCTATAAACGGTATCTATATAAACATATATATAAACAATAACCCCAGTAATGTATATCCTGGATGGAGCAAAGCTATCCTTCATTAGATTATCTACTAGATCTCTACATCTTTCTCTGAAAAAAAAAAAATAATTCTCTGCACCAGCTGATTTGAAAGCTTGTTTTGACAGCATCAACCTACCGTGTAACAATGATGAACCTTTCCCCCAGTTTCAATTGGGGATGGCATCTGTATTCAGATCTATGGCTGGATCTGCTTTGTCACCTGCTGTGGGAAACAGAATTTCTGGTAACATTATATGAGCCAAGAGAGCAAAGAAGCTCCTCAGGCTTTCAGAGTGATTCATTCTATGTGATGTTTAAGGTGATAATAACTTTAAACTTCTTAAAAGATTTCCTCCCAAGTTAGTCACTGACTCTCACATCAGTTGTTTTACCTTGTTTTTCATCTCTAGGCAGTGTTTTGCCTTCATTTAAATAAAACTCTATCAGCTACGTACAAAGCAAGAAGACCAATCCATTTAGCAGCAAAACTAGGCTTTTCATGGTGTTTGCCGAGAGGCTGAAGAAAATTCACAGTATTTCAGGTGGAATCCAGCTGGGCCTTGGGTTTGGTAGAGCTTTGTTCTGGTTTAACTGGGAACGATCTTGCTGGCTGGTAGGACTTGTTATGGCAAAGCTTGGGTGGTTTCTTTAGTCCGTCTGAACAGGATCCTCATTTTTGGACAGGTTGTGGGCAGCACTGTGGAGCTGCCATATATAAACCGTATATAAACCACTTGTTTGCTCCCTGGCATGGGGGTGTGGGTCAGATTCTGACCAACAGAAAGAGCTTTGTCTTTTCATGTAGGGCAGAAACCAATGCCACCTTCTAGTAATGAAAAGCGAAATCTGTGTGGTCACTCACTCCAAAACAAATGGCTTAAGTCATACAGGAATTTTCTTATCTACCCAAATTCTTTGGCTGCTCCTCCATTTCTGGCATTGGACTTTTGTGAGATTTATAGGTGCTTTTAGCCACTCTTAGAGTGCCAGACTGAATGCATCTTCAGTTTGACCCCTTCTGTCCATTCTTGTGCAAGAATACAGGAATTAAGTGCTATCTGTGGCCGCTTTGCCCCTGTGCTCTTATCTCTAAGAACCAAGAGATGACCGCAAGGAAGCTGGGCTGTTCCTATTCTAGATAAATTATTTTGATCATGGGAGGGACTTGAACACTGAAAGTCATATTTGTGCAGCTAAATATTTCAAATATGGTAAATCTAAATATTTTGAAGTCCCAAATGCATTGTTAAAATCTTAGAAAATCACTTAGTTGCAAAATATTTTCATTATGTTCTTCTATAAGTATGAATGTTTTTATGCAATCAACATTTTTTAAGTGGGATTGTCACTTTGGTATTCTCATTAGCTTACATTTTTCGTATTTCAAAAGACTTTATTTTAATCTTCCAGGAATGCATAATTGTGGGTTACGAATCTATGTGTTATCTCTCAACTTCTGTTTGCACATCAGTTCCATTTAAACTGATTTTTGGTTTGTTGCCTTAAAAATCCAAAACGAAGCAAAAAAACCTACCAAAACACTTCAAATGGACTCACGAGCGTTCTTTTATGCTGCTTACATTTAATGTTCTGTAACACTGGTGGCCTTCGATCACATTTCCATGAGACCTTCCTGCTTTCAGAAAGTCATCTCAGCTCTTTCTTATCTTTTCAACAATATCATTGCTGTTTCCATTCCGGTTATTGTAGGACACAGTTGTTGGCCGAAAGAAGTCGGCAGCTCTGATTGCATAGTTGGCACCATGTTTATTTGCCAGACATAGAAATTTTCTTCTTTTCATCTATAGTTTTGGCTGCTTGTTTCACTTGTGGCCTACAGAACAGTGGAGGGTTTCTCTTGCAGAACTGAAGCGTACTTTCCTTTTCTTCCTTAGCTTTTGAGGAGGAAAATACCACTGATACTTTGTCATTTGGGCTTCAAGAGAATGATCATGCTGTGGCTTCTCAGGACATATAATTTTCTGAGCAGTCATACAGCAGTTCTGGCTATTGGATCCAAATACTATGGGATATGCAAATATTGATGATCTTTCTTATGTTCTTCCTTCTTTAAGAATCGTCGTTAAAAATCTTCTGTGGGATCAACAGCATAACTGATGAAATTAAATTTATTTGTCTTAGAGAATGCTGAAGTCTTCTACCCTGTTTTCCCTAAAATAAGACCTACCCCGAAAATAAGCCCGACCATGATTTTTCAGGGTTTTTGAGGATGCTTGAAATATAAGTCCTACTCCAAAAATAAGCCATAGTTACAGTTCATAAAGAAGTCAATTTAAATAGCATCCAGGCAGCTATACATGTAAAAAAGTAATGAGTTTTGGAGCAAAAATTAATATAAGACCCTGTCTTATTTTCAGGGAAACAGGGTAGGTCTCCACGACTCCGTTTTGGACTTTTTATGTTTCCTGTCTAAATGTCGTGGAATGTTCTTGGGCCATAACTCCTGTTCTGCTTAATGCATCAGACAACAAACACACTTGATAAATGATATTTCAGTTGTAACACGCACAGCATTTGTTGCTTCTATATAACTTTTCCCATTGGCATTGTTGTAGACCTAGATCCTGAAGAGAATTTCAGGAAGAACAGAAAATGGTTTTAAAAATGCAGTCAAGGGAATAGATTTTATAATTGGCAAGGGTTTTCCAACCTGTGCCCTGAAATTTTTACTTTTCCTTTTCAACTTTTTTTTTTCCCCTCAGAAGGATAATACCTCGGGAGAAGTCCTGGATATTGAAGAAAGACAGATAAATCATATATTCTTTCTGTCTTATATTTCTTTCTGTTTTGAGTAGAAATTTGGGGGCTCCCGTGTCTTCAGGTCTACCTGGTGCTTTGCCACATGCACTGCAATAGGCTCATTGAGATCTGAATTCTTTGGAAGTCCGAAGGAAGGAGAACAAGTGCATAACTCTTAATGAATCTTTAAAAACCTCTTTGGATGTTTCTTGAAGCTCCACAGAATTTCACTGGGCTTTTTACATCAAAAGTCAGATTTGTAATATGATTTTAATGTATGATCTATAGGGGGAAAGCCGAGGAGCTGCACAAGTTCAGACTGTGAGACCCCGAGTCATTCAAGTGAGAAGCAAGTCTGAAGAGACGCAACAAGAAGGTAAATCAATGTCAATAAGCAAACATTCTTTCGGTTAATCACGTTTTAAAAGGTTGTTGTATACTCACGTATAATAAATTCCTGATTTTAAAAAAAAAATATTTTTATTACTGCCAAATTCCCCAAATTTCCAAATGTTTCTGTATAGTGTGTATAAATCTCTGTATGTGGTTATGATCCTGTTGGGGTACACTGAAAGGATTAGAAATACATCTGTATGCAAGTCATCAGAATCTTTGCAATTGAGTATTTATTTAATTTTTTAGTTGCTAAGAGCATCACAATGTGCATGTTATGTAGTCAACTGAATCTTAATTGCTTTATAGAATGCTGTTCAGCAAACAAAATATTCATAATGTAGTGATAGATGGCACTGGTTCATACGTGTGAGAAAACCCAAAGGTGCTAGAGGAGAACTGAAAGATAACACAAGTTAAGATCATGCAGATGTGGAAAAAATACAGAGATTTTCAGTGTTAAAATGGCCTGGTTTGCAGTGTGTAACAGATAGTGATTTTTGTTTGTGAAGGACACTGTATTATGTATGCGTAACCGTGCTATTTTTAGAGATTACTTATCAGTGTTTTTTAAAAGTGTTAGGGATATTACATGAGGGGGAGAGAATATTTTTTTACTATAGCTCAAGGTAGCATTGGAATAACATAACTGTGCATATACTGCCATATTTAATTGTTTTAGCAGATAATAAGTTTGTGGAGGTGGTAGAGTGAGATATGGAGCAGTTTGAATCTTACGTGCTAAGAACAGGAATCTAAAAACCTGCACGTCTACAATATATGTGATTATAATTGCCCCACTCTAGAATAGACAAATTCTTCCTTCAAACCCTTTTTAAAATAATTATTTGAACTTCTTCGATACTTTTTTTTTTTAATATGTCTAATTGAATTGTAATNTAACATAACTGTGCATATACTGCCATATTTAATTGTTTTAGCAGATAATAAGTTTGTGGAGGTGGTAGAGTGAGATATGGAGCAGTTTGAATCTTACGTGCTAAGAACAGGAATCTAAAAACCTGCACGTCTACAATATATGTGATTATAATTGCCCCACTCTAGAATAGACAAATTCTTCCTTCAAACCCTTTTTAAAATAATTATTTGAACTTCTTCGATACATTTTTTTAAATATGTCTAATTGAATTGTAATTCTGATGGATTTATTTTGTTTGAACTAATTGTAAGTGTTAACAAAGCCCTTGGCCATTGTTATTGGTTGTAAGACTTGGAACCTCATGGTTTACCTATGAAGAAAGTCAAGAATAATGTGAAATTTGGCTTCTATGGGCAAGGAGTGGAAAAGCTTTCAGAACTGCAGTGGCCAACCAAAGTGCATGTATGTGTTTTGCTGTAGGGACATTTGCCAACACGTGTTTTTAAAGTGGGTAAATAAAGACTTAATTTATTAAAAAATGGGGATTAACTCTTTTAGTTCATATTGGTGGAAAATATTGCAATGATATTTTCTAATAAAAAGAACAGTATTTTTCCTCTAGTGTTCAGAAAATCCAAATTGCTGAAGGAAAGCTAATTTCCAATAAGTTGAGAATGAGCTCTAAATTGCCAGAAAGGAATTTATTTGCCTTTCAGGATCAATTTGTTCCCAATTTTAAAAGCAGTTTTCCTTAATAGTGGTTATGGGAATTTTTCTTTTCCTCTTGTTCTTCCCCAGAAAGAGGCGATACTATTCGTAGCGCTGCACTTGGTGGTTTTACACCTCAATTTAAAGTGTTAGCAAGACAGCATTTCTGTGCTGTATCATTGAGTAGGGTGTTAGAGAGGGCTAGAAATAAAGTAATATATATATTTTTTTAATTGAAGTAGTTGTTTTCTAGAATAATTATCTTGAAATAATTTACCCATATTGTAAAACCAGGTATTTGGTCACAGTTCAACGATGTCTGGGTGTCAGATGAAAGCGTTTGACCACGAGATGGCACTAGTCGATTTTCTTTGAGGGGAACGACGACCAAAAAAAGAGATGATTTATATATCAGAATAATTTAAATCTCATTCGAAGTATCCATATTTAATGAGCCAATAAAAATCTAGAGGATTTGCAAATGGAAACAGCTGCCTGTCAGTTTTAACCAGAAGGTCTCGTCTCTATAAGCTGCGCCACAGCGAACTTACGCTCAACTTTTTGACTGATTAAAAATTAATAAGAATCATTTGAAAGAAAAATGAAAACTGGCAACATGATAGGTATACGTGGGTTTAAGTAAATACAACATTTTAAAACTGAGCACATCTGTTACTGTAAGTTCAAAGCACCCTGTTTATAAAAACTTGATGTCAGGCGGTTGCTTTTATCGAAATAGTGCTGGACAAGGAGAAAAATTTCTCCTGAAAATGAAGAAGCATTTCAGAGACAGGATCATTTAGGTATTTTTTTCAGAGTTTAAGGAGTAAGTGGTTGCATGGGTATTAGAGCTTAGAAAATCAGGAGCCCTGAAATGGATTGTTAATTTAGGACGTCGGGAGGAAAGGGGAATTATTTTAGACTTAGAGTTGGGTATGAAAAAAGCCTTTTTTTATTTAGTTGATAAATACATGACAAGATTTGATTCCTCTTTTGTCTGTGGTCATAAATGTATATATGATAGAGCTTTCTTTTGTTGCTTGAAAAATTTTTGTGGTCTACAGTGAACATGTGTTTCTAGTAAAAGAAAGTTGATTGATGTCTCCTAATGAAAGTTGAAGTTCAGTAGGACTGTTACAATATCATGCCCGAAAGGGTTATGTCTCCTGAAAGTTACAACTGAAAATAAAGCCTGAATGTATTATTAATTGAAATGTGTGCCTTCTCTAGACATAGTGGAGACAGTGGTTTGAAAACATATATTTGTGCTATATAGTACACATGCATATATTTTTTGGCTTTATAATACCCTTTAATCTTTGGACCATTCTTTCATATATCTTCATAAATTTAATACGATAATAATTGTTGTGGTTGGTGAATTCACATATTTCCAGAATAGAGGCATTTTCGGGCTCACGTTAACATGGTTCAGAATTTTTAAATTAAAATGAAAGAACAGGTGGCAATGTTTGACTGCAGAGCGTTTTTAAAATTTAATATGAGCAGCTCAGAACCAAGGGGTAGATGTATCTTCACTTAATTATTTTTTCTACAGCACAGACTCTCAAAATGTGACCTGGAGAGCACAACTTCATGGTAGTAATTCCTTTTTATCTCCAGCTAGTGAATTATATTCAGGCAGCCGTAAGTGCATGGGAAAGTAATATTGGGACACTAAGCAATTGGCTTTGTTGCCACAGAGAGTTTGCACAGTTGCTTGTGGAAGGAGATGATCTGTGCAATAAATGAATAAGAGGGCAAGAAGCCCTTAAAACAACCTGTATTAAAAAAAAATAAAGCTTCCAGAGTCCCTGATCGGTATTGAAAATGGGCTGCTTCTCCTCTAAGAGTGACATTATGCTGTATTGAAAACTGTAATGTTGAAAATCTGGATATAACTAAATACTTCTTTGCCTCTCTTCTTCAGCCAGAAATTGCTCTGAGTTAGGTTTTGGGTTATTTTTTCTTAAAACTGTTGTGGCATGAGGCAAATCTCTAACAGATGCTTCAAGGAAGGAAGAAGATTAGGATAAGGCTAAAGGTCTTTATTTTTTTTCTTGGAACTGGAACTGCTTTGGTCAAAATCTGAACGACTGTTCTACTGGAAGTTTACTTTCTCCTTAATATCCTGCTGTTTCTTTTTTGGGGCTGAATGTCACTAAAAGCTTTTGCTGAGGACTGTCTGTACTACCCTGAAAACAGCGGCTAGTGAAGCAAACCAGGTTTTCTTTCACACTGGAGGGACCACCACCACAACCTGAGAGGTGGGAATCATTCACATAGCCTACATTGCTCCTTAAATTTGACTAGTTCCTGAGAGAAGATCTCGAAATTGAAGTAATGACATCACTTAGCTATAATTACGGCATTTTTCAAGCAAATGTCCCGTTAGAGGTTTATGTAAGTTTTTCGGTGCTTCTTCAGAACTCTTATTTCTGGTCTATTTTCACTCTGGTTTTGCTATACAGTTTCCCACAGAAACTGTCAGTTCTATATGTAGCCATTGGCTTTGAGGTGCTCCAAGTGGTTTAGAACATCACTTCTCAAAGAGTTTTCATTACCTTTTTCTGCACATGTGACCATAGCAGTTACGTGATAGCCCATGCATGAGAAAATACGCATTTGAAGTGCATTTTACATATTATCCCTGCATAAACTCCTCAGTAGCCACACTTGAGAGTTTCTAGTTTAAATTACTGTAAGTCAATATTTAGCTGTGTTACATTTAGAACAGGGGGTTTGAATTTCTTGGCTTTTGTAAGTATTATTTATCTGTTAAGAAGTGCAATTTATATCAATGGTTGCTTCTTTTCCCACTGAGTTACTCCAGATATTTTTCAGATAATATATCAAACCAGAACTTTTAATTTTTTTTTTTGTGTAGCTTAAGGGAAAGTCCTGTATAGAATTATTAATGCAGACAACGATGTCCTCTGCTGCTTTGGGACTGGGACCTTGGAAACAAAGCACCAGGAATTGCTGCGGGTTCCATGGGACTCTGCACATCCTGGCACCCATTGCCAAAAGGTCCTTTTCTGGGAAATGACCCTTTTATCTTCTAGATCTTTCTTTCTCTTACTGCTTTGTGTAAAAGGTGTGAACAATAGGAATAAATTCAGAGAGCAAGTGAAGCACAGGTCTCCC
The DNA here is from genome assembly GCA_013399365.1 of Pampusana beccarii. Taxonomy (NCBI): domain Eukaryota; kingdom Metazoa; phylum Chordata; class Aves; order Columbiformes; family Columbidae; genus Pampusana; species Pampusana beccarii. The sequence goes on from VWYH01007849.1 coordinate 144,966, forward strand.
TGGTAGGTTTTTTAGACTCCTGGAATGTTATTTGATTTTTTTTGAGGTGTCTTAAGTAATTGAAATCCAAGCAGTCAGATAAAAAAAATGAAGAATTTAAAAAAACCCAGTTTATACTTAGAAAACTATGAAAAGCAAGCTCAGACTGCCTCGCAGGCTGAGGATTTCCCACTGACTGACTGTAGGTAGAAGTCATTCTCCTCTGGAGTCCAGTTCCACACCATGTATCACCTGGCTCTTTCCTTTCTGATCTACATGCATTAGGATTTTTGTTCACTTGGCAATTTTCTTCAACTTCTTAGAGACTGAGCGTTAATTTTTCTCTTACTCACACCTCCTTAAATGGCACAGGGGGACACAGAGCTCTCTCACTGCTGTGTATTGTCATTTTCCTGACCTTCTGCTGAGGCTTTTGCTGTGGGAGGTGTGTGCAAAGGCAGAAAACTTCTCCTTTTAGTCTCCCCTTGGTGCCCATACAGATGATGTTTTACACCCATCATGAAATCTGCATGGTTTTGTGTATGTTCAAGTTTCCCTTGTACCGTCCGCGTAAGAATCGACTTCTGCTCCATGCTGGATGTGTGTGTGGTTAATCTTTGGGGGGAAGGTATATTGCAACTTTCATAAAGTGAAAAGAATAGAGCAGGAAACCTACAAGTATGAGTTTAAGGAATGTTTCTGCTCAGAAGTTTTAAGTTCAGGAGGTGAGGCTGGCAGCTATAGCCACATTGCTTGAGCAGGTCAAAGCAGGTAGAGTTGCTTCTTTCTCCCTTTTGACCAGATCTTTGTGTTTAGAGTACATTTATTTGGCTGAGATTCAGGGTGTGTTTCCGTACCAAGTCCCTCCTCTGGTCTGCACACAGCAACAGGGATTTTCACTGAAATTCCGGCACCAGTTGGGTTTTTTCTGGGGAAAGAGAAGGAAAAACTTACTCGAACTGACATGATCACTACTTAAAGGATTACTTCCTATGGAGACTGTTGAATACTTGGGTTTTTACTTGTCTTTTTTCAGATTTACTGGAGCTCAAGGTAGATATCCAGAAATCTCATATTTTTCCTTCTTCAAGCCTAGATTTTAAAGGATTGCAGGTGATCTATTGCAGTGACCTGTGGCGTCCCTCGAAGTGCATTTTATATATCATAAACCTAACGTTTGGGGCAGTGACAAAATTAAGCCTGGTGTTTCACTCATACATGGGGATTGTAATGTGCAAATAATAAGGGACAAGTCCCTTTTTCATGCTGGTAAGCTGAAAACCCCTGGTGCTGCTGCATCGAGCCTGCAATGTACCTTCTGGAGTCTGTATGTCCTTTCTGCTTCCAAATATCCTGTGGTGCCCGCTGTGTGTGCCTGTTGAGCATCTGCTGTCTGTGGCACATCACACAGACACCGGGGGTTCTGAGGATCTTCTGTTCTTAGCTGTATCTTAACAATGTAAAGGGTTTTACTTCCAAATTTATTAGAATCCCTTAGAAAAAAATTCAATTCATAATTGCATTTGCTTTTCAAACGCTGGTGAGTACCTGCTGGAAGCAAAGCAGTGCAGACTGCCTGGCAGTTCTGCTGAGCTGCATGCAGCACCACTGCCTTATCCATGCAATGTGGATTTCTCCATATTTTTCCTTTTTGCCAGTTTGGAAGGGGTTTTTTGGTTGATTTGGGGGTTGTGGCATTTTTTGGTAGCTTGTGTCTCTAATGGCCGGGCATGTTCTAGGAAGAATTCTCATTGAGAGTACCTCTTGCTGCTGCATATCCACTGTTAAGAGTTGGAATGTACAAGCTGGGAGCCCTAAATTGCTATTTCCACTTTGACGGTCCACCTTTGATCTTTTACCAATTTCCAGTTGTATAAATCCACGTATTGTCAGCCCATCTGGGAGCCAAGCTGGAAGGTGATGCTTTTTCTTTTGCGCAAGATTCTAGCGGGGCGGTGAATCAGTTGGAGTCGCTGTGTATTGCAAACAGGGTATGGCCTTGATAGCAAGTATGAAATAGTCTCAGATCTCCTGGACACTAACACGCTCCTCGCCGATCTTTCCAAATTGTTGTGCCAAAGCAGCCTTTCTCACAGCTTGTGCGGGATTCGTAAACACGCAAGGATCTGACTGAAGCAGCTTTGTATTGTGTATTTTGATTTGTATGCACTTTTACAAACTTACAGTAATTGCTGTTGCCTTCATTGTAAAGAGCAAAAAATAAACACACACAGTAAATCCCCTAAATGGGCACTGGTCCCACTGGCACTGATCTTGAGTAACTCTGAATAAAAGCAGATGGTAGCAAGCTGACTAGGCTGACCTGCTTTCCCCTTTCATGCAAACATCGCTTATATAAATGGGGGACACACACACACAAAAAATTAATGGGCTTGGGCAAGCCACCTAAGGACAGAGACTCCCCATGTACTTAATTCTTCAGCCTGAGGCCTGTTTCCAGTTAGTTCTTCTCTGGAGGGAGAGGTTTCTCACAAATTAGTGGTTCCACAGCTCTGAGCCCATGGTTTAATAAGAAAGAACTGATGCGCATCTAGAGAGTGTGTGCGCTGAGCTGTTCTGTGGCCTGTGTGTTGTGGTAGGTCATGGAAAACGATCAGAATAGTCTCTCCTGAACCTGCTACTCATTTATATATGTATAATTGAGTCTGAAATCCCTTTACACATCAACTTCTGTCATAACGTTGTAAAGAGGCGTTTGATTTTTATGGTCTTGTACTACTTTAACTCACGTGTCTATTTGTTAGCAGTAATGGCGGATGAGTTTAAATTGACATTCCTAGTTGTTCTTAAATGATGTGCCTCAGTATGTCACTGTAACGAGATGTGTTGTAAGAAATAGCACTGTCCTATTCAGCAGAGCATTTGGTTGGAGTTAGTGCCTCCAGGAGCAATGCTACAGCCTCTGCCAGAGATTACAGCCTGCAAAGACCATTTCCATTCTTCAGTCACGATCCTTTTTATCCTGGTACGTGAACATCAGCTAAGCCGGAGTCAGGAGCCGTTCCAGCCGTCCCAGGTAGACCTGCTGCCCACCCTGTCTTAGTTCCACTGGCACATTCACTACAGGATCTTTCAGGATTATCATTATCATTTGGATTAACAGTCATTTAAGTAGGCCTCTTATCTCCAATCTCCTTTCTAGTGTGAAATTTGCGTTTCTTTTCTAAAAGGCGTCAATATCAGACCATGAAGTCTTGATGCCTTTGCGTGCTGGCAACACATTGCGTGGATGCTGTACGGTGACAGGTGAAGACAGGGAGTATTACAAACACGTATTTCAACTTGGAGAAACATTTATAGCACTGCGATAGGAGAAATGTAGGCTTTCTGTCTTCAGTATGTGCTGGGTTTGTTGTATTCTTCTGGTTGACAGGGAAGGCAGATGTTGCTCTTCATAAGTCAGTGGTTTGTGTACATCTGAGAGCGAGGCAGCAGAAGGAACAAGCTTCTGCTTTCCTTGGGTTTTTTTGGTGATCCTTGGGCAGAGGCAGCCGGACACCCTTCAGCTTTACCTGTTGTTAAGAGCTCTCAATTTAGGTTTTTAAAGCACTCCGTAAAAATGGGAAGGAGCCGGATGTTTGTGCAGGGAGTGACTGGGCAAAAGAGAAACTACCGGAACAAGAGCCTGTATGCCGAGTGGAGGTGGCTTAATGTGAGCGATGAGTAACCCACAGGTTCTGACTATCTGTCTCCAAACTTCTTTTATAAAGGAGACGGGGGATTTACAAAAGCTGTCATTCTCAGCCATTAAACTTTTTTTTCCTTTTTTAAAGCTTTGTAAATTTTTGCACTGCTAGCAGAGGCGAGACGTAGCTGTAACACCATTAATTGAACTTAACTAGCCAATAAAGACGGATATTTAGCTGATTGGTGTCCACGGTCAAATTGTAATCTTGGTTTTTTTAATTTTACTGCTTATTACATTGTGAGCGGGCTTGATTTACCAGCAGTTTTCATACTCTTGAGCAGTGTCGTTACCAAAGTACTTTGTTTGCTTATTTATGCAGATACTTTAGGACTAAAAAGACCTTCTACTTTTATGCACTGAAGAGAGGCCAGGTTTTTCCAGCATCAGCTTCTCAATACAGCGACACAAAGACTGCCTGTAATTAAATATAAATACATGTTTCCAGTGCCCATGTGATTCATTTCTTAAGACTAGGAGCCCAGGAAACTTTCAAATAAGGGAACAGCATGGAGTGAATGTTATCTAGGATGTCTTCCAAATGAAGAACACTATATAAATAATGGTAATGCTCCTCTTTGATAACATGCTGATTTTGAGAAATGAGTCTGCCAAAGCAGCTTTCTTCTTAAAAATAGGGTCAGGACTGGGGAGTGAAGATTAAAGTTGTCATGTGTGACCTGTTGCTCACTGCTGAGGCTGCAGATGGGACTGCATTTTGTAACAGCGTTGAATAATGTGCAAACGTAAAACTCAGTTCAAACACTTTTCCTCTTCCATAAAACTAATTTTGAAAGTAAAATACAATAAATCCTCCTCTCTGAAATACCAGTTGCAAATGTGTGCTTTTTGGTGGCTGCGTTTGCAAAGAACAGTAGTAAATGATGGAGATGGGTTAAATTTTGTTAGTGGACTACTGTGTTCTGGTTTTTATCATGACCGCTGTCATTAGGGGGAAAAAAAAGTACACTTAGAAAAACTTAATTTAGATTTAGAACTTTTCTATCTGTGTTGTCATTCTTCTCTAATCTAAAACTTAGGGTTTGCTTTTAAAGAAGGAAGAACTGTTTTAAAGTCGAGTTCTAAACAACCTGAGTGGAAGTTGTTGCGTGTGGTACAAAATATGTAGCGGTTCTCTAAAATGCAATTTTCCCCCAGTGCTTTGGCTACAGGGAGGCAACTGTTCTGCTTTGTCTATGGCACAACTTCGACATTCATTAACTCTTTCTTTTTTAATGTCAGGTAGGCATGTAGTTTTAATGCAAAATAATAAACCACCAACTGTATGCGTACAATGAAAATGTGTATCTCAAATTTTCCGGGTCTGGTGGAATTACATTTATGTTTTGGTTCAAAATTATGTAATCAGTGCAGGTTGGACTTAATATGGGATGATCTGCTGATCTCCATCCTGACTCAGGTTGTTATAGTAAAGTAATAATCTCAGGGCTGCCTATTGTGGCCTTGATTTATGCACTGTACATTTTGCAAGAGTTAGGCAGGGCTGTGTTTGCTTAAAGACAGTCTAACAGCTGCAGTTTCTGTCCTTGTCAGGCCATTGTATCTTCGGTAGAAGTAAAAAGCATGGAATTTGCTGGCAGTTGCTTATTTTATTTTTTTTTTAAAGCTATAATTAGAAGTCTGGAGAAAATTGTTTTATTTACCTTACAGCTGCATTGTACCCTGATACGTAAATCAAAATTATAAGTGGGAAATATTTACTGGTTCGAGTTACAGCGCAAATACACGACTAACTTCGCGTTGCTTCGCGTGTTGCTCGTTTCAGTAATTGGAACCGCTCCTGGAGACAAGGCAAGCAGGGAGATTACACAGGGAATGCTTGTTTCTGAAGACGAAGCTTCCTTCCTGATTAAAGAAAAAGGGAAAAAAGAAACAGAGAAAAGAAAGGGGGGAGCAGTTTCCTGTTGGAGTCCTCGCTGTAACAGCAGCCGCGCTCCCCTGCTCCAGCTGGCCCTGACACGCCGTCCTTTGTGGAGGCGTTCTCTGACGAACCACGGCCAAAACCCGTTTTTACAAGAGAGTTTGGAGCTCTTGCCTCTACAGGCAGACCTGGGATCTAAAGAGGTTTTTGCTCCTCTCTCATCTGCTTTTAAACGCAAGGCAGCGACAGCCGGTATTTCTGAGGTTAAAGCTTGATGAAGGCCGTTGTGTTCCCGAGATTCGTAATCTAGAAACGGTCTAGCGAAGAGGCTCAGCCCAAAATTGCAGCCGTATGTTAAAAAAAAAGTGTTCTGACCTCAATATATATGATGTGAAAAATAAGTAATAGCAGCGCTGCAGGCAAAATCTTCTCTGCGACGATGTGATGACCCAGCCCGTCATTGGAGGTTCCAAGAATTTGGCTGCACTTTTGGAAATCAGCCGGGGAGATGTTTTAGCTCAGATGGAGAGCAGCACACAACAGCTTTTGTTGGAGTGTTGGCTCTGTGCTTGTAGCAGGAAACTGCAGTAAAAAAATTACTTTTCTACCTACAATGTATTGCGGTTGTTTTGAATGCGGCCAAGGCTGCATTTTAGTCTTTTTTTTGAAGTAAACCCATGCTCATGCTTGAACACCCAAGCAGTGAAAAGCTAGAATCGCTTAACATGATGTTTAGGGCCTGACTTTATATTTCCTTAATTCATTCGGTCTTTTTCTTCCTGTAAGGACAAACACCCTTGCTCTGTAGGTCCAGTGTGGGCTGCTCAATGAGAGCCATACATTAAATTCTTTATAGCCAGCTGCTTCTCACAAGTCTGCATGGAGGGTGAAGCACTTAGAAGGAAGAGTAGACTTCATGTGTACCCGTTGTAGGTCCGAGTGATGTGTTTAGGAGATGTTTTCACCATGCAACGTGGCTAGCTCAGAAATCTGTGAACTAGCCACCGTAAGGCATCTGGGACATCTGTGCGTCACTGCATTTTGTACACGTGCTTTTTTGGGTGTCTGAGTATGTGACTGTGTTTCAGAATGTGCCATCCAAGCGTTCGCACTCGTGTAGAACGCAGAGCCTGCCAGAGGGAATGTTTTGAAGTATATGAAAAGAAAGTTCAGATGTTTTCAGTCTGAGAGTGAAATTGCAGAAGGCCCTTAGAGGTCTGACTTATTGTGCAATCTCTGTAAGTAATTTGTAATCAAAATACCTTTGCACATGTCACTTTTATATTTCCTGTAATAAAACAGCAAGAGCAATTAAGATTTTGGACCGTAATGTTCTACAAGCTTCTAAAAATGAATGGGTTGGGGATTTTTTTGAGCTATGGCTGAAATAGGCAATTTTTAAATTTTTGATTGCTTCACAAGAAGTTTGGTATAATAGCTAATTTAGTATATTTTTAACTGCAGCCTGACAACCCAAACTGTTATGTGGTAACATAATTGGTCAGAAGTTTACTTCTGAAAAAAGTTAAGTAGGAAACCAGAAGAACTCTTCACAAAACTGGAAGACATCTGTACTTTGGTAACTCAGCACGTGACCTACTGGGCTTTATGCATTTCGAATCAAAAAGAGTCAGTAACTCTACATGCATGTAAATGTGTCTAATAACACACTGTGTGCTGTGTATCTGTAACGTTGTTTTGACACGGTTCAGAAAGTTGTCTGTGGTCTTGGCATTCTTCAGGAAACGTTAGATTAATAGAGCTGCCTTTGTCATCTAATTTTTTTCTTGTTTAAGTAGGTGTGTGAAAGCTGGTACTACATAAATGAATTATACGGAAGACTTTGGAGGAAGGGGGGGGTGTAAACGAGACTGAAATTAATGAATATAAGAATTAGAAATCAAAACTTTATGTTTAGTCTGAGGAGAAACAATTCCTTAAACCGTAACCACATGGCTGTTTCTTGTTTGCATCAACTCTGGTTGACTGTTATTGTCTTCTGTTAATTCTCTGGGGCAGTGGCCTGACTTTGTTGAATGAGCCAATTGTTTTCCTTTGTGTTGCCCATCAAGTGAGTCCCCATCTGGTTTGTATCAGACTGTTTTCACAGCCAACAACTGCTGCCTTTTCTATATCCTGACACTTAAGGGCCCCATGCTATCAAAGCATTGCTGTGATAGCCTGTCTGGCAGGGCCCGTACAGCTGTGCCTTGCAGCTTGAAACTATTACCCAAGTAATGGTAACTTAGAACTTGAACTGGCTCTTATTCCCATTGGTGTCGTGTGTACAGTGAACAGAATACATTTTTGTTGAACTCCGTGTTCAACAAAAAATTCTTTAAAGCTCTCGTTTTAGTTTATGTGATTGGTTAGTTTTTATTTTCCAGAAGCTTCCTGTATCTACAGGCAGCTTTGTGTTCTTCTAAAACATTAATGAGTACAAGACAAGCAATATTTATTCAAGGCACTGTTGTTATTACTTACTTTTATGGTACATTAAAGCTCAGTAAGTGAAAATTAAACAAGCAAATGATTCTTAATGAGGATTTTTCTTATCAGATTTAGAATACATTTCCAGGAAACTTTCCACGTGTGATAAATGTAGGTTGTATGAATAATGCTACACCTTGGCTACCACGCTACTCACTTCCCAAGTAGTTATCTAAAAATACAGAGCTGCATTAACCTGTTTCCTATTCCTTCAGAAGAGAAATAAGGTATTGGGTAACTTACTGTGTAACCTGGGCAGTAGAACTGCGCGATGGTTTGCGTTGCAGAAATCACTGAGAGGCCTCAGCCGTGATCCAGGCTCCTTTCTGCCAGGCTTCCTACATGGTAGGAGACAGTCTTGGTCCAAGAGACCTTGCAACATGTGTGTTCTCGCTCTCCAAAAACGATTGCATCAAATAACAGTGACATTCGAGTGTTGTCTTGTATAAAGAAAGGTGATCTTTAAGCATTTTTTTGCTTCTGCTTGTGTAGGCTGTGTAACTCTCAGTGACAGAGTAATGGGGAGAGGAAACATGCTCCCCAGCTTGTACATGTGTTGAATTTTAAGTGTATTCCAGACTCAGTTCTTTCATGATATTTAAGAGAGGGAGAGAAAAAAAAAATGTATCTTATTTTTTAAATTTCTGGTCTTCCTGTGAGCGTGTGCAAGAAGCTGCTAGAAAGCGGATTGATTTATCTAATACTTGCAGAGTAAGTGTTCCTGAATTTGGGAGCGCATGTGTGTCTATGCAACGTGAATGAATTTGCTTCCAGTAAAATACTGAAGAACCATTAAATTCCGTGAGGCACACAAGAGAAGATTTTTTTTTGCCTTTGTGCTTCTGCTACACACTGGGTGCCATGTGGCAGATTACGATTGTGCTAAATAATTGGGTTTCTGTCATTGTCAGGTGTAGGGAGGGATTGCAAAAGCTGCTTTCTTAAGGAGCTTTCCATGATTGCTCTTCCTGTGGATCCTATAGAACTCTTAAATTGAGGCTCCTGTGCCGTTCACCTGCGCCAGCCGTGTCCCATCAACACGCCGCAGCCCCCCCTCTGCAAGGATGCTGCTCCCACACATTTCCGTACACTTTGCACTGCAGGTTTCCCTGTGTTTTGGCCGGGGATATTTAAACCAAGACAACTGATAAATGATTTTCATTCAGGCTGCCTACGAGCAATATTAATCATTCTCGTGGCCCAAAGCAATGAAAAAAGCTGTTGATGACCCGAATGCAAACCCGGTTTGGCACCAACAGCTTGAACTGGGAAGAGCGAATGTCAAAGAGCTGCAGTGCTTTCTAAAACAAGTTGGAAGCAGATGCTAAGAAGGAGTTGTCACCGTCAGTTAATGCAGCCAGCGTTCCAAATTCCAACTTTTGTGTGTGTGTACACAGCTTCAGAGGTAAAGAACATCTGTCCAGATGAGAACCTGATGCCAGTGAGGATGTTCGGTGTCTCGGGAGGTGCTGCCTGACTGCGGCTCTGAGATTTGTGCCCAGCAGCTCCCAGATTGCTAACAACAGTTACCGGTTTCACTGTAGCTGCTGGGAAACCGGTGGTGGGTAGTGAAACCTTCAAGAAGAGGCGCAGTGTTGCTGGGAGCAGCCTGCAGTGTTTTCCCTGCTTTTTATAGCAGTTAGCAGAGATGGAGGTTAAAATCAGCAGCGATGTGCCTGAGAGAGAGTTAAGGTGGTGTAGTGTGCTGAATAGGTAGCATAGATTTACAGCAATGCGTTTCTGCAGTTCATTTATTCTACTGATTCAGAGCTCAGACTCACCCAAGTATTGCAAAGGAATTGTGGTTTTACTCTTTCCCATGTAACAGGCCAAAGTTCTTGGATTATTGTTATATTTTTTAATTTTACCAGGAGGAATTCTTCTTTCCGTTGCACAAAGTTTAAACATTTTAGATTTTAACAAACTTTAAAACAGCCCAGGATAAGAACATGTATTTACTCTCAGACTTTTCCAAGTTTCTGGTCCTGGGCATTAGATTGTAGAGGCAACATTACCTGTCATCACACCAGGTGCTCGTTTCAGGAGAAGAATTAAAAGGTCTTTGGCAGAATAGTCTGGACACTTACATAGGATTGGTCTCCCAGCAGATCTTCCAGTACAGATATTTAATGTTTTCCTTATTTTAACCTATGCTTACTTATGTAGATTGCTACATTATTCTTTCTGAGCTAATAGAAAAACCGCTTGTGTCTCAAAATTTCCTAGAATTGCTCATTCCTATAATACATTTTTCAAAGTGAATTGATAGGCAGAAATGCTAAGACCTGTAGTGGCCATCTTCTGCTGATAAACACATGGTTGAAAAGAGGCCTTTTTAACACGTTTGTTGGTGTATCTACTAGAAATGTGCGTAGAGCCATCCTGGTGTTTATTAGAACATCACTGGGAAGCGTTTACTGTATAGGGCTGGGTTGGTTCTGTCTTGTTTTGTTTTTCCTGGGGTAAACATTAGTAATCTCCTTTTTAAAAGATGTAATTACAAAAATAGAGTAATTGTGCTGTAGATATAAGCATTTTAATGTGCCAGATCTTTGTGATGGTAGTACAGTAAATAGGAGTCATGGCAAACCATTTCCGTAGGGAGAATCCCATGACTTTGTAAGTGAAAAATCATCAAAACAAATGCGTAGGGTCAGGTGATATTGAAGTATTCAGAACAGAGAAATGCAACTATTTTGTTTGCCTTCATCTAGAAAAACACTTGTTGTTCGAACAGGGTTTTTTTATGCTGAGTATATCTTATTTGATTTTATAAGAATAATAGTTTATAAGTTTTATAAGAACAGTTTAGTGACTCTGTTATATGTGAGAAGTGACTTGCAGTGAGGAAATCCTGCCCTGCAGCACTGCTGTTCCCGCAGCACGGTACAGAAGGTTTTCTGTTTCCATCCCGATGCCCATCCCCTGATTTTCACTCAAATGTGGGTGCAGGTCGCTCCTGTGGCCGGAGGGGATGTCACCTCGCCCGGGAAACCCTCTTGTGTGTTGGATAAAGAGCTCACCAAGGTCTCCCATCACGTTTTCAAGCGATAGGAAGTACCTTGTGACTTCTGATTCACTGAAAGTCGGCCTCTTCCATCCCTAATAATTTTTTTAACAGTTGTGTAGCTGAGGATTTAAAAGGGCTGGATGGCGTGCGATGCTTGGTGAGCACGTGCGGCACGAGCGTCGCTGCAGATAAACGTGCTCAGGCTTGACCTGCAACACGCTGAACCCATCTGGTAAGTAGAGATTGTCACACGTGTGTCCCAAGTGACACGGACAACCGCGCATCAAGGACCATGTAAGAGCAGAGTGTGGAGTAACTCTTGGTGATTTAGCTTTTGGTAATTTAACTGTCTGGGCCCAACTGAACTGAGGGCAGGAGGGGATTCCAGAGTAACCCAATGTGTCCTGGCAGCACCATCACTTATCAATAACATCATTCACTGAGGGGATTCCCTCACTGGCACACCCATCTTCATTTTAAGCGTAAACTGGAAAGATGTTCATTTTCAAACCCTAATCTATGATGAAACATCATTGTGTTTGTTTGTTCAACATTAATTACTCATGTAAATTAGTTTTAAAAATTATTTTAAAATAAAAACACGCCATGTAACTTTTAAGAATTAAAAAGATGCTTTGATTTTATATTTTTTTTCCACTTGCCACTCCCCATGTAGGCTATGAATGCTATTATGTCTAACACTGTGGTACAATGTAGATAAGCTGGAGGCGGTATTGCTGCAATTAATACTGTTAAGATACGAGGTCTCGGTGGAGCCAGTCCTACTGCTAGGTTTGCAGTGAATAATTCTTCATCCTGAGGGAAGTCTGCATAACTTTATCTTAGAATTTAGTGTGAATTCCCAGAATCAATCATTTGAGTTCTTTATTTTATTTTATTTTTGTTTGTTTGTTTGTTTTTGAGCTGCTTTATTTTGCTTCAGATGCTGGCATTACAATATCTTTTGCATCCCCAAACATGAAGGTGTGAATAACAGAGCAGAATATATTATACAAACATACTTTGAAAATTACCTTCCTGTCTACTTACCTGTTAAGTTTTGCAGAACATGAGAAAAAGATTGCTGAGTAGGTGATATTTAATTTAACTGAACAAATAAAATATTAATTACAGAATTAGATATGCCATTTTTTAATTATCACTTGTCAGATTCTCCTGGGTCCACCAGCTGCTTACCTAGGTTGCCTCTTGTGGATTTAGAGATTACTCCTCCTCCCAGCCCGTGCACAAGATACACATTTTCCTGGTGTTTTTCAGACTCTGGACCAATAATGAACCAACTCCTTTTTTACTTACAAATAAAAGCTGCTGCTTCACCGTTGACCACAGACCCCTCATCTCAGTTCTCCTCAAGAAACTGGTTTTAGTCAAGAATCAGCAGTGCTTAAAAATTAGAAAAAAACGTATTTGTGTCTAGCCAATTGCACATGCAAAAATCACAGGCATCTGTATAGAAAAACCAAATTGACTTTTAATATTTCTTCTTAGCATTAATACTTATTGTAGTTATTTGGAAAGATCATTGCACGTCTTTTGGAAAGTGATTTGCTGGGAAACAACAGCGAGAGTTGTGGCCAGGGGACAAACTTGTTAAGCCACAAGATATTCTGCAGGGCGAAATATGCCAGATCTGAAGGAGCAGAGTAGATTTTAGGCAAAAGGAAATATTTCTTTAGCAAACTCTGCAATCTCATTCCTGAATGTTTTCAGAGCTGCTTTCTGTCTGCCCTTCCCTACCGGTCTCTGTGTTTGGATTTTGAAAAATCTGGTTCTAGTTTATTTTATGTATTTCTAGTTTTTGTTCTGTTTAATGTTGTTATTGGTGGGAATATAAGATGTTTTGGAAAACCACTGAACCTTGAACTCAGACTTGAGAGGAGGAAAAATCATTTTCAAATATTCTGCTTTGAAAAATTTGTTAGCTGCTTAGCCTGCATCCCACCCTCCTGTACTGACTCGGGATCTGAATTTATTTTCTTTTCAAAAATATTTATAGCTAAGATATACATTAGAGTTTAAACAAACAAGCAAAGAGAAAAGTGTGTGTGTGTATGCATGTTTATTTTCTGCGTGCTTGCATGCAGTGTTTCTGTAAGTACATTGCACCATCTAAAGCTGGAATTTGCCAAGTTTAGGTCAGAACTTGAACTGAACTCACACTATATAGTTTTCTGTCTCCGCTGGTGTCTGCGACCCACTTATGGAGGTTTATGAGTTGGCTGAAACCTTTGAGAATGAAACTGTGTTTTTTCAGCTCAAGCAGTAGACTCATGCTTTTAAATCCAGACATTTTTGGCACGAGTCCTGTAGATGTCAGTCCATTTCTGTAAAACAACTGAAGTGTTTTAATTGTAAATCTATCCCTTTCGTGTAACTCAACCCTAGAAATTTGGCCTGAGTTCGCCTGGAGTCATTTCTGTTTGTCATGAAAGTTTGGGGCAATGTGGTTTTGAGTTCCAAGGACAGAACCGGGTGCATTTGCAGAGCATCTTGTTCTTGCTTTCTGGATTTGTGTCCTGGTGGAAGGCAGCGCTCTGACCTGCACCAGGGGCGCGATGCTTGGCCAAGCATTTACACAATGAGAACAGAGTCCCTGCCCTCAAAACCACACGTGCTTGAAGATTATTATTATTATTTTTTCCTTCATTTCTAGCAGAGCTGAGAGGACACCTTCTCCACGATAACATAAATGTGCGTAGAGCTTCGTGGTAGTCATGGGCCAGGGCTAGAAAAGTGGAGGAGTGATATTATTCCCAATTCTAATGGACTGAGAATAATTTTCATAGAATCATTTTGGTTGGAAGAGACCATTAAGATCGAGTCCAACCATCAACCCACCCCTGGCACTGACCCATGTCCCTCAGAACCTCATCTCTGTTCAACCCCTCCACGGATGGTGACTCCACCACTGCCCCGGGCAGCCTGTTCCAATGCCCAACAGCCCTTCTGTGAAGAAATGTTTCCTAATATCCAATCTGAACCTTCCCTGGTGCAATTTGAGGCCATTTCGTCCAAACAATTGCGTCATTTGCAAAATGTGATGGTCGTGCTAATTTCTGACAATGTTGGATTCCTTACCATCCTGAGGCCATGTGGCCAATTCATTACCATAGCCGCTCACAATTGTGTAAGTCAATAAATTCCAGCAGCATTGAATTATATAGCCAATATGCAGGGTATAGCTGGGCGTGAGTCTGGATTGGAAATATTGTTCCTTATAATTAGTAACATGACTGACGTTGCAGTGTATTTTCGCCTTTCAGTGTAGCCTTCAGAATTGCTTACATCAAAATATGGCTGTTTCTTAGCAGTGTATGTTCACCCAGCAAGTCTGGAATAATTTGGATTTTGCCAAAAACGCTGCTTCTTGGGTTGCTATACTTGATAAATTGCCTGGACAAGCAGGTATGAAAATAGGTGAATTTTTCTTTGGTACCCCACAGGTGTCTATGGAGACATGGATTGGACACACATTGGCACAAATACGTATCTCACATCTTTACCTACAGGTAAGAAAGCAGATAAAGTGTTTCTGCTGATAGTGGTTCTGTTACCTTTGGTCTTCTTGTGCTTTACTTTACAGTCATTACTGTAAAGAATTTCTGACAACTCTGTTTCCCTGCTAATGGTCTTTGTAACCATATCCCAGATGGGGAATGACACTGGGAAAAACCAAACCAAAACCAAAAAAAACCACTTTTATTGAAGACTTTAAGATGCTGAGTAACAGCCCTGCAGGTGCTGTGTTATCCCCAGTGCTCAGAACACTGGAGATAATGCCATCTGGAGGAAGCTATTTGTTGGGACAGTGTTCTAAACTTTGAAGTCAGTGATAAACAAAGTGAAGCAGATGGAATCTGGCAGAAGAAGAAACAAGCCATTCATACCAACCCGTGCTATTAAAGGAATGAGAGCACTGCTCTGGGTTCTTTTTACATATGCTTGGAACTTTATTCTTGCTCTTAGACGTTTGCTGCTTCAGTTGTTACGTTAGAGAGCAGAGGGAGGTTTGCTAGGGAGTGATGCTTGTTCTTACATTTTAGGAAGTAATATGTAGGTAACTACAGTAATGATGGCTCTGGTTTTATACTGAAACAATAACCTGGGTCCTGATCCTTCAAATCCCTCCCTATTTATTGTCTTGAAGATAGCTCTTTCCACTTATGATGTAGGTCTGGTTTACCTCCAGATAGATTAAAAATAGAAGTTTTATTTAATGTATGAACACCAACTTGAAGGAGTTAAAGCACATGGTTTTTATTTGGCTTAAAAGTCAGACTTGTTTAGTCTTTTTATTTTGCCAATAGAAAAATCTAAAAAGAAAGATTAAAACATTTTTCTTTGTTCTTATTGTTGCCATATGGTATTAGTAACCAAACCTCCCTTCAGTGTCTTTAATTCCTTTTCCATTTGGCATACATTCACGAGACACTTGCATAGAGCTCACTCTGTGTGTGACGGTGCCTCTTAGAGAAAAAAACTCCCTTCACAGGTCACCGGCTGGTTGACACACCATTAATTTTTATGTTTCTGTTAGATAAAGTTCTGGAAATTTAGTATTGTACATCAATTTGTTATAGATTGCCAAGAACAGGAAAAATCTCTGATCTGAAATCTGACCTTTTCCATCAGTGGGTCACGAAGATGTTTTCAGTCACAGTTGAGTGTCTACCAGTCAAGGACCCTTCCACGCTTATTAAGAGTGTCAGTTTGTGCAGTTTCTATGAAAGTGTTATCTTAGATGGTGACAATGAATTTGGAGAGCTGGAGGTCACCTCAGGCCACGTGTTCCATTTATTGGATTTTAACAAGGAAATTTTTTATAAATACATCTAAGTGCATGATTACAAAATTGTACTGAGTACTTCCAGAGGCTCTAAAGAGCAAAAAAGCTGTGAAGATTACCTGCCTGCCTGCCCCGCGCTGCTTTGGAAATGGAGGAATTTTCCATTCCATTTTTGTGGCATATCAAAAGATTATAAGCACCATTGCAATTTGCCTATTTGTGGTGGTGAAGAGCTCAGTGTCTAAGAGGAAAACATCTTAATAGCGATTATGAGCTGTTCTGTGATGGGAGGAAGAGAGAAATGGAATATCACGTTCTTAACGAAGCAGCTGGCCAGGGACTATACGAGTGTTGTCACTGGTGTGCAGCAAAAGGCAGATACAGACAGCAGTAAATAACATATACGTGAGCAGGAATACAACTTAGTAGTTGTATTTTTGGGCCAATGTAGAGTTTCAGGACTAGTGGCTTTCTAGCCTGGAAAGTTATAGTCGTGGAACAGAATCTCCCATGTAGTAGGATAGTAGGATAGCCGTGGGTTTTTTTTACAGTGAAAATGCTAAAAATCCAGGTTCTGTATTTTCTGCCTCCATCTAACAGAATCAAAGACTTCAGTTTTCTGTCTTTAAAAAATAACTGAAATAAACATTTCCCTTTTTTAAGCTTAGCTTAACTTTTCTGTTGAGCAAGTAGATGGAATTATTCTTTTAATTTTTCTGTTCAGCATTTTATGTCTATCATAAAATTGAGCTATAGTATGTCTATAAAATATATTAGAGTATGTGTTAGGAAGAATGTACACTAGTATGAAGCTTTCTTTCAGCACCCAAAAATCAAATACTTCAGAAGTTAATACAGAGCCTTGGGATAAGGGAATATTATCTTTTTTTACCTCTTCTGTTTTTTTTTTCTTTCCAAAACCTGAAAACAGCTGTTGAAACAATGACATCATAGAATGCGACATGACTGTGGAAATTATTAACAAAGTCAAGCTTTGAAAGCATCAAACTACATGCAGTGTTGGAGAGTTGCTTTAGCATCTAGGATGATTTACAAAGTTTCCTCAGACATTACACGTTCATGTCTTTACTGTGTGTCAGCTTCACGTCTAACCAAATAAATGCTTTGCTTTTTTTCAGTCCCCCTTCTGAACAACTTATTTTTATCACACAAATATGGCTGCAGACTCAGCTCATGGAAGTACCTCTGGAAAAAAACAAAACATTTTCCTTGCCTATCTTTGTGGTGTTGCTGTAAATGTGCTTCTGAATCGTGTTCAGAAGATGTAGAATTCCTCGTGTCTTCTTACTGCTCATGAGCTCACGTGTCATGGGGCCAGAGGAGCCCCAGAAATGGTCCAAGGCTGGAACAGCTCTGCTGGGAGGACAGGCTGAGAGAGCTGGGGCTGTTCAGCTGGAGAAGCNCCCTGGAGACATCCCAGGCCAGGCTGGACGGGGCTCTGAGCAACCTGAGCTGGTGAAGATGTCCCTGTCATGGCAGGGGTGGCACTGGATGAGCTTTGGAGGTTCCTCCAACCCAAACCGTTCCGCGATTCTGTGTGTGAGGTTTGCTCAGGCCCATGCCAACCCAAATGCTGGCAGCTGTGCTTTGTCGAGGAATTCAGCCTAGGAGTGACAGAGGGTGTCCAGGCTATGAGGACAGTCTAGTGAAACTGTGGACGTTGCTTCTTGCCCAGTGTGTAAGCAGCTGTGACGCACAGGTGACGTCTGATTCCCTGGGGACACAAAAAATGCTCTCGTGGTCTTGCTGCCTTCCCGAGGGGCAGGAGCCTTGGCTGGCACAGGTTGCTCCATGTCCTGGCTTTACTGTCTTTGGCCTCATTCATGTTTGACTTCCTAGGCTGTTGGCAGCTCTTCTAGCATGAAAAACATGGGATGAAATTTTATTTTAGCAGTGGGTTTTTGTTGTTTTACTTAGCCGTTTGAAGCATGCTTTGCTGCAAGTCAGTTGAAAGCAGTTTACTAGTACAGTGACATTGTCGATAATTAACTGGGGTGAAAGGAAGCCTAACTTCTTGGTTTTATTGGGAAATTAGTGTTTTAATTACCTAGTCTATCACAGAGGAAGGGAGAATTGATGGAGCTTATTGGAATCAGAGCAAACTCCAAGAGAGCCTTTGCTGTTGTACACAGACTCATGTGTTTGTTTTGCTTGTAGCTGCTGCAGGTGAAATAATTGTCCCAAGGACAACTGCAATCTCAAAATGCACTTTCTGTAGCTTTATGAATATTGTACCATTCATCCAATGCCACTTCTCCTGTCCTACTTCATCCTGTGTCTGTAGCCTGGTTGACATTTTGCTCCCCCAGCTCCATGAACTGATTCATCTTATCTCCTTCCTCCTTCCTAAATATAGTAACTCTTGCCCATGACCCTTCTCCCTCCCCATTTCCCACCCCTCCAATCGTTCCCAGATGTGGGGACTTCCCAGTTCTACAGAGATCTCCCCCAGCTGCTCAGCAGCCGGTGCTGCTGGAAGCCCTGGGGGACGTGTCCTCCTTACTGCTGGCACAGAACCATAGAATGTCCTGAGTCAGAAGGGACCCACAAGGATCATGGAGTCCAACCCCTGTCCCTGCACAGGACACCCCACAGGTCACACCGTGTGTCTGAGGACGTTGTCCTGTCTCTTCTTGAACACTGTCAGGTTGGGGCTGTGACACCTCCCTGGGGAGCCTGTTCCAGTGTCCAGCACCCTCTGCGTGAAGAGGCGCTGGCTGGGCTGTGCAGGGGGCTCGTCCCTCTCCCTGGACACCCCACGTTTTGCAGGGTCAGATGGCAAGAATGGAAAGTGGCCAAATGCCATCTCAGGCTTGCTGGAAGATGAATGTGGCTTGTAAAGTCCTGCAAGCCACATCTCTGGGGGGAAGGCTGTGGGTGTTTTCTCTGGAGTCTGCCAGAGGAAAGAAGGGAGATAAACCACAAAGGAGCAGCAAGAAGGACCCTTAATGAGTCAGGGAAATGGGTTGGAGATAGGGAAGAGCTAAAACAACTTCTCACTTGTGTTTTGGGCAGCTGAAGCATTGGCAGCAGGTATTTCTCTCTAGGGCTTGTAGCCAGTGGCTTCAACTTGGATTCATTTGCTTTTTATGATTATATATAGAAATGTGGTATTGAACAACCTGCATGTTTTCTAAATGTTTGATACAAACAGACACATATAAATGGAATTTAGAAATACTGTATCTACAGATCTCATTTAGTTTCTGTGGGAAACACCAGTATACATATTTGAAATTATTCTGGGCCTACTGGAGGTTATATATGTATATATGTGTGTGTATGTATGTTGTATCTATATGTAAATACTACCCAGTCTATATATGCCCATAAATTCATCCCTTTGTTACCTGATAGAGAGAACTGATAGCTAAACCAGCGCTTTTAGAAATGCCTCAAAACTGTGGACAGTAGAGCTGTGTCTTTTTATTTCTATGGAGTGATACAACATGGGGATGACTTCAGTACCATTTAGTTGTTTGACATAATGTGTTTTGTTCTCCTTTTTTATTATTTATTTTATTTTTTGTAGGAGAGAATGCTGCCCCACATTTAAATTCACATGTTTCTGCAGCAAAGGTGTCGGTGAAGCTGCCTTCCATGAACACAGATAACCAAACGCAGTGTGTGAGTAGTATATATGGCGATTCAGATTCTTCAGGGATGGACACATTTTAAAGCTTACGGCTTTTTTATGACAGTCGCTGTCTGAAGATTTTGTCGTTGGTACGTTTGTCTGCCAAGTGTGATAGTCTGGATGTTTCATCAAAATACTGGTCTTTCAGTACTGTTTATTTTCTACTATCATTCTTATGATTATAAATTTAGCTAATGATTCTGTTTGTGAAGAGATCAAATATTTTTAAAGAAATAAAATGCAACTCTTTCAGAAATGTTGTGAGTTTAAGTCAATAAAGGTGAAGGCCATTTAGCTATTTATTGTGTGTACAGAAGAACATGGAAGTGATAGGTATTTAAATCCATGGCAGAAGTGTGTCTCACTGATGGAAAAAAATATTTGGCTCAATATAATGTCACTACTGCTGAAATGTGGAGCGAGAGGAAAATATATTTGAAATGAAAGTTTGCAAAAGCCTTGTGTTCCTAGATATCTTCAGTGCTCGTTCATCCTTAGAACAGTGCTATCACAAGACAGTAATTCAAAATCGTGTGTAGAAGAGACCATTAGAGTTTTTATTGTTATTATGAGGAATTTATTTTTTTAGAATCAGATTTTTTTTCAGCATTTTGATGTTTGTTTCCCTAAGGATTTTTTTTTTCCCATCTTGGAACATGCCTGAATGAGAGATTGCGTGGGTAAGATTATTTATTTACATTTTTTAATGTCAATTTCTCTTTCTCATCAGACAGAGCTGCTTGCTGCAGTCTCAGCCCTTCAGAAGCCCTATAACCTCTAGTCTGAAATGGCAGAGTAACGGTAAACATAAAGAGCGCGTGAACATATTGCCACCCTTTCCAAGACTGGTCCCTCTGCCCAAAGCAGCTTTTGCTCTGTTCCTCATCCGGTCTGAGGTTTTCATGGAATATTTCATGGAATATCTGTGGAGGTACTGTGGCACTTTCAAAGACATGGGCCATGAAGGCATATCTTAAAAGCTAGGAAAAAAAATATTCCTTTTGGGTTGAGTTGTACCTTGTTGTGACGTGGGAACGTATAACTCCATCTGCACAGCTTCACTGCATCACTTACTAGAGGCACTTTGTTGTTGCAGATACTCACGACGATGAACGGATCCCATTACTCTTATTTTATGGAGCCTGCACCGATTTCATCTCTCTGTAATAGGGAAAGATTAGAAGTTCTATTTGTTTTTATTTTGATCTCATTTACCGCAAGGTTTAGTTGATTTCCTGCAGAATCTGCAAGGGAAAATGGAAAAAGAGGGAGCTTCAACTGTTCAAGGTCAGCAGTATCCAGAGGATTCAGCATTAAAGACCATCTCTTACAGAGTTGTGCTCTTGTCTGTCTTAGAATCATAGAATAGTTTGGGTTGGAAGGGACCGTCAAAGCTCCCCCAGTGCCACCCCTGCCATGAGCAGGGACATCTTCACCAGCTCAGGTTGCTCAGAGCCCCGTCCAGCCTGGCCTGGGATGTCTCCAGGGATGGAGCATCCAAACTCTATAAATCTGGAGCATCTGAAGACTTGCAAATTGATAGACGCGTAAATAGCAGATTTGAGTGGAGGGGATAAAAGCGTGGGAGGCTTTGTGAAAATGCAACAGAACTTTAAAAAAAAAAAAAGAAAACACAAATGAGATGACATCACTTGGAACTGTTTTTCAGCATACGATGTCCCGAACATTTTCTCCTGTGGTAAAGCTGCTTCTAGATGTTCCTATGCTATGACAAGCCACCAGGAGCACAGGGGAGTATCTGTGAGGTTGTGGCAATGATGCTGTCTGTGAAGCTGCGCTATAAATCAGGCTATTGACACAATCAGTGCTGTAAAAACCAGCAGCCTTTTTGGGGAAGGTGGAGATATTATCTTACCTTGCATCAATTCGCTACAGCAGGGCATCAAGTGTTTGCACTAAAATAACTGACAGGATAACTAAATGCAAGGGGAGGGTAAGAGCTTCTCAAACCAGCTCTCCTGAAAGAGAAAACCTTTATGAAATTATGTTCCAGGCGCTCTGTCAATCTGCTCAGTGTTTTAGGATGCTAATATATAATTTAGGCCCCCTTTGTTGCAGTGTAAATAGCGAATCAGCTGTACTGTTCTTGCGCCGAGAGCTGTAGGCCTGGATCAGGACTGCGCTTTGCTAAACAAAGTACGAGAATCGAATTGAGAACACGCCGAGAACTGACAAACAGAGGATGAGGCAGGAGACAGCAGATGGATGCAGAGGCAAGGAGGGTGCCCAGGAAGGGATGAGACAGCCCAGGCTGGGGGGAGAGACAGTTGTCTCATCATACCAGGAAAATAACTGTGTCACGTTTTACTGTGCAGTGCTCAGCATCGCACACGTTTTGCTCTATGCCTTTTTCTCTTCTTGGGAACAAACGCATTTAAATCAATGGTGTTGTCACTGTCATTGACTGAATCCTGTAGAAATGAGCTGTGTTTTTAGGAAAACATGTCAGAAAATGCCCAGTGAAGGACATTTTCAATCAGTTTAGAAAATTCCCCATAGAGTTATGTTCTCTCTCAACTCCATGTGACTGATGGAGCTTTTTGGAAGCTCCTGGGTGCCTGGCACTGGGCTTCAAAGGCTGTTTGCTGGTGGGGATTACCCTGGGGCAGTGGGATGTGCTAATAGTTCATCCTCACTGCAGCCTCCGCTGTTCCCCTTCAAAAATAATTTTGGAGAGGTGAAGAAAGTGCAAACTATTTACTTTTCCTTCCCCAAAATGAAGTATCCTGCCACATAAACATAACGTGACCTCTGTAAATCTGGCAACCTGTGCATAGATCGTATTACAAGTATTTATATTCCTAGGAAAGGCTAAAAGCTGTTGGGAGGTGAGGTTTTTTGCTTTGGTTTTAATCAGAGTCTCAATTTTTCCTTTGAAATGGGGAAAGTATCTTCTAGAAATTTATCTATTTCTTCCTTTTGGATTCAGTCTTGTATTTCAGATTCCTGTAAATAGTTTTCCGGAGTTTGAAATGGTAAGCACATGTTCTGTGAGCACAGCCAAGCCATGATAAGGAATTCATCTGTCTGTGTCTCCAAGTTCCATTTTGTTTCTACAGCTTTTATGATTGAAAATGCACATTTCTCATGGGCACTCACAGAACTGAAGCAGCATGATTTGCAAGCTTGCTAAATGGATTTTTTCCAAGCAAGTCATTGGGGTATGTCATCAAAGCTTAACAGCATCAAATAGAATTCCATCCAGGAAAAGTATTAAAAACCCACCTCTATACAGCTATATTTTTCAGTTAATTCTCAGCAGCAGAAGGTGGGGGTGTAGAGGGGGAGTTATTGGATTTCAGGATTGTAGCATGGAAACCAAAACCCTGGCTTTATTTTTCGGTTTGACTGAATTCCTGGTGAAGCTCGCTCATGTCTTTCATTAGGAAAGCGTGAGGATGAGGGTATTTGTTCGTGGATTGGACTTGCAGGATAGGAAAGTGCAAAACTGAAATGTCAGAAGTGTTTATATTTGCAGAGCCTCTTTTTTTGACTTCAGTAAGTAAAATCTGGCTGTTTGGAAGTGAGGTCCTCAAAATCCAGAGGGTTTGTTTTTTCTCCTTCTCTCCCCTTCCTTGAAGAAAAAAGAGAGATGCTGCATGGTGAGGGTGGTAGCAATAAATAGAACAGGTGGATCTGTGAGGACATCACACAATTCCTGGCTCTTGGGACAGGACTCTAACCATAAGCTGGGAGGTAATTTGTCTGATGCCACTGTCATCTTTCCCCCATTCAATTGACTTATCTTGGTTTTCAGTATAGGAAGCGGAGAATTTCACCTTATCTGAATTGTGGGAAATTGGATAAAGTGAGTTTTCTTTTATTCCTGTTCACTCATAGCTTGGAGATGGAAGTTGTCAAAATCAGCTGCAAAAAACATGTGCTGACTTTCCAAGGTGCTTTACAAATCACTACAGGGCAACGTTTCTGTCCTGACTGGGTAAAGATGTAGGTGCCAACCTCCTCCCTGCGAACTAAAGGACTCAGATGTTTAAAATTGCACATGTGCAAAAATTTGCTGGATCCCAGTCTGAAATGCAGCCATTTAAGATCTGGAACCCTGCAGCCGTTAAACACCTCGCTGTTAACACTCAACACAAGAGTTTAAGACAGAAAGGCAGGAGGATTGCATCCTATGGAATTGATACGACAGGAGAAGTTCATATTTTCTATAGGTGTCCAACAGCGTGTTGTGTGGGGGACTTAAAGCTATTGTATAAGCATTGTGAGATTTGTACTGGTTGGCAGGCATGTTCCTGTGGAGCTTGCTTTTTTTTCCTTCTCCTTCTGTTGCACTCCTGGTGTAGAGACACGTCTTTAAAAGTTGTCTCTAAAGTATTCGTCGTCGTGATTGTGCATTAATGTCTCCTCCAACCTTCCAGGACTCTAATGTGATTTTGCTTCTTTGGTCCTGCATATGTGGCCGTAACGTTTGTCCGAATCTTGATGATGTGGCATCCTCGAGTGAGGTGACAGAATTGCAAAAGAAGCTTATGCCAGAAATCTCAAAAAAAACCCAACAACAATAGAAAATGCCAAATGAAATCTCACTATGGTGATGTGGCCAGCTGAGCAGAGGCCCCAATAATATCCCGGGCCCTGGTCCTGTGATGGCAATAATACAAACCCACAATCCTGTGTCCATGTTTAGAGCTTTTTGTTATATTTTGAGTAGAATGTGAAACCTGCTTTTGCATTTTGCTCTTGTCCTCTGCCTTGAGAGGTGAGTGCAGAAAGTGGACTCTTACAGCACAGGGGTTACTGTTCTTCCTTATACGTTGCTTTTTATCTAAGTTAGAAACAAGAAGGCAAAAGTCAAATCAGAAGTGGAATCAGAAGCCTGTGAGGCACCTTGTTCATGGAGGAGGCCGTTGCCCAGTATTTCCAGTCCAAGAAAGGGCCGTTTTGGTAAGAGGTGCTTTTTCACCCCTCTGTAGAGCTTTCTTGGGGCAGAAAAGCATCGTCGTTCTGATCAGACTTCACCCGAAAGGCCTGGAGGTCTTCCAGGTTGACAGGTCTTGCACTAAAGCTGTCGAGTACGTTGATGGGATCATGAAGACCTTGAAATGGCTTGGACTAAAGCCCTGCAAGTGTTTTGCTTTGAAATGGCTGCAGGCAAAGCCCCCTGTGCAGGGCTGTGCCAGGGTCGGTCCTTGCTCTACCATCTCGGCACACTGATTTCTGACCGCCACATGAAAAATTGCTGCCATTTGGTGCCTGTTCCTTAATATATGTGCAGCTGTACTTACCCTCCAGCCTGTTATCACCTGGATAGCCGACTGTTCGATCACCACTTGAAAATCTTGCCACTGGGATGATGAGTTAGAGCTTATTTTTAATGGGTTCTGGGAGACGCTTCATGCAGTGACTGGGGATTTTCCTGGCTGAGTGGCATCCTGTCATTTTTCTTTTTGCCCTTCTTTTTACGCTGACAGTCTTGGAAATTGCGCTTTTCCCGCGTGACGTGCCCTTGGAGAAGGGCGTTCAGCATCCCGCATCTGTCACGTAAAGAATCACAGAATGTCAGGGATTGGAAGGGACCTCAAAAGGTCATCCAGTCCAGTCCAGCCACGCTGCAGAGCCGCGGCTCCTTCCCTGCTGCGTTTTCTAATCAGCACCCATGGCAAAGCAGCGGGCACCGAGCCACGGATCAAACCCGCTGCTCGCTGTGAAACCAGCATCTGCTCAAGCAGCACTTAGGGCTGTTAACGCCGAGTGTTTAATGCAGCTTTCTAGGCAGCACGGTGCCAGGTGCTGCCGAGCAAGGGATTCCTCTGGCCGATAAGCTTTGCAAATCAAGACTGAGGAGGATTTCCCCTTCTGTGCTCCGGCTGCTGTGCCATTGCCTCTTTCAATGCCAAGCTTTGAACAGCTGAGTTTGTTTCGCTTTGTTTTGTTTTCCCAAATCAATTAACAAAACTATTTCCTTTTTAAAAGCAGCCGCGCTCTTGCCTTCTCTAATTGTGATAAGGAAATTTTTTCAGTGCAGGGGGTGCCAGTGGTTTTGTTTAGGTTTGGAGAGACCTTTATTTGGTCTCTTTCTGCCAGTCCTGCTAAAACCAGGAGGGTGCAGAGGGGTGAGATGGGGCACACACCACAAAGAGGCATCCTTATGGAAAACAAAGCAGGCATGTGAGTCAGAGGGTAACAGATCTTTCATACTTGTAGCAACAATTTTGCATCTTGTATTGTTTGACAGTAAAGTTCCTTTAGGGAGGAACTATTCTCTTTTTTTCCCTCTGTGCTGTGCCATTAAATAACAAGGGACTGTTCATCGCTGCCTACCTGGACTATTTTTGTTGTTGCCTAAATTGCTTCATTCTCACAACCCAGACTCAATCTTTTCAGAAAATCGGAGCCTTGAACTTCATTCCAGGATCTTGACGAAATCTCACGTCTCCCAGCCATTTCCCAGCCTCTCTCATCTACAAGAACAAACTCCATCTCTCCCTGCCTGATGTACTCTGAATTTCCTCGGGGATTATCTAAACAGAGCCCACGTGATCCATTTCTCTCAACCCCTCTGCAAACGGGGAAGCATAAATCACGGGTCCCTACAAATAAACACAACTGGCAAGATGTTATTCTTCTCTGTCTGAAGTAACACCGGTCCTTTCATCTGCCGCCTCCTGGAAGCATGTCTGTTCAGAGAAAGTACAACCATTACGGTGTATACACAATGTTCTTCTGCCACTTCTCCTCGCGAGCTATAATGGGAACCCTGTGCCAGAAACATGGAAAGAAATGCAGCCAAGTGAATACCTCTCACTGTTTTCACTTCTCTTCTTCGACTTGGCTTTGGAACCAGAAAACATTCCTGCTTGTGAGGAAAGGAACAGCCGGCTAAGAAAGGGAAAATCCTGACCATGAAATCCCGCTGCAGCTGAATTTTCAGACTTGTGACTTTCATTCAAGCATCGTGTTATAGTTGGGGGGTTGTTGGGACATCGTTAATTCTGAAAATATTCTTTGTAAACTGAAGAAGTAAGTTCTTGCCATAACGAAAACAACTCCGAGCTGAACATTTAAAAATGCTCCAAGAACTGGAGATGTTTTTACAGTTAAACCTCGTCTGGAGTTCATTTAAAATAATCATGTTTACATGGAGGTGAATTAGTGCGCTGAGCTCTGCCAACGCCTCACTGCAGTCAAAAGCGCGCAGCCAAGAATTATAACCCTGGTAATTCAGTCCCTGAGCGCTGCCCTCGTGGGTACGTGCAAGAGCCCAGAGGCAGAAAGGCCATGCTGGGGATGGGGGGTGATGGGGACCCAAAATCCCTTTAATCAGTGGTGAAACCTGTAGGAATATTCCAGAGGGAGTAAGCGCTGGGTCCACGCTTTGCCTTTCACTACAAAACAACTATTTGTGTGTTTGCAGAAGGAAGCCTATACAGAGGTGCTGTTGCTGTGTTGCTGCTGAGGGTGGGATGCAGTTTGCTGGGCAGTGAAGATGTCCCCATCTCTGGTAGCCCCTCTGCACCTCCTTGTGGTTTTTGGAACAGGCCCTGTAGGATGTGAGTCATCCCTGCTCTTGGAGACGCCTCCTTTGGGGTAAGGCAGCTCTTTCAGCAGATGAGAGGGAGCCTGGACAGCGGGGATCAGGGGGTGGTGGAGATGAACCCACCCCAAGGGTCATTTTCCAATAGCACCGTTGGCCCGAGAGCCTCCAAGAGAGCAGATCTCAACTTCCAATTTTTCTTTGAGGAGAATTGGCTGCCAAATGTGTGTTTGGAGTTAGCAGTAAACTGGATGGGTCCCTGCAAACATTTCGCTGTTCCCCTCCTGCCTTTCAGTTCAGCTACTCCTGTTTTAAGACCTGAGAGTAAAATGTATTTATGAAAAGAACTTCTACATCTGATACTCGTGTATAATACCTGGGAATGCCCATGGCACGTCTGTGCTGTGTGGTGCTTCCAGGAGCCTGAGAAAACATTTCTCTTGCTAGAATTCCCAGCTTAGGTCTGTGAGCAATTGCAGAGAGCAAAGCTTTTCGGTTTTGCTTTGATGGTCGAAAATGCAGTTGCCTTGAGTGTCGGATGATATGTGAAGGTGCTTTATATCAGGCTGCCTCTGCTGTTTTCAGTTAATTGAAGCTCGTGGTTGTAGCAAACCCTCTCCTATCTCCGTCTGCCACTATCGAGCTGGTCCTGGAGATGCTGTTCCTGCCCGGGCTCTCAGCCTGGTCCTGGAGATGCTGTTCCTGCCCAGCCTGGTCCTGGCAGCCTGGACCTCTCCTTGCCAGCCTGTGTGTCAGCGGGGACACATGGCCTGGCAGCTGCTCCATGCTGGGAACTCGCTTGTTGCCGTCTTCCTTGTTACCTGCACCCCGTGCTGCCCTGGAAACGTCAACCATGGGGCTGCCAGATCGGCCTTTGCTCAACCGCCCACACTGCCATGTGTGTGCACCCCTTAGAGACAGGCGAAAGAGGAGGACAAGAAGCAGGTACCGAAGAAAGGGCAAGGCAGATAGGGACACATAGGGAACGAGTGTTGGCAGCAGAGGGGCTCTGTGCAGGGTGCTCTCTCATTTTGGTCTGGATCTGTGTGATCATGGGGTTGTAGAATCGCAGGATGGTTTGGGTGGGAAGGGACCTTCCAAACTCATCCAGTGCCACCCCTGCCATGAGCAGGGACATTTCCACCAGCTCAGGTTGCTCAGAGCCCCGTCCAGCCTGGCCTGGGATGTCTCCAGGGATGGTTCATCCACCACCTCTCTGGGCAACCTGGGCCAGGCTCTCACCACCCTCAGGAGCAACAATTTCTTCTTCATGTCTGACCTGAATCTCCCCTCTTTTAGTTTAAAACCATCACCCCTTGTCCTATCATAACAGAACCTGCTAAAAAGTCTGTCCTCATCTTTCTTATAAATTTCTCAAAGTGGGATTAGGCTGGAGGAATCTCAACAAGATCAAAGGGAGATAATTTTATTACAGCAGCCTGCAAGTTGCTTTTTTTGGTGGGTATTGTTGCCGCTTAATGTAGGGGATCAAATTCTTGGCTGATATAAATCTGCGTGTAGCTCCATTGACTTTTATGGCGCTGCAGCCATTTACCACATCTTGTGTTTTACTGGGTCTGCGTTAGCGCCCTGCACATTCAGTTCCCAATCTGGTGTCTGCAGACGGCTGGAGTCACAACCACGGGTACGTGGCCCTCAGTTGAGCGTTTGCAATCTTCTCCAGAGCACCTTCCATTAAAGACTTAGTAATTAGACTGCCTTGTATTCCACAATAAATTTTGTGTGTCGACAGCAGTCTGTGGTCCAAAAGCTATGGGCACCACTGCTCGAAACACTCCTTGCTAATTCATTAGCTTTTAATTTGTGTAAATAAACGTTCTCTTTACCTTTTTTCTTATTTTTTTATCACTGCTGTGGCTGGAGAAGCTCTTTGCCAGCCACTTTGCCTAGAGATTTGTTTCTCCAGATAACAAATCTTGGGGCCAGCAGCTGAACCAGGACACGCTGCCGTTTTAATGAACTGTAAATTTAGAGCATCTTAGCACACTTGGAAAAAATATAAATCATAGGTTACTTCTGATTACTACTTTTTTTTTTTTTAAAGTGCACAAGTAGCCAACTATTAGGTTTCTTTCAATGGTGACAGGCTAATTGTTTCAAAATGGGGCCACGCAATACGCTGAGCGCTGTGATGGGGGATCAGCTGGAACATCTGGTCCTGCAGAATGCCGTGTCGGAGCATCACTTCTAAACAGAGATAAGCCGGTTCGAACAGGATATGAGGGAACCTCGCAAAGCTGAGAAAATTCCTGTCGTGACAGCTGTAAAACCAAAAACCTCCTGGAAATGCAGCCTGGGAATGCTGCTTTTAAACAGAAGCAGAGAAAATCTGATCTGGGTTTCTAGGCTGCTTTGTGGGGAAGCAAAGTCGTCTTCCAAAGCTTTTGCTGGTGTTAAAATGTTCAGTCCCAGCTTCTGTCTGCAAGAGCATTTTATACACTGCAAGATGGCTTAGAAGGCCAGTTCCCACATGGGGTAATTAGCTGGAAATTCAGATTGTTTTTATCAAATGTGAGACAGTTGTCACAGATCCGATTTTTCC
Organism: Pampusana beccarii; assembly: GCA_013399365.1. Lineage (NCBI taxonomy): Eukaryota > Metazoa > Chordata > Aves > Columbiformes > Columbidae > Pampusana > Pampusana beccarii. The sequence continues at coordinate 174,580 of VWYH01007849.1, forward strand.
TGCGCTGTGGGCGTCTGTATCTTGCTAGACATCTTTGTTAGGGGTGCTGGGGTTTCTGTTGTTGTTGTTTTGTTTGGTTGGTTTGTTTTGGTTTGGTTTTGTTGTTGTTTTCAAGAGGTGTTTGGTGTAGTGGGAGTTTTTAGCTGTGATACTTATATTTTGCATGGCAAACAGTGTAATGGGAATTCTTAGCTGTGATACATTTTGCATGGCGAATGAAACATCTGAAGAAAACAGGGCTCACAAATTGGATAGTTTAAGAGCTGCAAAGCTGAACTCTTGCAGCAAGGAATAAATAAGAGTAAAGGTAACGCATACATTTCTGATGCAGCCCAAGTACCTGATTGAATGCTGTTTTTCCATGACTTTGTCCCTGGGGGTATTTGAATTGTTTGGGCTGCTGCTGCTGCTGCTAGTAAATCAAACACAGTATCTGCACAAATTGGAAAATATTAATGTGCAAAGGTTTTGAGCAACTTGGGAGAAGCTCTGAAAGGAGCAGGGCTGGGGACAAGCTTAGAAACGTGAAAGTATTTTGCATTACTGTGCCCAAGCCTCAGTTCCACAAGGCATTTAAAACACATGCCTGCATTGTAAACATATGAATGTACCGGCTTCAGTGAGACCCTTCTCTTGGGTAAATTTAGGTATAGGCTCAGATGTCTCACTGAATGAGAAACATAGACGGGCTCCATACACTTCCTCCTCAGAGCCCAAATAGTAACAACTCCGAGTATATCCCAGTTGAGTACGTAAAGCAGATGAGTGCAAAAAACGCTGTGATAAATCCTCTACCAGTTCTTAAATCTTGCTGATCTTTAATCTGAGAACTCTTCCTCCCTCGGATGAACTGATGGGTATAGTGTTCCAGCTCTCAGACTGTGTGCTGGTGTGTGTAGATGTATCACGTGCCGCGCTGGAGGACAGCGAGCATATGGAGAAATTAAGAATTTAGGGTTTTCAATTAGAAATACAGAATTTTGGAGCTCTCATTAAGTCTATTATTTACCAGAAAGCTTTTTTGCTCAGCCAGGAAACGCTATTTAGAGGTGCTGTTGCTGCAAAGCTGGTTTACACACGGATTCCTGATGCTTGCAACAGAGATTAAATAAAATCATTTCTCCGGCCACCCTCTCCCTGTCCTCTGCTGCTGTCCCAGCCAAGGGATTTGTTCCAGGTGGCGGTGGCGAGTGGGAGGACTCTGTGCTGGGGATGAGGAGGGAGATTTGCTCCATTCCTGTGCACCTCATACAGGTGATACCTGGAGGATGAATGTGCCAAAGCCCCACCACCGGCTGCTCCAACCGAGCTGAAAAATGGCTACAAAAGGATCTCCTGCTTCCGCCTCTCTGCTGGCGTCATCTGGTCCTTCCCTGCATCCTTCAGGGGTCACTAGAGGTAATGGGGAATGATTGAAAATCCCTGGGTTTGTGATTTGTCAGAGGATGGCACAAACCATCTGAATTCCTGCCCAATGCACCTATGGCTCCCCTGATGTCCCTTGGTCCAAAACCATGCGAGTCCCTGCCCCCACGGCCAGCCTGGCTCCAAACCCCACTGGGAATATCCTCCTCCGTTTGAAAACAACTTTTTAAAATAGTATTTTAAATTTCAGAGCTCCTGGTCAAAGGTAGTGGAGACGTGATGGATCAGGTTGGCTGAACACCTCCCAGATGAGCCGCCCGCATCCCGTCAGGAGGTACCACGGCTCCGGGAGCTGATGGATATCTGGGGATGACGCCAGCTCTTGGCTGGGGTGCGGCCGAGAGTTTCCAAAAGTAAGAGAGGGGGTTAAAAAGAGAAGCCGCTCTATTGATTTCAGCTGGGAGATGGCAAGGATGTGCAGGCAGAGCCAGAGTGGGACAGGCGAGGCAGCCACAGGGCTGCTCCTGTCCCTGCTGGAGATGAGAGGACAACTGGCTGTGGAAACAGTCAAGGGGGACCATCAGGAGGGCTTCAAACAGAGCAGGTCCCCAGATGTGAGAACTTCCCCAGTGGAGGGAGAATTTAGGGACCTCCTGCAGACTGTGCTGTACCGAGAGCTGATGTCAGTGCCATGATGCTGTTCCCTGCTGGCCCGGGTACCTGTGGAGCAATAAAAACTGGCTCTGGCAGGGCTGTGGTTAGGTGACCAGCTCAGCCCGCTCTACGGCCGCTCGCCATCGCCTCTGCCCTCCCGTGCCAGTGCTCCCCAGACCCTTTGCCCTGTGCCGGGGTGCTCACACCAGTTTGAGCCTCCCTTTGCGCTGGGTTGAGGTTTTGAGCTCCTGCGTCCTCTCAGGTCAGGTTGGGCTGCTCTGTGCTCCACAGACTGGACAGCAGTGAGCTGGTGTGGCACAACCTACTTTGAATCCCGAATGTCCCTGTTTTCCAGGGTGATGGGTGCACAGACAGCAATGTCAGGGGGATTTTCAAAGCTTGTTCTCCAGTGAGGTGCCTCGGAGCCATCAGTGTTACTGATGAAGTCTGGCTGCGATGTCAGTGTCTATATGGATTAACATAATTTATTTTTTGCTAGCTGGGCTTCATGCTCCCAGTGAAAGGAGAGGTTTCTTACAAACTTCTGGAGTAGGAGAGCTTCATGCAGCAGCAAAGTCTGTTGCTGGTGCCTACTTTTTGTGAAGAGGATTTCAGAAAAGCCATGGCTCCTGAAGCCAAAAAGCACAGATACAGAAGCTTCATGTAAAAAGCTGATTTAAAACCTTTATTTGGTTATGGGTTAATAAATGCAAATCAGAGCTGCTGCTTGGGACATCAGGTGTTGATTTCCCTGTGTAGAAGCTCAAGAACTGAACTAAATTCTCAACTTGGAAGACATCCCTCCAGCTGGGGTGAGAGCTACTGGTACAAAAAGCTCTGTTGGTGCTTTCGTGCATGTCTTTTGTAGGGTATCGCGGTGCTTTTTCCACTGTCTGCCATGCAAGCACCTTCCAAGTGCCACGGTGACTTGAGTGCTTTGATTTTTGTGTCGGGTTCCTCCTCACGCAGCGAGGAGATAAGGTCAGCCTTGACCCCAGCCCTGTTTTCTGTCTGCCTTTTCCAGGTGCTGCTTTTGACCCAGGCGATCTGTCCTTTCCAAAGCTCTCGCTAACCGGCCAGGCTTAGAGCTGCTCACGTATCCGTATTGATCCGCTCACATGTCCAGCTGAGTTCATTTGGCTGCTCTGGCTATTTTGTCGATTCCCACATTAATCTGCCTGCAGACCCCTCTTTCAGCCACTTCACAGCTTCTCATCAGCTTTGCCCAGAGCAGGAACGTATTTTTCCTCTTTCTGCTGAGTTTACGCGAGGTGAATTGAGAGAGCTGCCGATGCCTGAGAGCTTCCGAGGCTGCGGCAGAGCTGTTGCTGCCTTTAAATGAAAACGCAAGGCTGAATTGGTTTTCTCTTGTTTCGCTAATTGGCTCAGCGCTGTGGTTGGTATTTATTGCTTTTGTGCTGGCCCTGGATTTCTAGGTCTCTCTGTCATATTGTGCTGTTCCCATGAAACACGGGAATATCACGCTCCCCTTGGGATATGCCAACAACTCGGGAAGGGGGCAAGTGTAACCAAACAGATTTCCCACCTTCAGGAGCAGCAAAACCACTGACCTGTTGCCTACCTTTTGTTAAGCCTGTGAGCTGCTATATAAATCATATTTATTGTGTTTATTTCTCCAAAGAGAGATGGCAAAGAAAGACTTCTGCCTCCACCATGCTGTAGATCCAGGCGTTTTGGTTGTTTCACGGGACCTTGACTTAGGACAATCCACTCCTCACTTCTGGACAGCAAAAGATACCCCCCGTTCCACAAAAATAAGTGGTTTTAAGTGATTATGAGGCTATAAAAAAAGGAAATAAAAACACTGGGAGAAACTTTGCAAAACCTCCGATAGTGTATCTATGACCAGAGATGGAAAGATGCCCTTGGGCTGCCCTTCTGAAGCTTTTGCCAGTGGTTAACTTCTGGCGAAGTCTACCTTCAGTTAGGCTGGTATCAGTGGCAGTGCAGCCACACCTGCATGGAGGTCCCTGAACCCCCCCAGATCCTTTGCAGAGTGAGAACTAACAATTTCCATTGTTCTTCTTTGTAACTCTTCAATTTGTGCTTGGCAAACGTGGGGCGGCAAGAGAGGGGGAAACTGTTGGGTGCACAGCCAGAGGTGATGGTGCGATTGATCCTTTGCCTGTATCTCTTGCTCAATCGAGCCTTTTGAAGCCATCCTGGAGTGGAAGCCAACGTGCAGCAGATCCTTTGCAAGAGCGAAGGTGGGAACTGCATGGCCATGGCGGGGGCACGGTGGTGGTTTGGGGCAGGAGATGGCAAGAGGGTTGGAGCTGAGCTGCCTGTTTTGGCATCTCCCATAGGCTCAGCTGCCCTGGGTTCATTAGGAGAACACTGGTGAAGTTATTGCTTTTCTTACCCACTTGATTCCTCCTTATGCTTTAAAGCAGAGGCTTTTTCCCCACGGCACCGTATAGTTTAACAGCAGCCTCTTTTTAACTTTTTATGCAGGCTCATTCCAGTTAAAAACCAAAACTTGTCAGAAATTGCTTTCCAAGGGACCTACCCCAAGTGGAGACTGAGGCCATTTTTAAAAATTTTTAAAAATGTTTGTTTTACAGTGCACGTGGGAATGGGCTATTCACCCTCGTGGGAACTGGCTGATCCCCTGCCCAGGAACCCTGAATGGTGCTTTGATGAGGACAAAAAAGTCTTAAACAAGCACAAAAGTCCCCTTTACCTCAAGGACTCAGTGGATAATCATGCTGGAAAAGTGAAGTGTCAGTGGGGAAAGTTGCTCCTTGATGCTTTAGTTGGATGTTGGCATTTTGGTGACCCAGCCATCCTGCACTCAGTCCCCATCCTGGTGGATCCTAAAGACATGATGACACTTGCTCCTAGGTGACCTTCCAGATCTCATACATTGTAAAACAAGCAAGAAATAAAGTATTGACCGGAAATAACAGTAGAAAAAAATGTGGAAGGCCAGGGTGAGAAAATCCATGTGTAAGGACGGGATTGTTTGTGCTTCTCATTTGTCTCTGGCATTGCGGTTCTTGGAGCTAATGTCTTTCCAGTGGTTTTCCCATGGGAGCCACAGACGTGCTCTGTTTTGTTAACAGGAGCTGGTGAGATGTGACACCAGGCTGGCAGGTGATGCTTTAGAGCTGCACTAAATACAGTGACTAAGTACCATGACATTTTTGATGGCACCAAGTGACTCAGGTTGTTCTTTGTGGCCAGCAGCTGGTGGGACATGGTGACAATATGGTCCTGGGTCGGGGGTCTTCGTTAGAGCGTGGTGGCACCTAAGCCATTTAGTTTTGAAGTGTTTGGTGAATGTTCTGAGCCCTTTACTCCAGTGCTATCCCAAGTTCTAACATTTTAAAATATCATTTTTTAGCATGGTGCAGTGTTTCTCCAAGCTTTTTTTTTTATTAGCTTAATTCACCCATCCACATTTATGGCACAATTGCCACATTCCCAGGACAGGGATGCTAGGCTCTAATTTTGCTGCTATTCGTAAAGTCAAAAGCCCAGTGCTCTAGGTCGGGCCTCTTCCCCAACCCTGCCTGTTCATAGATGGGGTGCCGCATTGCACTCAAAGATCTTAAAGGTCTTTTCCAATCTAAACAGTTCTGTGATTGTTCACTGTAAAATGCCTATACCAAGATCCTACATCAGGGTGAGCGGGGCTTATGAAGGCCAGGGCTGCGATGCAAAAATGGACACCCTGCTTCCAGCAAGCAGGGAGGTCTTCCAGGGCAGCAGAGCAATTTAGGGCCTTAAACCTGACTTTGAGATGCCTTCCAGTTGAGGTCAAGGGAGGGAGAAGCTTGAAGTGAGGGGTGATGTGGGACCGTGGCCTTGGGTACCTACATCTTAGGGAGTCTCAGGGCACCACCTATATATAGCTATACATATTAATGCTTGTATACATATATATATGTATGGCCTCAAGTTGCGCCAGGGGAGGTTCAGATTGGATATGAGGAACAATTTCTTCCCAGAAAGGGTTGTCGGGCATTGGAACAGGCTGCCCAGGGCGGTGGTGGGAGTCACCATCCCTGGAGGGGCTTAAAAGATGCGGAGATGAGGTTCTTAGGGACATGGTTTAATGACAGTTTTAGATTAATGGTTGGACTCGATGATCTGGAGGGTTTCTTCCAACCAAAATGATTCTATGTGTGTTATATATTGCAATCAGTCTGCCTGCAGGCAGCTGTTGAAATGGTCACTCCATCACTCTCATGAGGAGTGGAAAATAAGCCAGACTGCTGAGAAAAAAAGAGGGATGTTGAAGTCAACTAAGAAAATTAAGGGTCAAAAAAAGGATCGATCTGTGGCTGGGGATACGGGACCACAAATCGCTTTGTTTTTCTCCCGTTTCCCCACCTGCCTGTGTGCCTGGCCAAGCTTTTGCCCACTACTGCTGCCGACTTGCTTTCCCACAGCCTGTTGCACTTCGGTGCCCAGGAACCTCCTGCGAAGCCCCTGTGTGGCCACGGCCAAAGAGCGATGAGCTTGATGGTGCTGCTTCCATGGAAAAAAAACAGTTGCAGATTTTCCTGAGCCCCAAAGCCCTCCCTTTCCTCCCTCCCACAGCTGTTCACACGAATCTCACCTGCTGCTCACAGAGAGCACCTGTCTCCTCTCACTGCCCCCCGCTGCACTCCTCCCCGGCCCAGAAAGGGAGATGAGCTGCAGCTCTTGCTGTTTGGAGATGATATTGGACAGCACGTTTTGATGTAATTGTACTGTGTCCAGTTCTGGGCTCCCCAGTTTAAGAAGCACAAGGAAATACTGGAGAGAGTCCAACAGAGAGCTACGAAGATGCTGAGGGGTCTGGAGCATCTTTCTGATTAGGAGATGCTGAGAGAGCTGGGGCTGTTCNAGAGGTTGTGGAGTCTCTTTCTCTGAGACATTCAAACCCGCCTGGACCGACTGTGTGATCTGCTCTGTGACCCTGTGTGAGCAGGGGGGTTGGACTGGGGGATCTACAGAGGGCCCTTCAACCACAACCACTCTGTGATTCTGCTATTCTGTGACTGGCAAAAAGCCTGGAGAGCTGCAGAACTGAGCTGCAACGGTGGTGGTGAAGTTGCCTGTAATAACTACAATAAAGCTGTGAGCATCACACCCCCCCCGCCCCATCCCCAGCAGGGTTTGCCTTTGGCAAGATATCCCAGCAGAGATGCTGGGATGCATCTTCTGCGCAGGTTTGAGGCAACAGAGAAATGCTCTGAAACTCTTTAAAACTGAACCCTGCCTCCTGCATGGGTTAGAAACAAGTGGTTTGTGTTTTTTTTATTTTCTCGGGATCTCTTTCCGTGCCTTGTCTTTCTGTGTGACACAGCATCACCTGCTCTCGGAGCTGGACAAAGAGGTGCAGTTTGAATTTTTTTAATTCAAAACTTGTGTTTTCCTTGCAATGGAAGCATTTTTGCTTTTTTTAAAAAAAAGATAACAGCTGTAAACTACTGTTTATTTTTTGCTTGCCTGCCTAGAAAAAGTTACAGAAATCTCATTTTGAAAACGAAATTGTGGGGATACGGTGTCTATGTGATACAACCGTGGTTTTAGTGCTCTGGGGGCTCATCACAACAAGTACCTTATGTATCCTGATCTATTTATAAGGAGAAGTCCTATACATGCTGTAAGCAGCTGCCTTGAGGTTGCTCCAGAATTTAAGATCAGACCCTGGGGAAAAACCTTCCCTTTTTTTAATCCTCATCTGTGTTTTAAAGAAAGCAGCATTTCTTCTGCTGAGTTTGTTTGAAAATCAGGATCGGGCAGGGTCACAGCCGAGTTACTGGAGACCTTGTCCTATCACAGAATTATTAATTTTCTTTCATAACTATTCATTATCTTCCCTTTTCTCCCCCATCTTATTGGCTCAGCGTCATCAGACCTGTCTGTAAGACCAATGACACTCATTTCTTCTGGTCACCGAAATTTAATCTCGGGCTCAGACGGAGCATTAACAACCACCTGTGCATGGGGACACATGCCGTTCAGTTTATTGCGGCGCGGAGGGAAATGCCTCGTGCGCTGCTGGGTTACATGGTTCCCCCATCAGATCTATTATTAAAGATACTCCTGCCGCCGAGCTCATTAAGAAATACATTCCCCAGCTCCTTCTTGCTCAGCCGCTGCCTTTTTAAAAATTGAACCTTTTAATTTGAATGAATCTTTAATTCAATTCTGTCTCCTTTCGTGCTCTCCCTATAAAGAGCTATTCCCCAGGTTCCTTAGGACGAGGAATTATTTGATCGGGTTAAAATGTGGATGTGTAGCTGTGGAATTGATCTAATTTTGTTGATGCGGCTGCAGGATTTTATCGCCTGCTTGTAGTGGGGATGTGTAATCATGAAAGAGCGAGAGGATGGGAAGTCCTGGGGTTTCTCCGTCTGCGCTGCTCATCTCCAATGGATTTAGCACATGGAGCAGTGAAGGGAAGGGCTCACGGTTGGGCTGGTTTCCTTGTTTTCTCGGGGGGATGCTTCGTTTTCAGCTGTGCAATTTTTTTATGCTAGACCTCTCCATGCAACAGGATGCTGGGAGGAAGGGGGAACAAAAATTAATCCATGGGGACTTTTAGGAGGGGCTAATGGATACTTTTAGGTCTTGATCCTATTTCTATAAACTAAATGGCCACAGGGCTTGAGCCTTTTGTGTCCGGAGGAACGAACCAAGTTGGGGACTGGAGCCAAACTGGAATGTGGTGAGATTCCGTATTTGTGGGTTTTTGGTTTTGACTGCATGTTGGATATCCAGCTGGTGAGTGTGTTGTGTAACCCGCACGGGGCTGCAATGCCGCTGCAATTAAATGCACATGGCTGCAAGCCTGATCCGGGCGAAGCGTGTCTGATCCAGGCAAACCATCCGCGGGCCCTGATGTGCCGCGGCGTGATGTGATAGGGACGAAATCCCTTTCCTGCCCAGACCACAGATCCTTCCTGCAAGCTCTTTCTTGTCTGACAGAGGAGATGAAGGAGGTGGTTACAGCTGATAAACGGAAAATCCTGTGTGTTCTCTTCCTTCCCCTAGCAGGGCTGTCCTAGACATCTCTAAACCACAACACTGTGTTCATCAAACCGATGTACAGAAAAGCATCTTCCCTGCTTATCATCACCACCGGACAAATGGCACGACAAAGCACCTTGCTCTGCTCCCCGTGGATGGCAATGGGTGGACTCCTGTTTTACACCGCTGGAGGTGAGACCCTGGGCCCCGACCACACTTATCCCCAGCACCTTCATACCAGAATGACAAAAGTCACCTCAGGTCCAGGCTCCCACCCTCGGGTGAGCTGGTGCCTCTGCAGCACCCACGGCCCTCAGCACAGGACAAACACGGACCTGCTGGAGAGGGGCCAGAGGAACCACAGAAATGATCAATGCTGGACCAGCTCTGCTGGGAGGACAGGCTGAGAGAGCTGGGGAGTTCAGCTGGAGAAGAGAAGCTCCGGTGAGACCTTAGTGTGGCCTTTCAGTGCTTAAAAGGGGCCAATAAG
>VWYH01007849.1:184190-353143 GCA_013399365.1 Pampusana beccarii
CACCCAAACTGTTCTGTGATTCCATGACTTCCCTTAAAATCTCCTCCAAAGGGTGTTTTCCCCAAGGAGCTGGGCCCAGGTGTGTGTCCCTGGGGACAGAGCCAGCAGCGAGGTTGCTGTAAACAGCCTTTAATGCTCCAACATGATTTCTCCATCCTTCGCAGCTGCCAAATGTCGCCCTCTCCCCACTCCTTCCTTGCCAGGTGGTGCAATGGGGTTTGTGTTGCAATCCCGTTTTGGGGAACAGTGCAGCGCAGTTGCCTCAGGTCTCTCTGCGCCAGGACATCAACCCTTTGCCCCCCTGTGCCACCACAACAGGGGCCTGGGGGTTGCTGCAGCTCATCTGTGTCATTGTAGCTCAGTCTGGGGGGCTCTGGCTTGTAGCAGAGATGGTGTCACTTGGTCCCTGTCACCCCTTACTGCTGCTGCAGGGTCTGTGCCACAGGAACTCATGTCACCCATCAGCCAGAAGGGCTCCTGCTGTGGGTTTGGACTTCACTTTAGTGCACGTTCAGGCACTAAACCAAAATGAAAACTCCCTTTAGCTGGCATCAGAGCATACTATGGGTGGGATAAACCACCATCACCAGCCTCAACCTAGTGGAGCTGGGCAAGGGGATGGACTTCCGAGAACATGGCTGTGACGACACCCCATGAGGGTGCACCCCAAACTGGCCCCTGTGCTCCAGAAAAACTCCTGGGTGCTCCCTGCATCTCCACGCACCTCAAGGAGAGTCGTGACCAAGCTGTGAGGCTTTGCCTTTAATTCCCCCTTTGCCTTTAATTCCCTCAGGAGCAGCATCAGGGCACTGACAAGTCCCAGCTTGCCAGGGTACCAGGACCAGCAGTGTTTGCCCCCCAATTCAGGGTACACAGTGGGATTGCTCCCAAGGGACACGGACCATGATATTTTGGGAGACTTAAAGTAGACCTAAACCCCAGGCCTGGCTTTGTGCACAAATCTCGTGAAAAGCCTCATGTGCTGAAGAGCTTATTTCCCATCCAGGGTGGGTGGACAGCACAGTGGAAAAAAGAAATGTAGCTTTTGTGCTGCAGGATCCAAATCGGCCATCTGTGTTTAAGAGCTCGGCTACTATAAACACGGGCGCTGAAACCTGGTTAACCCCTGCTTGGGGTCTCTGGGAGCCAAAACGTGCATGTGGTTGTGCTGGTCCTGGCTCTGGGGGTGGGAAGATGAAGGTGCTCTGGAATCCTTTATTTTTCAGATGCTATCGATACAGATAAAACTGGAGTTTGTGGCTGTTTTAGATGAAATTTGACCAGTAACACCGTTCCCAGCCTGATTTTATACCTCTGTTCCTCTCCCCCTGTACTCCCCGCTTCAAATGTTTTATGGATTATGCAGCTCCTGCCAAAGGATTTGAGTTTGAAACCATACTATATTTTGGCCTGTAAAGATGTTGAATGAACAGTTTAAAACTCTGAGTCGTTAAAGCTGTCCAGGAGAACCTAATGAATGTTATTTACTGTGCTTCCCAACTCAGCTAAAATTCAGCTTTTCTTCTCCTATTTTCTATATTTCTCTTTTAAAAACAGCAGCCAAAATCATCTGGAAAGCATTCCTTGCTAGAGACAAACTGGATCGGTAAGTGGAAATGTCAGTTTTTAAGAATCTCCGCCACTGCTTTGAAGTCACTTCATTTTTTTTGTTTGATTGCTCTGATTCAAAAGCTTTATCTTCCAGGCTATCTCTTGAAAAAAGGAAATTTAGTGGCTGCAGCTAGCATGAAAAAAAAAAAAAAAAAAGCTGCCAAATCCTGATCTTTTGATGCTAGTCTCTTCAGAAGGCTGCCTAGGTGGGCTGGCTCCTGGGCTCCTGCTCCGGCTGGGCAGCACTGCTGAGCTGAATGTGGTTACTCCCCATTCCCGTGATGCTGGAGAGGTCAGAATAGGACCCCCCGTCTTTAATTTCTGTTTGTGTTGCTGAGCTTAGCCTTGGAAATGGAAATCTGACTTGAAAAGGAACTACTTGTGATTAGAGGTCGTGGAAAAAAAAAAAATCTAATGAGTTGCTGCTTTTAATTCCACATTTGAAAGGCAATCTATTACTGTCTTTTATCACTTCTGTCTCCTATTAGAGAAGCAATCTCATGCTGGGACTCTTTCAACACCCAGGCAGTTAATATACATTATAATTATTGCCTAATGTATGAATAGCCTGGTGTGCCCAAGTTCTCTGTGCGTTTTTACTCAGCTCCTGGAAAGCCAGTGCAGTACGTAAGCAGAGCTGGAATGAGGATCTCATGAGATTGATGGAGGTTTTATTTTAAATTATTTAATTTTTTGCATTGGGCTAGCACCTCAGGGGCTCTGTTTGAGAACAAATGCAGAATACTCATGTAGGAAGAGATGATTCCTCTGGAGAGGTTATGGAGAGATGGGTGGAGGAGGGAAAAGAAGGGGAGAAATCCCAGGAGATGAGCAGGGGATAGTACTGAGGACATTGGCTGTCCGTGAGCTTGGGAGGTCTGAGTTTGTGGTGGAATTCCCGCTGCTGTTAAGAAAACCAAAACAAAACAAATAATGAAACTTTTTAAAGGAAAACATTCCTCAAATGTCATTTCAACCAGAGCAAAAATATTTTTTTGTCCCTGATTTATACGTGTGCTCATTTTCAGGTCATTTAGCCACATTTCAAGCAAAAAGCAGGAGCAAAAAGGCCAGTATTTTCAAAGCAACATGCTCTGAATGCTGACTGTCAAAGCAAAACTTTCCACCCACATTGATAGAGGGGTTTGATTTTCCCCTGGTCCCCCAGCTGTGGTCTCACAGCCGAAAGATGCTCAGGACCAGCACGGGGTTGCCACTCGCTGCCCCGACCCATGAGCAACACAGCCATCAAACCCCAACCTCCCCGTGACCCGGCACGTGGGTTTTCAGACAAGCCAGAAGCTCACAGCGGGTTGTGAAAATCCTTTATTCCTCACCACATGTTGAGGACAGCTTGCTGCAACGATGTGGGTTTGGTGCAGCAGCGAGCACCAGGCAGCATGGCACAGCTTTATCCTTTGAACCTTCATTCGAACCTTCTCTCAAGGCTGTTGGCAAACTCCTGCTTCTCCCTCTTCCCCATGGCAGCTTCCCTGAGGACCATCCACATCCAAGGACGATGTGAACCCGAGACCTGGCCGATAAACCACTCTATGAACCACCATCGCTGGAGGACAGAGGTCTGGGCTGTTCCTTCTACCCCATGTGGTGCTCAGCTCATCTCTGCCAGGAGCCCACCTTGGTCACAACACCAGGACTAGCTGGAGTGGCCCAAACCTGCAGGATTTGCCTCTTCCTAGAGTTGCTCTTAGAGTGCAGTTAATTATTTACAAGCCTTAACACTTACGGCCACGTGGACCCAAGGATAGAAGGGCATTAGAATCCCTCTTGATGCTCACCAGGCCTGACTAATAAAATAATGTCCAACAAGGACATCAATTAGCCGCCGATTCGCTGACGCTTTGCGAGGCTAATGACAGCTGGGGCGAGGAATTTGAAACCCGAGTCATTTCTCCAGCCTGCACTGGGGGTGCCAGGGATAAAAGGTTAGTCATGTGTACCAAATGCAGCGTGAGCTCCTCCATTATTTATGTGTGTCAAACAGACAAGGAGCGTTTCAATGCCTGCAGTCACTCTGTGGTAATTTGTATTATATAAACAGATATAATCTGGTCATTAATACACAGAATTCTGAGTGAGATGACAGTAATGAATCTGGAATATATTATTCCATTGACTTGTTCCCTTGCTACATAACAGTCTTTATTAATAAGAACCGATATACCATAGCCTGCAGCACCGATGAGCACAGTGAGGTTCATGGTGGACACAAGGTATGTAGCTTTGCTCTTTGCTTTTTGTCCTAAAGTTTTCAGCCAAACTCTAGCTATAAACCGATGGGATTTAGACTCCCCTTTCTCCAGGCCAGGTCTCTCCTGTTTGCTGGCTCAGGACCTCTCACGTTGCATCAATCGCTGTTTGGGCGCTGCACACCCCACATCTCTGGCTCTGCTAAACTGGGTTGGGCTCATCGGCTTTCCTGTTCCTTCCCACCTCTTGGGGGAATGCTTTCAGTAATAGTTAATAACTGATTTTTTTTTTTTTTTAATGTTGTAATAGGCATTTTCTGGGAACGTGGAGGTGGGTGTGTAAGGACATCATTTAGACACTTGTCTTGCCATGGCTGCACAAATACAGATCTGTGCCACTCTCCATAGACTTGCTTCTTTCTTGAGACACTGGAATTTGAAGATACCAACAGGTACACACCTCTGCGTGTCTGCCATGAGCGGGGTGACTCATCTATTGACTGTTGAGCCAACAGTGGCCCATGGGAATCGTTTACATGGGCTGATTTCCGTGCAGCTGTGGGTAGGCCAGACATCAGGAAGAAATTTTTAGCAGTGAGGGTGGTGAAACACTGGCCCAGATTGCCCAGAGAGGTGGTGGCTGAACCATCCCTGGAGACATCCCAGGCCAGGCTGGACGGGGCTCTGAGCAACCTGAGCTGGTGAAGATGTCCCTGTCATGGCAGGGGTGGCACTGGGGGAGCTGGGAAGGTCCTTCCAACCCAAACCACTCTGTGGTTCTATGAAATGGTGACAGCTTTGTGGGTCAACAGCACGATGGCCACCATCACACAGCAATGCCATGAAACATCAGTCCCCCCATCTTGAAAAGACCATCTGGCTACCCGTGATGGGAAGGTGGTCAGCATGGGCTCAGTCAGGGAGGTGGAGACCAGGGTGGTGCCTTGTCCTGGACGTGAGCCTGGCCACGTGCTCATCGAGCTGTCCTGGGCCCACCATTTCTCCGGATCCATCTCCATCAGCGGAAGGTTTCAGTGACTAACTCTGCCTTTCCGGCAGCTCTGAGGATGTTTCGGGATCTCCCTTGAGGGCTGCAGCAGGGAAAAGGCTGAGGATTATTTATATGGAGTTTCTAAACCAGCTCTGCAATAAACAATCTCTGTTAACAAACCCAGATGAAGTGGATTTGGGAGTGTCCAGCTGGAAAGGTATACTCTTGATCCCACAGCGAGTCCCAAGCCCAAGGAGCTGTAGGGGAGAGTCAGCAAGATCCTGTCCCACCCAACGCCCTGGTCCTTCTCGCTTGCTCTGAGAGCAGCGTCCAGCATCGACAGAACAAGCTCCTCATTAGATTTGATCTCCAGGATCCAGGAGGCAAACCCAGAGGGGTTCGACTAGATGACCTTTAAAGGTCCCGTCCAACCCAAACTTCTATGATTCTACAGGGACAGGAGAGATCTGTTTGCCAATGGTACAACTGGCTCATATCTACCAGTGGAGATACGGGAGAGATTTACCGTCAGGCTACTCCCAGTGTTTTAGATGTTGCATTACCCATTCTTACCTAACATACTTTTTGGCTGTGCCTCTGCATGGAAACTCCCAGCGCTGCTCATGTCAACAAAGCAGCAATGGGAAATTTCGAGGTAAAAGCCCAGCACAGACAGTTCTGCCTAGCTGCAGGTTGTACAAACCCATTTATTTAAAAATATCCAGACTCTGCCTAACAATCACCCTAGTTACCACTGGAGTGAAAAGTATGTCATCAGCCCCATATGATCTAACCTCACCATCTGGCTGTTTTCAAAGGGCACACATCAAAAATGTTGTTTTTACATTGCTGCCTTTTCTACAGGGTTATTGCTGCCTATGTGGAAAACAAGAAGTTTCCCTGTACTTAAAAAAAAAAAAAAGCTGCAATTGCCCTAATTCTCTTGGCTGCCTCCTGCTTCTTGTGCCCTTTTGTTTCCCATATGGATGATCTATAGATCCTACCTTCTGATTTGTGTTGACTGCCTTTGGCTTCCCTGTTCTCCATTAGTTTCATAAAGGATATTTGTATTCTCTTGGTGAAAAAGGAGTTGTTGTTTTAACCAGTGTTATAGTCTCTCAGTTGTCAGATTGTGGCTTTTGGTTACTATAGAGAAATGTTCTTTGATATTCCTCATTTTTTAAATTTTTTTTTTAAATATTTTTCTCTCTTTAAAATCTTTCTCTGAACTGATTTGGCTTGTGATTGTTTTCAGGTCTGTAACAGCAGCCTGGGAGAGCAGCAAGGCACTGTCTTCCTGGGTTTGATTTTATTCTGTCTACACATAACAAATGTTTTCAAGTGGCAATCACTTCCTACCTAAGCTACTATATGTTTTTAGTCCTGTGATCAAATTCTCTGTATCTGCCAAGAAAAAAGGTCTAATATACAATTCTCCCCTGTTGGATGTGTGAGTTCTTTTGAGATAGGAAATAATCACCATCATCTTTACAAATACGGAGGCTGTTTTCAGCGCTGGAGGCAGCTTTTCCTGCAGCATTTTCTTCTCCATTTGATGTTTCCCTGTGACAATCTGGCCCTTTTCCCCTCCCTGCCTTTGGCAGCTGCTCAGGGAGACATTCAGATGGTTCACAGCTTTTATTTTGTGCTCCACTGCAGATACTGGTTGGTCTATTTTGTTCTTTCTATTTTAGATGATTGAGCCATCAATTTTCAGATTAATTTACTACTGAGTCCAATGACCTGGATGGTCATGATCCTATTTCTAACAGTTCTCCATCTTGTCCCCACTTCAGCCTTCCTGAGGGCCATTATTTTAACACTCAGCTTCCCGCCAGGTTTCCATCTTTCCAGCTAGGCCAAATTTCTGCCTGTACAACATGATTCCTGTTTATCAGCCAGGACCTGCCTTGGGTGGATAGGTGATGAAAGAATTTCTTTCCACTTCCTTCAGCGCTTTGATTAATTTTGTTCTCATCACCTTCATTATGTGCTAAATGAGTTTCCGTTTGTTCCTTCTTTGCACCTTTCCCTTTTGTTGTTAGTTTAACACCTCCCTGCCTAAGGCAGCCTGTCTTTGCCTCAGAAAATTGCTTTCCAATTTGGGAAGGAAGCTACCAAAATCCTCCAGACCCTCTCATGGAGAGGCGAGATAAACGCTTTGCAAATGACAGGCGTCTTGCCACTCCCATGGTCAGCTTTTCCATTGAACACCGTCTGGTTTTCTTCATCTACAGGAGAGGAGGGACCTCTGAAGGCTCCTCTGGGCACCTTTTCAGCATCCTTTCAAGTGATGCGTCCTAGGAAACATGAGACAGGCAGTGATTTAGGGACATTGGTGTGGTTATCGAGCTGCAGCTGGGCTCCCAGCTTCCCATCTCTGGTGTACCTGCTGGAGCCATCACAAGGTAGCTATGGCTTTCTTTTGGATTGGGTCTCATCCCTTGGGAAGCTGGTTTGGCTTGTCAAAATAGCAGAAAACTAAGGGGAGGGGGTAAGTAAAATATTGTGCTCTGCTGGGCTAGGGAGGGGATAAGACTCTGCAGTCAGGAGAGGGAGAGAGGAGAAAAAGGAATGATGTCCCATCTGCAGCTCGGTCACCACAGCAAGCCCACGTCTTCCCAACAAGCAGCTTTCTTGCGGGATCCAGCCATCTTCCTGGGACAGCCAAAACCCCTCTTTGTGGGCAGGCTGGATTTACTTAGTTCTGATTTACGATTGAAATGCAATTGTTTTTTTTTTATCTGTGCCATCACCTCTGTCCCAACCGTTCCCTGTGCACAGGGTGTGAGTCCTGTCGGATCCTCCATCGCACTTCATCACCTGCAGGTGCAGGGGGAGATTTTGTTGTTTTCATATTAATGTCTTAAAGACAGCGGGGAACTCCTTATGACACTGGGTTTCTCATTGTGGTTTTTTTTTTTTTTTTCACCAGAAAGTCATTTTTTCTCTTCTGGACAGAAATGATAAAGTGGGATGATCAGTTGAGATCATCGTTGATTGTGACTGCCATTCAGAAAAATGCTTCCTCTCCCTCCCAGACCATAAGCATCTATAAGCATCCTACTCATCAACAAACACTCCAGCAGATGCAAAGCATCCCTTGGAAACCACGGTGAGAGCTGCACGCATGCTTAGGTGCTCCACTGAACTGGGGCCTCTCTAAACAAGAAGAGACCATTAGTTTTGGCTCATTAGCTTAACCGAGATGACTATTAAATCCCACTCCTCCTGCTGCTTTCTGTAAAATAAACTTAGAAAGGAGCCATCTTTGCAGCTGTGACTGGTAATAAATCCAATTAATTTCCATGTCTTTAGTGTTAATATATGCATTAGACGTGTCAGTGCTGCCTTTTTGTTTCCTTCGTGGAAAAGCATGTCTCAGAGATTTCCGTTTAATTAGAATGGGAATTTGCTCCTCTGTGGATATATTCCTTCAGGAAGCCACTTACTGAGAGGTATCATCTTCAGTCCCAGGGAATGGCGTTACTATTGGTTTTTTTTTCTTCAAAAAATTGCATATGATAATTAGTATCACAACAAATTCATACTTCCCCTGCTAATTTAAGAGTTAAGGAAAAAAAAACCTCCTCGTTGTCCCGTGAAGATGTCGCCAAACAAACAAAGCAGCGACCAAAGGCACAGATCCACTTCTCTTTGAAATCTGCGTAGTAGTTACCATTTTCTGTCCTTCCTCCTTCACTGATGACTCTGATACAAAGAGTACAGTAAACAGCTGTGTGGGATTCATGGTCAGATCCATTAGCAGAAACAAGTATTTCGGCAGCGACTCTCATGCCAGTTGTTTAAGACTGGATAACAAGCTGGGAGGAAAAACCACACGGGTCATGGCTCTGTAGCAAAGTCTTTTAGGAAGCATTGCTGGTGCTGCTCTTCTTGATTACAGGGAGATCAGAGCCCCAGAGCAGATGGAGGGATGAAGTGCAGAGACTCAAGCGAAGCCTTTGAAAGTTTATCAGCCCTTGTACTCCAAAAACTGCCCGTAGGTGCCTCGTAGCTGGATGTCAAAGAGCGCAGCCCACTCAAAACAGGAGCGCAAGGCTACTGGTGCAGACCTCGAGGTGTCATGTGCTCTGCAGAGAGAAGAAGCTGGAACTTGAGTCCTGTGCAGAAGCAACTTCTAATTGTATCATATCCAAGAGAAAATTGTCCCATAAGCCAAATTTACGTGAAAAAACTCTGCTACCAGCCTCCCTTCCTCCTTCCACTGCCCGACAACTAATCCTTCTTCTCCACCTTTACAAATAACGCGAACTCCCAGCTTCATTTTCTGAGATTTCCCAGAGCACTGCGGATGCTTTTATTTCTGCCCATCTCTCGTGTTACACACAGGAATGGCTATTTCTCCTTGCAAAGGTTATCTGTGTTTGAAGCCCTCCTCCCCACGGACAGACTCATAAGGTCTCTGATGAGGAACAGCAGGTCTTTGTTAATTCTCAATGCATGGGGCTGTAAATCCTCCGAGGGTGACCAGGGAAACGGAGAGTTTGCTGCCCTCATAAATCTCCCGGGGTGGCTGCTGCCGCCACCACGTGCTCTCCAAGGGCTGCAGGTTTCCGATGGTCTCTACAATTGTAGGATGGAAAATAAGCCAGCGTATGTGCTAGGGAACGGGAATGAGGTATGTCTTTTTGGTCACTTTAGTTAAAAGGTCCCCTGGATACGCTGCTGTGGGTGGTTGGGAAAGACAAGAGGGTGTAAAAGTCTTTGGAGCTTTTCCCCTGCTTCTTGGTTAAACTGTTGTTGGTCATCTGGGCTTTGTGCTGGAAGCACTGGCAAAACCTCTGCTGTGGTAAACCTGGGGTGGCACCCACATTTAGAGTTGGTGCACCCCCTGGGAAATGACCTGTGATCTGGGGAATGGTGGGAAAGGTCTGAGCAGATGGGTGCGATCCAGCCAGCACCCTACGGTCTGGATGCATTTCTTGGGCTGGGTCCATCCTCTCCTCACCTTTTATCTTGCTCTGGCTTCAGAGCAGGACAGGAGAGGACAGGGAATGTCACTAGGGCAGTGAGTGACACCCAGGAGCCGAACACTTGTTATTGTACCAACATTTGCCATCCGGTCCTCCCCAACACTGTGGCCCTCCCAAATACCCTGTGGTTAGTGCCTTTGCATGCTTCTCAAAGAAAGGTGAAGCTCTTGCCTCGTCACAGCAGTGCTGGGTGCTGCATTTGTCTCTTGCAATGCAGCGGGGTAATTGTGAAGGCTCATGACAGGCTCTCAAAGTGCTGCTGGGCTGCAAGGAGCTGTTGATTTTGGTGTTTGTTTGCTTTTTTTTTCTTCAAGTTTTCCAGTTCTCATCTTTCCCAGGAGGAATCTCTGTTTAACCGTGTCATCCAGCAGCACGAAGGATCCTGATCTTGCGGCAGTAGCACCAGATGGTGATGAGTAAGCTCCGTGAGCACGTGCCAGCTCTCTTCTCATCTCTGTGTCTCAGCTTGGGTGGGTGACTTGTCTCCCCATCTCTGCTTCCCACTTGGTAAGACAGAGGATTTACTGCTCCTCTTTATCTGCCACTCAAATGAAGGTTGCTTGGTGTCTCCAGCCCTCGTGCTTTTGTTCGGAGCAGGTTTAGTGGGAAGACAATTAATGGGGCAGGTTGAAGGCAGGTATTGCCCACAAGGCAGTTGTCATGCCTGTCTCTCCTCATTACCGGTCTCATGTTTAGTCTTTGTGCCAGACTCCCCTTGAGTCGAGCTGTCTCTTGTCGAGGACAAGAGCTGTTTCTCTGGATGTGTGTCACTCCCCAGCAGCGGTGGGGGGAGCCTGAGTGAACCATTCCCTCCAGCTGCTCTGACTTTCCTGGTGTTCTTGCTGCCGTGACCAGCAAGGAAGGACCTGCTGGTTCCTTGGACCTTTTGTTGCTCAAAGTAACAGCCTCCTTATGGGCCCTACAGCCCTTGGCTGGATGCTCCTTCCTCCTCTTCTCCTTCTGGCAAACATTTAATAAGAAAACCCTCCAGTGATGCTCTTCCCAGCAGGCCCACGATGCGGCTATTTGAATTCTGCCTTTTCTTTATAACCAGGTTCATTTTCTTCCTCCTCCAGGCAATTTGTAATGCCTATGGGAGGGCTCTCATATCCTCCTGCTGCCTTAGATGTCTGAGCACCACTTCCCCTGCTCGCCCAGACAATCGGCAGTCTATTTGTTTTCAGTCTCTATGGAACAAGCCTGGCTTTTTATTTCACAGCTTTATTCTGCCCTGGAGCTCCCTTGCCAAAGTAGAAGAGTTGAGCTCCACGTGCTGAGATGCGACTGGTGCTGGCGTGAGATGGGAAGCGGGTTTGGATTTGGCCACGTGGCCCAGATGGTTTTTGTTTTGTTTTCTTAATTTGTTTGCTACTTTGCCTGACGCTTGCTGCTTCACTCTGGAGGATCTTAGCTTTTGTTATAAACAAATCAAAATTAAAAAAAAAAAAAAAAAGGAAAATAAGGTGTTGGAGGAAGCAGTGACATTTGGAAATGTGTGCAAAGCAATGTAGTGACATTTGCCCCAGTCTGCTGAAAGCTTGAAACACCAGCTCGGAGGCAGATCGAGTCTCTCCACCTTTGGTGTCAGTCGCCTTCCTCGGCTGCAGCCCCCAGCAGGCAACAGCTAAGTGAACGCTCTATGGCATTTTAATAATAACCAAAGGCTGAGGATTTCACATGACTCTGGGAGTTGGGTTACAGAGCTGGGCTGTGGCGGGTTTAAATTTTTGGAAGTGCAGCCAAACTGGAGGAGCTCTGCAAATCCTGTGCACTCCCAGGCTGAGCATCTGCACAATATACACCGAGGTGGTGCCTCAGCTTCTCATCTCAGTTAGGTGGAGTTGGGGAAAGTATCATCAATCTAACCCTTGCACAGAAACGTGGTTTAATAGCTCCCTGACTGCAGTTCAATCTTTTTAATGACCGTAAGCATAGATCAGAGTGAGGTGCAAGCTGAAAAATTCACATCCCAATCCAAAATATGAATGTGCCAGTGTCTGGGTGTGTAGGTCCGGAGCTGACTCACTTGCAAATAGGGACCCTTTGCAAAAACATGGATCAAGGTTCAAATTCCTGTCCCTCCTGCAAAATTAAGTAAAGGTTGAAGAAATTCTGAGAACTCAGTGTTTGGTTCTGGGTCATCTAAGCAGGGAAAAGTATGTGTTTAAGTGCTTTGTTGAATAGGAAGAGACTTGAGCATGTGCTTAATGTTATTAAGTGCTTACCTGTTTTTGTTGAATCAGGGCCCCTGGCTTTTAAAGTCAATACCAACCCCTTAGGCTGCATCTGAAAGGATTTGGAAAAGAAGTGGCATCCAGATACTGCTGGATGTTTGACTGCTGAGCTCCACATTCCTGCTTTGAAGTCTTGTTCCTCTAAATCTACTCTCATCGCTATTCCAAATCATCTAAATGAATTGTCCCTGGCCAGCAGGTGATTATGCAAGAGAGGACAGGGAGTTACAGACACTTAACACAGGCCCTGGCACAACTCCTGGAGAAGTTCAGGTCTCCTGCAGTTTCCAACTGTGATCACAAGGCAGCACGGTAATACCAGGATGTCAACGTGTGATGCTGTTTTGCTGTCCCAACTGAAGAGGCACAACACAGGACTTCTGCTGTCCTCTTTTGGTGACTGCTGTTAGAATCATAGAACCATTTAGGTTGGGAAAGACCCTTAAGATCATCGAGTCCAACCGTTCTGCTCCTTGTAACCAGCTTCCCCTTGCTATGCAAGCCCCTGAAGTCAGTTTGGTTAAAAGGAGTAGGTGAGCATAAACCTTTTCAGCTGGGTTTGTTGCAATAGGACAAGGGGTGATGGTTTTAAACTAAAGGAGGGGAGATTTGGGTCAGACATGAGGAAGAAATTTTTTACACTGAGGGTGGTGAAACACTGGCCCAGGTTGGCCAGAGAGGTGGTGGCTGAACCATCCCTGGAGACATCCCAGGCCAGGCTGGACGGGGCTCTGAGCAACCTGAGCTGGTGAAGATGTCCCTGTCGTGGCAGGGGGGGCACTGGGGGAGCTGTGAAGGTCCCTTCCAACCCAAACCGTTCTGTGATTCTATGAGCTCAGCTGGCTCCCCGTGGGTGATGTGGTTTAGGGAGGGGACAGAGGAACACAGCTGGCTGATCCGTCACCAGGGAACAGAGAGTAGCTGCAGGCAGTGAACTTTTCAGCCAATGTATATGCTTCTGGCAAAGAGGTGTCCCCGAAAATCTGCAACAAGAGGCTGGATATGAATGTCATCCCCTGGAACAGTGTTTTGGGGGCACAAGAGCTGGAACTGGTAAGCAGTGTTTGAGGGAAATGAAACTCCAGAAAAAAAGTGAGGCAAACAGCAATTTCTCCTACTTTACAGGTAACAGAGTGTCAGAGACCAGGATGGAAATGGATGGAAAACTTATGCATGGATGAAAGGCCTGAAATGAAATACATTATGCATGAGACTAACAGCTGGAATCTGAGCGCCGCTTTGGAGGTAATCACCTGAAAAGCGGGAATGGTTCTGGGCAACAATTTCAGCCTATTGCAGAGGCACCAAAATGGTTATCAGAACCCAGTTTTCCTTTTAAAGGAAAGACAAAGTCAAAACTGCACGATTGGAGTTGCCTTCTACAGCCAAACCAGACACATCCCTCCCTCCCTGTGTCCTCTCCCCGGCCTGGAGGGACAGGCAGCTGCTGAGTCTGTCCCAGGACAGGGCTGGCAATGCTGTCCCATGACTAACAGTGCCATCAGAGGGAGAGGCTTTAGTTTGCAATGCCAACACCTTTTGAAACGAAATAACTTCCCCAGTGCTGCTTTGCCTATTGCAGGCTATTTTTCTGAAAAAAAAAAAAAAAAAGAAGTCCTGCTGTACATCTGATGCTCACACAGCAAACGGTAAGGCAGAGATGCAGTGTGTCCTGAATTAACAGTTCAGCCGTGAGATTCAGATTAAAGTTTTGGACCAATAATTTCTGGAAATTGAAATGCCATTCTTTTTCTCTTGCAGGTTTGTGGATGCCTGGGTTGATAGCAAATGTGTTCTTCCAGGACAAAACCTTCACTAAAGAAGATTAAAAAGTGATAAAAAAGAGAAGATAAGAAATGATAGAACAATTAAAGCAACAGAGATTCAGGTACCATTGCAGGTAAGTTTGCACCTGAGTTCAAAGCCAGCCTTTTGTGCACGGCAGTTTCTCAGCTCAGGTTTTAAGTTAAGGCTCAGAGACTGACAGCAAGTCCCTCCGGAGCCCTGTCTGTTCCGATTCACATCCCGTTGTTTACGTGTCGCGGGCTCCATGACTGCACACCTGACCTTCCAAGTTTTATGGGACTCACTGATGCGAAGCCTGAAGCCAACAACACCTCCCTTCCTCCAGGCACGTGTCTTGGGCAACAGCGAGAGGTCTGTGTTTGTTCTCCCTCACACAGTGGAAAGGGAAAGAGATTTACGTTGGCTTTTTTTAGTGGTTTCTTGACCTGTTGTTGTTATACTCTAAATGAGACTCGCTCCTGTTAACCCTCTGATTATGGAAAACCAGCAAGGAGACAGTGTGTGGAGATGAAGCTGGAAAATTTAGGTTAAGTTCTTAAATGCAAAATTAAGTTATTAGATGCAAAGAATAGGAGGATGAGATAGTGAGAGCAAAGTGATGTGCTGAGGGCTGCCTAGCAGACTGATACTACAACAAGGTCTTTTCAGCCTTCTTCCTTTACATGTGGCATTTTCTGGTTTAAATGGAGAGCCCAAACTACAGGGCATAGTACACCCAATTTATTCTGCCTCTGCCACTGATGTGTGACCTTGGTTGAGTTACTCAGCCCACCTCAGGTTGCCCATATCCAAAAGAAGGTTAAAAGCCAGCTCATAGAATGTGCTGTTTGGTGCAAATAAGATAACGTGCAGGTTGCCTCTGATTCAAGGGCCATTTTTCACTGGCAGTGGAGTCGATGTAAAGGGGCCTTTGTCCAAGTGAGCATCAGTTGGTACCTAATGAACTCCTTTAAAGGCTGTAGGGTTAGAGATTTCTGAGTAAAAAAAAAAAAAAAAAAGGCAAAAGTGCAAATGTCCTTGCTGTTGCTGTCAGATTTGTATGATCTAAAACATGTTGTGGGTGCAGTTTGATCTTGCTCAGCTTCCCACGGCATGCAGGAAGCTTGGAAAACCTTTCCATCAACACTTCTGCCGAGCTCCGGGCTCCCATCACATGTCCTGCTTTAGCTGAGGGGTCCTCATGTCCAAAGAGCACAACTGCAGCCAGCTCTGCTTTGTCACAGGCAGTTTGAATGCAAATCGTGCTGGAAATTATGTCCTTTCTTCTAGGAAGGGCTTACTGCTTTGAGCATGAACCTCTCTGGTCCTGGGTTGAACACTGAGGTGTGGCTATTAGGGATGTGTGGTGAGGTCAGTGAGATGATTCAGCTAGCAGGGAAAGTATGAAATGTGTAAATCTGTTTGGGACAAAACATGTGGCTCATGCTGCTGTCACTATTGCTATACCTTCATCAATCACGATAATTAACTGGCCAGGTTAGCCCTATATGGGGGAAGTGTCTGCACAGGCTGAAACGGTGCTACACTACTGCCTAACACGAGAGCTGTTGCTATATAATTAAGTAGTGATGTTACCATGGTTTTGCGGTGTCTCCAAAGCAGAGCTGGCCCCAGCATTGCCTCTCTTGTTGCCTCCCTCCTCCTCACCCCTGTGTGGGTGTCCATCCGCTGCAGCACAGGGACACGGGAAGGCTGGAGGTGAGTCCCACTCTGCCCTGGGCAGGGAGCTGGAGCAGAGCAGGGCTGCTGGGCATGTGGGGCTGAGAAAGGAACACGGGCGGGTTTTGCTGGGGGAGCAGGGGGACTTAGCAATCTGGAGAAGCATGGGAAATCTCAGCAGCATGAGTGGTCCTCTGCTCAGCTGCCGTGGCTATAAAATCATAGAATCACACAATCATAGAACAATTTGGGTGGCAAGAGACCTTCCCAGCTCATCCAGTGCCACCTCTGCCATGACAGGGACATCTTCACCAGCTCAGGTTGCTCAGAGCCCTGTCCAGCCTGGCCTGGGATGTCTCCAGGGATGGTTCATCCACCACCCCTCTGGGCAACCTGGGCCAGGCTCTCACCACCCTCAGGGCCAACAATTTCTTCCTCATGTCTGGCCTGAATCTCCCTCCTTTAGTTTAAAACCATCACCCCTTGTCCTATTGCAACAGGCCCTACAAAACGGTTATGGTCACCTACTCCTTTTAACCAAACTGACATCTTACGATGGAGAAATTTTTTCCTCCTCTGCCTGTTGCAGTTCATTCTCTTGGGAACTTTTCCCAGGCTGTCTAAATCCCAAGCTGTGATTTAGTCCCATAATTTCTGTTCTTCCAATTCCAGTGGCTGATCAGTTGAATAGATATTCTTCTGCAAAGGCCATGCTGGTGAGGGTGTTTCCCAGTCTGATATGCTGAGATGAACACTGGCAACATGGATGCAAGAAGGCATTAAACTAAGCAGAAGTCCACGTCACCAGAGGCTAGGCATTTTTAGATGTAAATATGAAACCCAGGCCAGGAGAAGAAATGGAGTCAAAGTACAAGAACATCAGACATGATATTGTAGGCATGAATCAAAAGAAATTGCAGCAGAACTCAACTGACATCATCTGCTTGGTGATGGGGGAGAAAGGAAAAAAAAAGTGAGAAAGTGTCACCGGGAGCAGTCCAGCTCTCACTTCTTTTGAACAGGGTCCATGGGGCTGGGGAGGGAATGCAGCCCCCATCAGGTAGCATTAGGACATGATGTATTGGATGATTTGCTAAAATCCCAGTAAAGTTTCTTTGTAGTGAACAACGAGAGGGGTAGCTTCAATCTCTGCTTCTTGTCAGCTGTGAACATCAGGAGTGACACTGGTTTGTTTAACTACATGTTCCCCCTCCCCATGTTGTTGTCATCAGACCCTCTCCTATCCTTCAAAAAGAGGTAAAAATGGAGGTGATCTTGCCTGGCTTTCCACCCTTTCCATCCAATTCTCTCGCACAGCTTCCCTAATCTAGGGACCAGAAGCAAGTTTTGCATCTTTGTCATTTTGACACCTGATGTGGGCAGCACTGCAATACCTTAGGGGCCTTGGGGATCACCAGCTCTCCAGAGGTTCTGCACTGCTCTGGCTCCTTTGATAAGCAGAAGTGGGTCTTTCATGGCCTTGGGGAACACCACAGCATTTGAGGCAGCAAAATCAGTCCTCTTCCTGACTCAACAGATGGTCTGCTGCCTGCAAAAAGGAAGCGAATGTCTTTGCACGGCTCGGAGTCTGACAGGAATGTCTGGAGAAGCTCTAATGTCGCTTTCCCACAAGCAGCTGTCTTCTGCATCCTCTTCCAGGGCCTCCTGGGTGACTTCTTGTTTTGCACACAGTCCATCCTTCCTTCCACAGTCCCTTTGGATGGAGGTTTTTGCTGGAGGGTTTCCTGCTCTTGTCTCTTCATTCCTGTACAGCTCTGCCTTCTCAGTCATGCCAGTGCAGCTGCTCACGCTTAGAAGTGGATCACTGAAATATCTGGGTTAACAAAAAGAAAGAAGAGGATATTTTTTTAAACTCAGATCAGGGTAGTGATGTGTTTTCCAGCCATGGTCCCTACACAGCTGGTGGGACTGTGATCTGCAGCAGAGGAACAGCCAAATGTAGGAAATGCCCAAACTAACAGTCGGGAGAAGGGAAAGGGACAACATCACTGTCCTCCCTGGTGTCGCCACATGTTCCCCTCTCATATATTACATCAGAGGAGTCAGATCATTGCAGTGACCCCATGGGAAACATCTGTCCCTTCATCTGGGACATGGGCAGTGGCACAGGGGGTGAGGCAAATTGGGGCTGTATGTCTTGATGGGAGACCACAGTCAGATCAGATTAGAGTAAGGAGAAACTGGACCCTTGAGGGACCTGATCAAGTTGTCAATGGTTCCTAGTGTAGCAGTTTTTGCCATGACAATACAAATGTGGTGGTGTTTTGAGAGGCTGGGGTAGTGCTTGTCGTCTGAATATTGTGAGTGAGTTTGTGTTAAAAATCCTATTCCACATTGAAGGAATTTGGCCTCTGCATCTTGTTGACAGCATGGAAATGTTTCAACGCTGTTCAAATGCAAGGAAATAAATGTAGGCTGGAGGAGTCTGAGTCTAATGCATCATAGGTATGCTGCAGTTACCTGTCACCCAGAGAAATTGGTTAGTTTGACAAAAAAAAAAAAAAAGGAAACACTGCCAAGATATTTTGCTTCAGTTTAGGCTATTTGCTAGAATTGTTTGTGGTTAGTAGCCAGCGCAAGGTTCACTTGTAATAATAATGTAACCATGGTAATATGGTAACACAAACTGATGTCAGTCTGATTTGCTGATAAGATTTATTCCCTATTATATTAACCAATGCAATTAAGACATGCTTAGAAAATTGACATTAAAATAGATTAAAATAAAGTATCAGAGGCGTAGTGACAGCTGTGGGTCTTAAGCATAGTCCCCAAGTGGATGTTTCCAGATAACATATCACCATTCCTCTGAAGGGCTGTGTTACAATAAGCAAGGAAAGCAATTGCTTTCATTTTACAAACAGGGAATTGCAATGTTCTTCTAATTTCTGCAATTTCCTGCACTCATTTTAGCGTGACTGGTCAGAAGCGAGCCCAGGAAAAGTAACAAGTGTTAATTGGCCTCGTTTAATCTAAATTGAATTTAATGTTCAGCAGGGGTGGAAGAGGGAAAGACAAATGTATGCATTGGGATGTAGGGGTTTGCTCCCAGTGGGAAGGAAATTAATGGTGAGATGGGGTCAAAAACTCTCGGCCCTTGTCTATGTGTTTTTGATTCACTACCCATCATGCCAACCACTACTTTCTCAGGGTTCCTTTTATATTACCACTGGCAGCCACCTGCTTTTTCTTGTAAGCTCGGCGGGGCAAAGACCATATCTTTATTCTCTATATATGAAATAGGAAGGGAACAAAACATTTCTACCACTTAATAGTATAATAATGAGAGATGAGCTGTGATTGTTGTAAAAGATGAGCCATTTCATAACTGCCTCTGTACCAGACAGAATTACAGCTCTCATAGCATCCTAGCAGCACAGCTCCTCAATTATCATCTCTCCTTCCTTGCAGGTAACTCACTGTCTCCCTCCTTGCAGTTTCTATGTTTGAGTTTAGGATGGGCAATCGGGGATTACTTGTGTTTGGAGGATTTCAGCCGATCACCCCAGTGAAGGAGTAACAATTTTACAAGGGAATGTAAGAGCAAGTCCTTCAGCTGTTGCCACAAGCCAGGAGCAAAATGGAAGACAGTTTTGGACTGTGAGATTTCTTTTTTTCATGTGATAGTCCTGTTACTTAGTCCGTGCTAAGACTTTTGAGCTGTTTGGCTTGCTGAGATAAAGGCCTCCAAAGGTTGCCCAGTCAGAGCTAATCTGGGGACTGGGGCCTCCCTCTTATCTCAGACTGGTTTTTCACTGGGATGATCGACTGCGGTGTAACTGAGAGGGGAGAAGCCGATCTTAGTCTCTTGTTCCTTCTGTGCTTAAAATATCTGTTTTACTTGAGGATGATACCTAGCAAAGGCACCCTTTTCTCCACCTTCTCACCTTATTGTCTTTTTCTGTCTTTCATCTATATGCTACCACCTATGGCCAGACTTTTTGTCTTACTGCTTATGGGCTCTTTATTTTATTGTTTTATTCTATTGTTTTCTTCCCGAGTAAATTAAAGGGACTGTATTTTATGCTCATTCTCTTTGGTCTTTCTGCTGCCTTCAAACCTGGCTTTTCTAGGCTCTCCCTCCCCTTGTCTTCATGCCCTATACTCTGCTGAGCTTCATCCTGGTTCTTAAATACTCTTCCCTGGACCTTCCCTCACTCTTGATGCCTTAGATCACACCTTGTTTCCCTTCTATTATTCACATAATTTGTCATCTCTTGCTGCCTGCTCGCTCGCACATCTTCTCCCGTGCTGTCCAACCTCCTATTTCCACTGCTTCTCTGGCACCTTATTATTCGTTCATCTTTGGCTTGAAACCTCAGGTCCTCTTCTTCAGATTCCCCTTCCCTTCCTCTTTGCTGATCTCAGCCACACAGTGAGTCTTGTTCAGTCGAAGCTGCATTCTCCTCTCCACGTGACATAGGCAGTCGGCTGTTTTGGCAGTTCTTGTGTTTCTTTTCCTTCCTGGAACCGATGCACTGTGAAGGATGAACACAGAAATGTCAGCAGGGAGCATGGAAACTGGCAGCATCTTACACCCTTCCGAGTGGAAGAGGTGATTTTTGGGGGAAGGAATTGGATGCAAATCTACCAAATGATAAGTGGCAAAATAAATAAATCTGAACATTAAGACAGATTTTATTTGGCACTGTAATTTATTTTTGAAGCAACGTCTACTTTGCACAGTGCACAATAGCACAGAAATAGTTGAAATAGCTTTGCATAAATATTGCATGGAGCTTTGCGTACGAACGCATACAAGGCACAGAGCTACGTGTAAAATCTGGCTAAAAAGGGTGAAGGAAAATGTGGGAGCTCTCTGCTTCCATATCTGGAGACCTGGTACCCGCTTTGGAACGCAGCTCTGCATTGCAACGGAGCTTTCAGCGTAAACATGCTCAGAGGGCACTGTGTGCCAAGCTCCACGCGGGAGAGAAAGCCACAGCGCAGGTTTTTAGGTTGGCAGTGGTGGCCTATAGGTTGTGGGACAGGGACTGAACCTATTTTTGAGCCTTTTATAGCCCAAGCACATAAAATAAGTAGAGAGACGGTGGTCTGGTATGGGATTTGGTTTTTATTTCCAGTTTTGCTTTGCAACCTCAGTCAATCCTTTGCTCTTGGGGCAATCCCTTGTCCTTTCAGTGTTTGTCAGTTCTCTCTGCGGCAGCAATTTCATGGTCTCTCGAATCTGGCAGGAGTGAAATTGTTCCCCAAAGAAGTGGCCCTACCTTCTCTGGCTGCTTATTCCTGCACTGCCACATTTCCCCCCTTTTTGCTGGCACGTACACCTATGTCTACATCAGCAGCCGGGACAGCAGAGCAGCCATGGATTTACCGAGCTGTATGGATATACTGAGGACCTGCCATCCACGCTGTACGTATTTCACGGATACTACTTTGCTAGTCGTGTTCTCGTCCCACAGACCGAGTGTCCATTAATGCATATCCGTCAGTGGCTGGACTGCTTTAGGTGTGCTCCCTCCTTCTGCTTTTGTTTTACCCCAAAGCAACTCAGTTCATTTGTTCCCAAATCCCTCTGCAATGTGAATCACAGCATGGTAAAAAGGAGCAATCTATAGAGTTGGTTCAAAAAGGCACTCGTAATCCAAACTAAAATATTAACGTGGATGGACTGTGCTGACACAGCTGTGTGGTGACCCAGCTCTGGGAGGAGATCAAAAGCAAAAAGGAATGGAGCTAGTTTTAGTTTCGACCGTCCTGTGAGCTGATGCGTGTGGCCTCAGCTACATTTGGGCCAGCGTTTGGGAGGAACCGGGCTGGGTATAAGCTGCCGGAGCAAAATGAGTCTCCTCTTTAGAAAGCATTTTACATTGCTTTAAAAAGGCTGTGAAATAATGATCTATATCACTACAGGCTCTTGGAACAAGGACCAGCACCTACAACAGATAAAGCAGATGTACAACACACTGCAAGGTATTGCCTACTGCAAACACGATGGGAGTGGGGAGATGAATTTCATCTGAGACCTTTCAGTACCACAAACACTCACAATCTTCCAGGGAACAGAGGGAGAGCAAGAAAGGACATTTCATTATGTGCACAATGTCCATGAGAGCCGCTGTATGGCGGGCTCACATCTTTCTAAACAAACCCCATATTGTGAAGGGCTCTCTCAATGCTTTCTTCTTCCTCTTCCATTCTCCCCCCTGAGCACGTGTCTGCAACTGAGGTTTTGCTCTATTTTGATACTAACATTTGCCTTTTTTCTTTGGCATCTGCATTTCCACCCCTCCCTCTTTCCACTGTGTGCCCATTGAAAACTTAATTGCAGATCCCTTGCTGCAATTAGTCTACACGCTGTTATAAAGTTCCCTTCATTATGGCTTTCTTGGCTAGTCGACTCAAACTGGCTTTGAAGCAACACCTTGCTGGCGCTTTGATCCTTGTGCCTACGCCACGGTCAGCACCCTGGTGTAAGGACTGCCATGTTCTCCTCTGCTTCCCACCTTTCTCTACCCACTCCTTTTCCTTTTAAACTGAAGGAGGGGAGATTCAGACTAGACATGAGGAAAAATTGTTGACAGAGGGTGGTGAGAGCCTGGCCCAGGTTGCTCAGACAGGTGGTGGATGAACTATCCCTGGAGACATCCCAGGCCAGGCTGGATGGGGCTCTGAGCAACCTGAGCTGGTGAAGATGTCCCTGCTCATGGCAGGAGTGGCACTGGATGAGCTTGGAAGGTCCTTCCACCCTCATGCCAGGATGTTTTGTCCCCAGATGCATCATTTATGCTCCTGTTTCGGATGTATCCGGCTGTGTAAGCTACACGGCACCACAACGTGCTGCTGATGGCCCGTGGCTACACCGTACGGGGGCTCCAGAGGTCATCGCTGGAGTCTCCGGAGAGGTCAGTGGGTACCACGCCCGCGCACCCCGCCTTCCCACACCCGCCAGGCGCGGCGGCGGGGGGCGATGGAGGCGCGGGGTGGGAGGAGAAGGAGAAGAAGAAGGAGGAGGAGGAGGGCGACCGGGCGTGGAGGGAAGGAGGGAGGGAAGGAGGGGAGGGAGGCNCGGCGGCGGGGCCGGGGCAGGCGGGGGGGCCGCGGGAGCCCGATGCGCGCTGGCGGGAGAAGGGCGAAGCGGAGGCGGAACGGCAGCGCACCCGGGAGCGGCTGGAGGCCACGCTGGCCGGGCTGGGCGAGCTGGAGTACCTGAGGCAGCGGCAGGAGCTGCTGGTGAAGAGCCTCCTGCTGCGGCGGCCGGCGGGAGCGGGGCCCGGGGCGCAGGGTGGCCGCGGGGAGCCGCCGGGAGAGGGACAACCGCCGCCGCGCAGCCTGGAGGAGAAGTTCCTGGAGGAGAACATCCTCCTCCTGCGGAGGCAGCTGGTGAGCGGGGGCGGCGGGGGGCGCCGGGCATGCGGGCGTGTGTCACCGGTGGATGGGGGTGTGTGTCGCCGGGAATGCGGGCGTGTGCCGCCGGGGGGATGCGGGAGCGTGTCACCGGGGATGCGGGCGTGTGTCGCCGAGAATGCGGGCGTGTGTCACCGGAGGATGCCGGAGTGTGTCGCCGGGGGATGCGCGCCTGTCGCGGTCCCCTCGGGGCGGTGTGACCTGCGGAGGGGCGAGGAAGGGGCTGCGGGCGGCCGCGGTCCCCAGGGGTCCATGCCCGCGCCGCTGTCACGCCGGCACAGCGTCCCCAGCCCGCAGGTGAGGGAGCAGCGGCTGCCGGGGACGGAGCCTCCGTGGGTGACAAGTCGGTGGCGATCGGACTTTACCGGCGTTTTGCTCGTGGCTGCACAGTTCCCCGTCGGTTTCCCGAGCCAGGCCCGCGGTCCAACTTCCATTCAAGGCAAAAGAGGCGCTGCCGTTGCCTTGAATGGAAGTTGGGAGCGAGCTCCTGGGTCGCAACCCCGAGAGGAGGCAACGAGAGCAGGATCAGGCCCCTTAAAATAAGGGATGCTTTTGTTGAACGACGCGCTATGTAGCTGGTGTGGGAAGAGATGGAGGGCGGCATGAAGCGGCAGATCATTTTTCAATGAAAATAGCGTACAGCTGTGCCTGGCGGTCTTTGTGCACGGCTCAGCATTTGCTTTCACCCAGGGAGAAGTTGGACTATGTAATTTATTTGCCTGATTTCTTCTTTTCCTCAACCCCCCCCTTTTTTTTTTTTTTTTTTCCTTTTTCCCTTGTTAGCCTTTCAGCGCAGCTGATTTAGGATTATTTCCTTCTTTAAAAGAGAAATGATTTTGCTGCTGAGAAGGGGCTGGCTGCTGAAGAGCCATAGTGAAGGACCGAGGAGTCATTACTCAAAAAAAAAAGGGGGGAGTGGGGGGCTTGTGGTAGCACTTTAATTTGTGCACTTGACATTGCAGATTGGAACCAGATGCGGTGCTTGCTGGGGGAGGGGGGACACTGGTGGCAATCAGTGGTTCACTTCGTTACTGCTTGAACCCATCACCTCTGCCAGCCTGGCTGGCAGCCAGCTCCCTGCTTCCATCAGAAATTTGGGAGAAGACCTGGGATCGCCCCTTTGATTCTCCAAGGATGGTGTTAAATGCCAACACATCTTCAAACATCCTCCCTAATACTATTAGCATTTGCTTTCCCTTTGCCCGAGGACTGGCCCACCCCGGAGGAAAGGTTGTCCTGAATTTAGTGGGTTTAGAACTAGTCTAGTTCTGAGCATCAAAACTCTTTGCAATGAGCATAGCAGAGCACCGCTGGGCACTCATGAGATGATGCGCTAAAAAAAGAGAGATAAACCTTCCTCCTGCCTCCCTCACTTTCCCCAAAGCCAGAACAATTAAAGGGTATGAAGCTGAACAGATGATGGATAAGCAACATTGTAATACACACAGCGAAACTGATTGCGATGACCGTGGGTTAATGAGTGCCTTACAAAATCATTTCTTACTGCTCATTTTATGCCATCAAATTACCTTCATAAATAGCCTTAAAATTCATCTCACAGCAATTTTATACCATTATAATGGGAGAAGAGGAAGAATTGCTCTTCCTTCTTGCTGCACTGCAAAACTAATAAAAGGGCTGTGATCCCAGCCCTGGGAATCTCGCTGTCTATATGGTAAACTATAAGCTCATAATGTGCAGCAGAACAAGGCGGTTCCCATATTACAGGCACTTGTTGGCAGAACTGTTTCGTCCCATTGTGTGAACAGATGTGATCTTTGGCTAACATCGCTGGGATGGTGAACGTCCCCTATTACACTGGCAAAGCTGTCCTTTCGCTGAAGTGGCCCATTTCATGTGCACAGGTCTGGTTTGGCCATACCATACAACACAGCTTTGTTGTTACAGCTGCGGTCCTGCAAAGTTGCGCTCTGCCAACATAGTGTGTTGGTCTTCCTAAATTATGGAGCGTGCTCCTTATGTAGAACCGGCTGGAAGAGGCTGGAATGAAGTGCCTGCATAATTCTTCTGTTAAGTATTTATCCAGAGTATCTATCTGGAATTTCAGGGCTTTGTTCTCTTTTTTTTTTTTTCTTTTGAATAAAAGTGTATTGGCAGGGTATTTCCACAATGACCAGACGGAGAAGACTGATTGTCTTTGGAGCCCCTTCGTGTCTGCCCCACTGAAGGTGCATCATTTTTTTGTTTGTCCTCGTATTTTCCAGAACTGCTTGAGGAGGAGGGACGCCGGCCTGCTAAATCAGTTACAGGAGTTAGATAAGCAAATAAGTGATCTCCGCCTGGACGTGGAAAAAACGACAGATGAACACCTTGAGACAGACAGTCGTCCAAGTTCAGGTGAGGTCAATATTCAGCAAAATGAAGCCTCCCTTGGTACCTGGAATTAAACTGGCTGTAGGTTGCAGTACTACAGCAGTAAATGTCTATAGCATGTTCGCACTCTGATAATGAATGCCTACTAACAAATTTCACCTACCACTGGAAAGGTTGCTGTTTGTAGACAACATATTCAGAGGAGCATTTCAAGCTTAATTAGATTTTTAGCGTTTGGGGCATTTTTTTTTTCAAGGCCACCCACAATTTAGTTCAAAAAATTCTAGTTCTCCTGTGTAATAGGAAGGAGGCTGCAGGAAAAAATGGTGAGAGGAAGCACAACCAGCAGGAGGAAGATGTCAAAATTGATTTTACAGCCAGAAGGGAACATTAAATCAAACAATTTGATCCCCCATATATTGAATTTTATCCCATTCTAACTGTGTTGAAGCCACTAAGTGGTATTTAACTATGTGGAACCTTTCCTAGAGGCATCCAGACTTTTTCTGAAGGCACTAAAGAGTGGAAAATCCACCAACTTGCAATTGTGAAAACCATTGCTAATTTCTAACCAGAATTTGGCTGGTTCCAGCACTTTTTTTTTAATATGCTTTTCTCCCATAGAATAAGGTCTTTTCTAGTACACAGCTTTTTCTCCACTTGGAGGTGCAATACAGTATAATTCCTGACTTTTTTTGATGAGTTAAACAGGTCAAGTTCATGAAGTCATTTGTTTTAAGGCATTTTTCCAAGCTCTTAAATAGCTTTATGGCCCCTTTCCAATTTTTCAGCTTTTGTTTTACGTGTGCTGGAGTCAAGGACTAGGCACATTGTTCCAATGTCTTTCTTACCAGTACTGTATAGACTGCTGAAGTGATTTCCCTACCGCTGTTCATTAGTCTCTTTGTACATCCAACAATCTCATTAGCTTTTTTTGCCATATCATTAAGTTTGATTGAGCTGCTTTTCCATGCTGACTAAGCCCTTTCCAGGATTATTGTTTTCCAGGATGCATTCCCATTCTGTAGACATGCCCTGCATTCCTTATTCCTATGAGTACAATTTGAATTTTGATTATGGTATGTCATATTTTTCTTGAGTAGACCCAGTTTACCAGGAAATTAAATTTTCTGTGTCTGCACATTATTTACCATTTTCCTTCTTTTGTGCCATCCACAAATATAATATTTATCTCTAGAACTTTAATGAAAATAATAGATAACATTGGGCCAAACACTTGGTAAAAATTTTGTAGTTAAGTTTAGATGGAGAGTCTGTCTTGGAATTATAATACACTATTAAATGAGTGGACTGCCGAACACAGCCTGGATCCTTCTTGCTGAAATCTGAAAGCTCATGTAAAGGTTCAAACCCCCAAACCCTGTAAGTGTTAAAAAAAAAAAAGTTCAAAATTTCATACACTAAGCAAAGTTCTGCTTTTTTAATTTTAAGTGCTTCACTTCTAAACTGAATCCTTCATAGCAATAAGGATATTACTAAGTTGTGCACTGGTTTTTGGGTGGCTGAATAAAATCCCATAACTAATTGCAATAGAGTAAGCCAAGATAAACAGGAGTTCGACTGCCTTTCTAGGGACACAAAGGGTAACTTTGTGTAGTCATAACTAATATAAATCCAAATTCTTATTTTTATAGGATTTTATGAGCTGAGTGATGGAGCTTCTGGATCGCTCTCCAATTCATCTAACTCTGTCTTCAGTGAGTGTTTATCCAGTTGCCATTCTAGCACTTGCTTTTGCAGCCCTTTGGAGGCAACACTGAATATCTCAGATGGACGCCCTAAATCTGCAGGTATAGTAAAAGCAGGTCGAATACGTCGTACTCCAGGAGGTGGCTTTGGCTTTGGAAGTGCTGCCTCAGGAGTATCCGGGTTGGATTAACCCTTCTTCCTTTCATTTGACATATTATGCTCTGAAAAGATTCCAGTGCCTGTCACATACATGGGTCACGAGGAAGGACTGTTCGCTCTCCACTAGTCCAGCCTGACATGCGAATGTATCACTCGAAACACATGAAAAGAACATGTGAAAATACGACAGCTGCTCTACCCAGTAGAGGGCAGTGGTACCTACACACATAAAAACATCAATCGGCTCATTTCTCATGGTTTCCTTTAGAGAGTCATTTTTATTAAATAGTAATTATCAAAGATACCTCAACAGCCATGTCTGCATTAAAGTGACAGAGTAGAATCATAGAATCATTTTGGTTGGAAGAAACCTTCAAAATCATTGAATCCAACCATAATCTAACTCTAGCACTAAACCATGTCCGTGAGAACTTTGTCTATACACCTTTTAAACACCTTTAAGGAGCTAGTTACAGGTTTGAGGAGGTCAGGGTGTGTGTCAGTCTGTTTGTCATTTTGTCAGTTCTGATGGTCCTCAACCCCCAGGTGACCGTGCTGAGGTGTGTCCCACTTTAATGTAGTACAGACAGACGTCACGAACAGGGAAAAAATACTTTGTCTCTTAGGCAGAGAGCTGTTGGATTTCCTTGGACACTAGGCTGAAGATGCAAGCCTTAATGTGTGGGATGGTTAAACAGGAGGGCAGCTTCTGTCTGTTGTCCAGGAAAGACACTTCAGTAGGGCTTTTGTGATCAACCATTATTACTTGCATATTCAAAAGCCTTAGTTTACTCCGGATTGTGGGGGATGCTCCTAGCAATAGTATTTCCGATCTCCTTTCTGCTCTTTAAGGTTAACTTATAGCTATTTGTTGTGAATCATGGACAAAATAACGAACGCTTTTCTAACTCTGAACCCTAAAACTCTCATTAATCATACCATCTCACTTTTAGAGCTGAAATTTCGCAAGCTGATGTGCTTCAAAGAGGTCTTTTTGGCAACGTTTCCTGACTGAAATAGAATTTGGGAAACATGGGAAAACTGTGAGATGATCTGGAGGAAGTTCATGCTCCTAACTTCCCTGTTCTTCCTCTCCTGCTCACACAGGAACATCATCTCTATCAGCTAACTTCATCAGCGTTCATGAGACCTCTTTGGAAATAAGCCGTAGATAAGTGATGGGCACTGAGCAGTCAAATTTGAGTACCCTGGCTGAAGTTTCTAGCCCAAGGGTAGGAAACAGGACTGACAGCAAGCTGGAAGGATCATTTAGATTGTACCCCTACCCAAGAAAAGGGCAACATAAGCTTAAGAAAATAATAATCTTAGGTGGTTGGATTGAAGGCCTGCTCCTAAGGTTGCTTACCTCCTAAATAAGAGCCATTAAATCTGACTCATGCATCTTGAAATGCACTGGATTTCTCTTACAGAACTCTCTTTGCAGAGGCAAGGCTAGGATGTCAGCTGGATTGACCTGCACTCCTTGTACTTGTGTGGAAAGATGAGCTTGTTTCCCATTCTTTAACTCTTTATTGCTCAAAAGGAGCATTCTTTATTAGCATTATTATAATATTAAACAATTATGTTGATAGTAATAGTAGCAATGATAATAATAACAACAACAAAATTAAATCTGGATTTTTTTTTGACCCAAGATATGCTTGGAAAAATCTGGAAGTGAAATTTGTCAATAAGCTAAAAATTTAATTGGACTCTTGTCTATATTTTTTATATTTCCCTTTGGATTTAGCAAAGTGAAGTATGAAATTCATATGTGTTGAGGCCCACAGTCAGTTTTAGAGGTGCCTGTGTAGCATATAAACAGAAGAGACCCTTAAGGACTTCTGGGTGGCTTGGAAGTAAAATAGGAAGCTCTTAGGCAACCTAGGCACAGGTTTGAAACCAAAGGAAATGTTCTCATTAGGGCTGTGATTTTCCTTTTTTTAACTATGTATTTGGGCAAATCCTACATAGATGCAGTTATAGGGAGACTCACATAAGAATAGTGCTGCTTTATATCGCTTAACCAGCATCCCTGGTCGCAAGGTTTCTACTGTTTGAACAGTGCTGCTGTTGTATTGACATTGCATCGTACGTGTAGATGGGACCAGAGTCCTTGACAACACGTGAAAAACGTAGCAGGACTGTCCCTGGCAGGCTCTCTAAACTCTTCTAAAATGCCTTTCAGATCTCATAGGCTGGATGGACTATAATAAGGAAGGCCAGCATGAGGACCAGACTGCAGGCTCTGTCTGTCGCTCTTTGTCCACACCGCACTCAAATTCCCTCGATGTCGTTGCAGATGTACATCCAAAGTACCAGTGTGATCTGGTGTCTAAAAACGGGAACGACGTCTACCGGTACCCCAGCCCACTCCATGCGGTAGCTGTGCAGAGTCCCATGTTTCTTCTCCCCGTGACTGAAAACCCCCAGCGAGAAGAGGAGAGGCTTGGTTGTGATATTAGCGACGTTTGCGCTGCATCTGAAACGGACTCGGGAAAACCCACCAACGCTTTTCTCCCACAGGGCTCCTGGCCGGCTCCATGCCCTTCCACCAACAAGAGGATAGATGGTTACATCTTAAGCCTGGTTCAGAAAAAGACTCACGCGGTAAGGACTAACAAACCCAGGACAAGTCTCAATGCCGATCCCACCAAAGGGATCTTGAGGCATGGAAGCATGTGTGTCAGGCAGCCTGCGGGGGTGGCGGCTCATGGTAACGTCGTGAACCTGAAGAGCTCCAAGCAAGCGTGCTTGCCTTCTGGTGCGACCACCGCTCTGGACCATGCGGCACCCTCTCCATTAAAACAGAGGCCAAGGGAGCCGGCGGGTGAACAAATGGAGAATAGGAAGGCACCTTTGCCGGTGGCTTTCCCACCCAGCACGGCAAGTGAAACTCAGAGCAAGCATCTGCCGAGGGGCGTCAAACCGGCACCTCTGGAGCTCAACCGCAACGCAGTGGCTGCGGTGGGTGATGTCCCCAAGGAGAACGGCCAGGTCTTTGCTGCATCTCCCAAAGAGAGCCCGGGGAAGCCCGTGGTGCTGCAGCCAGAAAACAGGGTCAGCCAACCTCCCAAAAAAGTCCTGCTGAAGAGCAGCTTGCAGGCAGCTCGCTCCTCATCACCTGCCATCGAGGAGAGGCCCTCGCTGGATTTCAAAAGCGAGGGCTCTTCCTCTCAAAGCCTGGATGATGGGTTGCTGGTGAACGCCCAGTACATACCGGCCCAGCAGCAAAGCGTGAAACTTCACAAAGGCACCCGAAATGTCAAGATTTTGAAAAGCTCCGCGCTGAAACACAGGCCACACCTCGCCAACGGTCTGGAAAACAATTCGCAGACCTTGCGGGAGAAAACCAAGCCGGTTGGCAAGAAGTGCCGCTTTCCCGATGAGTTGGATACAAATAAGAAACTGAAAAAACCCTCCTCACGGGGGAAGAGAGGCAGCGGCTTGCAGCCGGAGTCGGGTCTCCAGAGCCGGCAGGCTGGCCTGCACAAATCCGCCGTCCGATCCCACGGGCATGGCCGAGAGGTTGTGGTGGCCAAGCCCAAACACAAGCGGGCCGACTACCGCCGGTGGAAGTCATCGGCGGAGATCTCCTACGAGGAAGCCCTGCGGAGGGCAAGGAGGAACCGGCGGGAAGGTGTGGGGGTCTACTCGCAGGTGCCCCTGCCCTACGTCAGCCCGTACGCCTACGTGGCCAGCGACTCGGAATACTCGGCGGAGTGCGAGTCCTTGTTCCACTCCACCGTGGTGGACACGAGCGAGGACGAGCAGAGCAACTACACGACGAACTGCTTTGGAGACAGCGAGTCGAGCTTGAGTGAGGTGGAGTTCGTAGGGGAGAGCACGACCACCAGCGACTCTGATGAGAGCGGGGGCCTTATTTGGTCTCAGTTTGTCCAGACGCTCCCCATCCAAACGGTGACGGCGCCGGAGCTGCATGAAAATGCGGCGAAGGCCTTTGTCAAAATCAAAGCCTCCCATAACCTCAAGAAGAAAATCCTCCGCTTTCGGTCGGGCTCCTTGAAGCTCATGACAACCGTCTAGTGAGGTGACTTGGTGGAATGTATCTGCTTCTGCTTTTGGAAGCAAGGTGCTTTTGTGTACATATTTCCACAGATTTTTTGTTGTTGTTGTTTTTATACAAATATTTAAAACTTAAGGTAAATTATGTCACTTGTCTTCAGAACTTGGGTGGATACTAGTGCCTTTTATGTGGAAATAAAAGACCGTTATACTCATTTTAAAAAAACACAAAAACCAAACATAACACTGCCATTTCAGTGGTGAGCAGCCTCCAGTGCATGGTATGAGAAGGCTATGAAAAAAGGCTAATAGTTCTGGAAATGGATCATCCTTGCCTAGTTTTTCCATCTCTGGGTCTTATAGAGGATATCGACAGCTTAAAGTCATAGGTTTTTAGGGAATAAGGGTGGGGGAGTGTGGGTGGTCTTCGTGTTTTTGCTCGTCCCTTTCTGCTGCTCCTGTTGCCACATCTTGAACTTCTTCCTCCTGGCAGTCTGGCCTATAATTTTTTCTTTTCTTGTTGATTCTCTTCTTGAAACCCACCCCTGTCCTCCCCCAGCCTTCCCCCCACCAGGAAAGGGCTCCTGTTCTATCTGTCTCCAAAGTTAAGTCGCCTTCTCTGGAGAACACCCTGCTCCCGGCTCCTGGGAGTCCCACTGCGGATGGCAGTGGTGTTCAGAGTAAACTGTTGGAGCAGCTGACCAAGGCTTAGTAACTTCAGTATATTGTGTAAAACTGCTTTTGAAAAAGAAAAACATATGCATGTCACGTGCATGAGTATCAGTAGTTTTAATATTCCTGTTGATGTCCAATTTACTGTACATCATCAATGGCTGTTTTTATATATATATATCATTGTGTAAATTAATATAACACATCATATGCTGTAATAAACAGTCTGTTTTAATACTTTTTTAAAGTTTGTTACATTGGTGGACACTCAGCGAATGGTTTTATATTGGCATTGTCACCACTTAGATGTCTCTTTGATGTGACCTATTAACGTTCCCTGCATTTAGCCATGCAGGAATTGGAGCAAGTTTAAAATGTTGCTGTGGATATGGCTTGTGTTTTGAGGGAACTGGATTGTCACGGCTCCTCTTGTTTTTCCCATAATTTGCATTTTTTTAAGGGCAAGGTTGGGTTTAGGAGCTCGGAGGCATCTTCAGGTTGTTGCTTATGGGCAGCTCATGTTGCGGAGCAGATGGAATTGTAATATTAATCCTCCTCGCTGTCTGGGTTCTTGCAGGCTTTGATTGGTACAACACGGGGGCAGATGGTAGTTTTTTGTAACCAAATAGATTTGTGTAATGCAACAGGTGTCCCTGTAAAACGTCCGGTAAACGAATCCCCAAAAGCTGTGTGCTGTGGGAGCTGGGCTGGGTGGAGGTGACCGTAGACCTGCTGTCCTTGGTGCCCTCGTTAGGTGTGGTAGCTGGCTGTATCACAATGCTGATGAGGTTATGGAAAGAAGTGACAATTGTGTCACCCACTGGTCTCTGTTCTCAGCCTCTTTCTTCCCATAGGACTGGAGGTGAGTCTGCCAGCAAAGGAGACAGGAGCTCACTGTGGACAGCACTGCTTCCCTTTGCAGCAACAGCTTTGGAGCTGCCTGGTGGGAAGGCTGGAGGTTTGTTTTTTTTCCTCGTCTGATGGAGCAAAACCAGGGGATGAGCTGGTTTCTGCAGGTTCATCTGCTCTGGCATCACTGAAGTGGTGGACACACGCCTGGCATGGATGCTGTGACTGGTATGAGTTTCAGGGTTACGTGTGCAGCCTGTCCGTTCCATAGCAAGATCTGCTGAGCAGACACCTTCCTTTGTGGCTTCTCTGTGTCCTTCCTGCTGTCACCCACCTGAAAGGCAGAACAGTGTTTTTGGTTTCGTTTGGTTTTTTTTTTTTTTTCCTCAGGTTTTCTTGTATTGCAAATGCAAGGAGAGATCCACACAGAATTAAATGTCTCTGTGAGCAGCTTCTGAGACAGGAGTAACATTTGTTCTAAGTGGCAGATTTATTTTTTAAGCTGCAGTGTAGAAAATACCTACCTATAAAATGTCTCTCGCATATTATTTTTTTTCCTTTTTTTAATAGAGGAATGTCAATTCTGTAAGGAGTCTTACAGCATGGCCAAAAGAATCCGGATTCACTGACCCAGAAAGTCCTTGCACTTCTATCTCCTGTGATAG
Organism: Pampusana beccarii; assembly: GCA_013399365.1. Classification (NCBI taxonomy): domain Eukaryota; kingdom Metazoa; phylum Chordata; class Aves; order Columbiformes; family Columbidae; genus Pampusana; species Pampusana beccarii. The sequence continues at coordinate 217,503 of VWYH01007849.1, forward strand.
GAAAAGCTCTAATGCGCCTTATCTGGTCATAACTCTCCCATTGCTTTACTCATGGAAGGGCAGCAGAGATACATATATATATAAAAATTTTATATATTGATATAGAATGATTCATCCAGAAATTACTGGTCAATGGCTGCCACTGGAGAGAGGGGAGAGAAGTAATATTCATTATTAAACATGGCATTACTAAGTCTAAGCGGCAGTTTAATGCATTCCCGTTAATAACTGATGGGTGTTACATCAAACAAAGGGAATGTCAAGAAGCTTGTCGAAGCTAGTAGTTTCTTTACTAGAATATCTCTTAATCATGCCACATAATCTCTCTTTGAGTGAGAAAAACATGTGCAAATCCCTGCAAATCTCCTCAAAGGTGCAGGAGAGTAGCAGAGAGGATCTTCAGACGTGCACTCTGTCTCCCTGGCTGTGGTGGAGCTGCTGGTGGGAAGACAAACCAACGAGTGGCTTTGGGATGGTGAGTTTTTAATTGTGGTGCTACAGCAAGTTGTCTCATACCAGGTGAGGGAGGCTGGTTTTCAAAAGTTATCTGCTGAATACTTTCTTTTGTGATAGTTGTGTAAAAAAAAAAAAAAAAAAAAAAAGAAAAAACCACCGTATCAGCTGCAACCACCGTATTCTTCAGTATTCCTGTTGAATAGCTTAATACCAGATGGGGAAATGGGCTGATGCTATCTCCATCTTAATTGCATCCGAGTCTATTCAGTTTGGGGAAGGAATTTTCGTCTTCTTACATGATTTAGGTACACATTCAGAATCCTTTAAACAAGCTCATTTTTTTCTCCCTACATCCCACCTCCTCCCTTTCTTTTTTTTTCTTTTTTTTTTTTTTTTAATAAAAGACCTTACGGTGCTGGAAATGTACTTGATATGGTCCCAATACACAGCACGCATTCTCTTTTCTGGTTCTGATTTGGGAAACACATGTAAGTTAGTAAGTTTTTGCAATGTTAGGTTGAAAAACATCTGCTGGTCTTGGAGACCAGTTGCGTATCTGGCACTTCTTTAAGCTACCTGGCTTTCCAGCTCCACAGCCTTGAGTCCTTGCCAGTGTATTTTTCATAATGTTCACATTTTAATTATCCCCAGTGTTTATGGTAGTCTTTGGAAGTTTGAGGCGGCAACACTTGCCTTCATTGCACTGGGGCCTATTTCAAGGTGGGGGCAGGCTGTGGCGGGGAGGTTTGGGATTAGTTACCCCTGTGCTCCATATATAACTCGAGTGCAAGAAAGTACAGAAGCATATGCTTAACATAAAGCACAAAAGCAGACCCCTTTAGCTGGATTCCTTGTGGTTCGTGTGAAATAGTGTGGCTGAGCATCTCTAAATTGCCATCTCTCCCAGCGCAGGGAATCGGCATCGCGCACGCAGTGAGGTGCTGTCAGCTGAAAGGGGTGATTCTATGATTCTATGGTTCTGCGGTCTCACTGGGCTGTCTGCCTTCCAGCAGGCTTTTTTTGGGTCTGCCTTCTGCTCCCCAACCCCAGCCACCAGCTGTGGGTCAGCGGATGGGGAATTGAGCTGTGTCTGGTGTGCGTGGGGTCAGACAGAGGCCCTGGCGCTGCGCCCAGACGTCCCAACCGCGTGGGGCCCCCTGTTGTGGATATCACGCTTGTCGTGAAAAATTCCATGTGGTGCAAGGATTTGGACAGCTGGGTCTGAGGGAAGGTGGCAATGGAGAGCCCCGTGATTGGAGTGGCCTGATCCCGATTCATCTGTACGTCCAGGAGAGGCTGGAAGAGGAGGTGTTTCGGTCTGATGCCTGTCTCAGTAAGTTGGACTGGGCTAAACAGAGATGTCTGAGGGACTGTGCCTCGTTTCTTCCAGTGCTCTTTAAATGATCAAGGCCATTATCAGCATTGCAAGTTGCTGAGGTGCTGTAGACTTCTGGCCAAGTCCTGCAAGAGCCTCACTGGGACAAGTGACAAGTTCCAGTCCCCCAGGTCTCTTTTTGACCTCCCATAGCACAACCTCTGCTTGCAGAGAGCCCGTAGGTCCCAGCTCTTCAGTTTGGCCTCTCCTGGGGCTTCAGAAGGAACCTGTCCATCCCTTTCAAGTTTTCTTCTGGCTTGAGGTTCATTCTGGATAAGGACTGACAGCAGATTCTCCACAACAGGGTCCTGTGCCTTCACTAATTCCAAATCTATGTTTGTTGGCTCTGAGAAAGGTCAGACGCTCTTCAGGTGGCAGCCAGCAAAGCCATCCCTGAGGGACCTGCATCCTTTTTTTTTTTTTTTTCCCCACAAAGAGCAGCAAAAGCTTTTAATAGCTGTGATCATTACTTGGCAGATGACTGGCCACACTGGGCATGGCTCACCCTCAGCATGTGATTTTTGACACAGGAGGGAATGAGGATGTGAACATTTTGGGGAAGCTGAAACAGCTAAAGACATTTTTTTATAGCTAACTTCAGCATCTAGGATGTAGCTTTGGAGTAGCCAACAACAATACATCCAGCTGAGCTAGTACAAAAACCTGAACAATTCGCAATTCTGCAATGTCCTGTGCAAAGTTCAGAGGAGATACAAAGACTGCAAACCAACAGAGACAATTCATAAATGCCAGGTCTATCCTTCAAACTTGCTTTTCTCCTGAATTTCTCTGAACCTCCAGGGAATTGTATTGAGGTTCCTTGCACAGCATGATGTTTCTTTCTCTACCTAAACATTATAAATGGAGCATTGTGGTGAGACACAGTTGCTCTGGGGGTTAAAAAAATCCCACAATGCTGGAATGAGGGGAGATATATGGAAACAAGTGGGAAATCCATTGAAAAGAGATAATAGGAAGTGCTTTTTACGTGGCAAGGAATTTGCTGCCACAGGAAATAGCAAAGCAGATATAGTATCAGCAAGTTCAAAGGGGTTAGAGAAGGTAGGAAAGGATGTGTGCTCTACCATCCCAGTCAGCGACTGTGGGTGCTAGGACGAGAGTGAGGTGAATAGATTGGAGATACTGGCCAAGTTCGTGTGGTTCTCCTAAAAACTGTCTTTTCCTGCCACTGTTGAAGTGTTGTTAGCTGGAGATGTAGCATTGTGCTGACCCAGCAGACCAGTTCCTGTGTTCCTATGATCTTGGTGTAGCTGGTGGGAGTTGTCTATGCAATTGAATTTCCTCACTCTTTATTAGTCTTTTGTCCCCCCCAACTGCTGCTGAAGACAAGTTTTGCGTTGCTTTGCAAAGAAGTTCACTTTGCATGCTTGGCTGATGGTGGTATGCATTTATTCAAACTATGGACATGTGTTTTTGGTCAGTCTTGTCCTACGGCAGAATCATTTCATCCACCCTCTCACATGGGCAGTCTGTACCAACGTCCTCTGTAATGGTGAATATTGTCCCTCTGTAATGCAAATGCTGTTACGGACATAGTCATTTATTAGCTTATTGTGGGAGTCACTGTTGGGCAGAATTTTTACATCCTACAGTTGCTTCTAAACTGTAGGAAAAGTTGATGACCTCCAAACCGAACGAACCATCCTAGTGACAGAGTGCTGGGTATCTACTGCACCCTACCTTGGGACTTTGCTGTCCTTGGAGAATGCATCTCTCCCCCTGACCGTGCCTACATTCATGCTTTTTTTTGGAGTAACAGAGCAGTCTGGAAGCGAATCCTGTGGTTGTCTCCACTTACTGCGTGGTGGTTTGGACAGCAGAGTGGTTTTGGTGCTCGCTAGCTAGATGCCTTTGGAACATTAACCCAGATGGTCCACACCAGGGGCATAGAAAACGTGCTTCTAGCTGGACATGGGGATCTGAACCCATGATGGCTCCCTAGAGTAGCTTCCAGTCAAAAAATGTGCACAGGTTTGATCCAAATGACATTGGGGACCAGACTAAATCTAGGCTGAAGTAAGCACTTGAACTGTGTATATTCTACTGGTGGGGACCCGAGTTTGGATCTGCTCCTTTTATGCTGAATGACTTGTTAATGTAAACAGAGCCTCTCAGTTAATGGCCTTTGTTTCCATACTGTATTCCTTTAAGATCAATAAAGTATATTAACATTAATAACCTGATTTCACTGAGCCAAGCTCTAAAAATCTGGCTTTTGTTCTTTTTAAAGGAGTTGGAGTTGAAAGTCCCGGGAACTAGAGATTTTCATGACAATACTGAAGGAAAATCTGTATGATTTGGAGTCTGACCTCATGATGTAATGGCTTTGTAAGCAAATGAAGTGTTTTCCTCCCCAAAAATGTTCAAGTCTTCTGTGGTCAAGGGCAGGAAGCTGGAAAACTTTGAACCTGTTGAAAAGTGCGTTCCCTGTGTCTCATTGCACTCTGTGAGCTCTGTGCCTTCAGAAATGAGATTTTCATGAGGAGGAGGGGAAACACGAAGTACGGGGAGGAGAAGGACCTAATCAATCTTAATCTCTGAAGTACTCATGCAGTAAGTGTTTAAGCATGTGATTAAGCCCATTCTTACTCAGCGAAGCATTTCAGCGCACGCTCTGGGTACGTGGCGGCTGGGGTGAATTAAGCACATGCTCTGGAATGCTGGTGGATCAAGGTCTCTAAGCTTGTCTTTGCAAGCATCCTGTGTCTGTACAACCCATCCCAGTGACTTCCCTTGGCTGATGTTGGAAGGACTCCCTGCTCTCCCTTAAGAGCCAGACCCTGAATGGGTAAACTTGATGCAAGCTGTTAATCTCAGTTTGGGAGAAGCAGTATCTTTAGTTCGTGCTTTAAGCAGTGGTAGAAAAAAAGTACTTTTAAAGGAAGAGCTGCATTTGTTTTTTGTCGTATTTGAGGACACTGAGCTAGAAACACTTAAGAGCTATGTAAGAGTGAATGTGCTTGTGCTCTGTATCAATAGCAGGACTTTGTGTAGGTGCTGGGAATGACATTTGGGAAGAGGTAGAATGACCCTTCCCTTGGATGTCCAGGTGGAGCTGGGAGAATGATGCAGGCAGGGAGAGCCAGCCGCAGACACCAGACCTGTAGGGCCTGAAGCATCACCCATTAATATACCTGGCTAATCTTACTTAAATACCAGTTTCAAGCAGTGGGATTAGCAAAACAGAGGGGGTCTCTGGGCTACCTGGCGCTGGAGAACAGAGCTAGGAAGCATAGAGAGGTAGACTTTGCCTGGCTTCGAGGAAAGCCATGGTATGCCTGCACAAACAGTAGAGGCACAGAAAGGGTTAAAAGTTTGTCTTCGCTTCCCAGACACATTATTTACAGTGGGTTGGTTTCCTTTTGGAAGGGCCCACTGTAAAATGAGATGTTCCCAGCGTTTCTGCGGGTTAAACCTATATCGCATTACGGTTTTCTTTCCTGGACTCTTGACTGACATGATTTCCTGAAGTTGCTCTTCTCTCGGGAAGGTGAACTCAGGAAAGAGTAGGAGTTTGCTAAAATTCCAGAGCCTTGGAAGGCAAAATCATGGTGATGACCTTTCCTTTCTAGACACTCCTCAATGCTGCGTTGTGCTCCGTATCTCCCAGTGCAGGGCAAGGGCTGGGAAAGGAGTGGGAGAGGAAATCCATCAGGTTTGATAAGAGAACAGTTGGTAAATCCTGTTGGAGCAGCTTGCAAAGGCCGTAGAACCAACCACCGGAGCAGCACCTGACGGCGTGACACGAGCAGCCATCTCAGCCGGTGGCCGGTGAGGTCAAGGGCAGCATTGGCCGTTGACCCGCATATCCCGAGCTCTGCTCTTGCTTAATGCACCTTCATGCCTCCAGGCCACAGCAGACAGCTTGTTCATCCTGGTAAGTGTTTCCGTTACTGCTTTTTTCTTCTTCTTAATGAAATAAGTTGTGGCTTGGCATTAAAGCACAAGCGCTGAATGAAACTGAAGTTCTGGCTTGTGTCTCCTGTCAAACACCTCATGATAATGTTTTCCTTGATGTTCAGTTGCTTGGAAGGGAGGGGACCTATCCCCTTCTCATCTGCAACATATCCATTTTTCACAGATGTCTTCTGAGGAGCTTGTATGGAACAACACATCAAGGCAACACACCACCCTCTTCAACACTGTGCAGGACACCCTGAAGCAGCCCTGTATTTGCACAATTCCAGCTACCCCAAAAGATTTTTCTGACAAGGATATCAGGACTGGGAGGTTTGGATCTGACTCATCCCACCTGAAGCCCATCAGTGCTTAGGGTGAAGATGGTCCTGCTGGGAGAGGAGGAAGCGCTCTCAGAAATGTTTGTTATTACTGTTAAATCCCCACTCCTTCCCTGTCATGGCGATAGTGATCTCTGCTGTGGTCCCTGCTGCTTTCTTTTTCCTGTGTTGATCTATGGTAAGACTTGCTGCTCTTGAAATATGGTCCTAGCCCTGAGAGAGGCTTTTCTTGCTGAGCCATTGACCTTTAATTCAGATCGTGTGTCATCCCCTGGGCCTGTTTCAGACACCCATTGTCACCCTGGGTAGGTCCCTTGGGCTCATGTACACGGTAATGTGGGTGCTCTGAGCCTTCCTCCCTTCCCTCTTCTTTGCCACTAGAACGAGATTATTTAACTTTTGTCCTCTGTCCAGTTGACTCTCATCTGAAGCCATCCAGCTGTGGGGACTTGTTTGGCCTAAGTAAACTTTGTGGATCCCTTACAAAAATATGAAGTAAGCAATGAATTTCATATTTGATAAAAAATGTGAGTGGAGAGCTGTTTTTTCTTTCTGCTGTGTTTCCCTCCTTTATTAACTTCTCAGCACAGGTGTAATGATATGGACAGGAAACATAGTGAAAGTTGTAAAAATAATAAATCACCTACTGTATAGCAGGGAGTCAATTCTTTTGCATGGTGGAAGGAAACAAAAGGCCCTTTGTCCTGCTGAAGGATCCTCATTGATATTAATCTAAAACCCCAAATAATTTACTGATCTACAGTTAGGAGGGGTAGCAAAGTGGACAAATGGGAGCTGTGAAGCTGGGCCAAATGTAGCTGGTCCTTGTGCTAGAAACTGATTCCTCTAGCTGCCAGATCCAATCTTGTTCCTGTTGATTGATTCTGAGACCATTTTCTTGGTGGTCGGGGCTGCTTTCAGAAACCACTTATGGTGCACTGATGAAAAGGCCAATTTTGTGAGTAAACATCCTAATAAGCAGGTCTTGACAGATGGTTTGTTGCTCAAGCCCCACATAACCCTACAGCTGGTGACAGTGTCTCCCACAGATGTTTCCCAGGAGAACTTCCCCACGATGTGATCAGGAGCCCTCAGCTCTCGCAGCATCCCAAGGAGGAGCCTCGGCGCTTGCTTGACACATTGCAGGTATGTCTTTGGGAACAACCCAGACTTCTGGAAACATGTTTCTCATGGCATGGATAAAATTAGGCTCCCAGTGGAGCCCGTTGTTGGCTGAAGAAGGCAAGCAAAGGTGTTTGTGCACAGCAGCTGCTGCTGCTGCCTCTTGGTCCGTGAGCAGTGAGATATGTCCAGTGTTATACAAAGCAGAACAAGAAACCTCTCATGTACTTTAAGTATCCTTCAGTTCCTTTTATTTTGGTATTGCTTTGTCCAAATCTGTCCAAAAATCTGTCCTTTTCCCCCCATATTTTCTAGAAAATGTCATTTAGGCAGTAATTTTTTCAAGTGAAACTCTTCTCCTCATTTCTGTGAGTCTGATGAACCGCCCTGAGCCCTGGGCTCAGCCCACAATGCTGTAGTCACTCGCAATATCAGGTGTGTGGTCCTCATGCAGATCAAGTATTTCCTTTAGAAGCTGATGGATAAATTACAGAGATTTTACCTTGTTCTCTTCCCTTGAGGAGCTCGTGGGACTGTAGGGTAGTTTGTATTATCTGCCTTCCAGATCAGGCAATTTAGATTTGCCTGATTTGTATATCCCCGCAGTGTTTCTGGTGGGCTGTACAGGATATACAGCTCTCTACCTCTGACCTGAGAGCTGCTGGAACTGGACTGACATGCAGAGGCTGCTTTTGAGAGGGAAACTGCTACAGCTGCCATGTCTGCTAGGAATGGGTTTTAAAAGGTGATTCTGTTTTGGGAAGAAGCTTAGTTTTGATGAAATTAGACCAAATTAGCTCCAAAGTGGAGCAAAACACAACTAGGGAGAAATTCTGCAAAAGTGCAGCAGCTTGTGCTGTGGGTTGTCTCAAGGGCTGATCTCTGGAGCACTGAGCCTCTCCACTGGGTTTCATGGTCTATCCATCTGTGGGTCCTCTTGTGTTTCCTCCCTGAAATGGTCGAACATCTGGGACGCCCCAAACTGAGACGTGTGGGAGCCGTGAAATCCCCTCTCGTGAAGCAGCAGCCTGTTTGGCAGGAGGCTGCCCCAGGGCCCTGGAAACCTGAACGGTGGAGGAACCAGATGGGTGACCAGGCAGGAAACTCAGCAGGTTTCTGATGTTTGGAGCCCTGTGAGAGTTTCATGGGAACCTGGGCAAAATTGACTCACCTTGTTGAGATTTTGCTGAATTGGTGAATTCATCCGAAATGCTGTTTTGCCTGAAACCTTCTGAGCAGGTGCAGTATCTTCAGCTATCTTTTGAAGACAGGGACAACATGTTCCCTGCGTTTTGCCGCATGGGTCTTCTGAGAGTCAAAGAAGCATTTGTCTTTGCTATTTTAGCCCTCTGCAGCATTCCCACTCTTGAAGTAGTGTCGAGGAGGGAGGATACAGCAACTTGGCAGTGGCGAATGAAGGATGCTGGCAGGTTATTTTGATCCTTAGAAAATCATTGTGTTCTCCTCATTACACTACACCTCATCCACCTACTCTGTCTTGTCCTATAGACTATAAATTCTCCATATTAAATTATTTCCCCACGTTCTCTATTTGTTTTCACAGCCTCTAGCTGAGTTTCCTAGGTGCTACCCGTATATAAACAGTAATAAAGACTATTCTGTCCTGCTGCAAACCACTTCTGAGGATGTTCCCTGTAATTCTCTTCCTTGTTTAGCGTTGGATCATTAAAAGGCATGAGGTGGTTAATTGGAGGCTTACAGCTTTTGTGACTGATGCAAACCAGAGTGTGTGTGTAATTGCTTGCTGTGAATGCTCAGGTGAATGCTTTAAAAGAGAAGAGGAGAGGAGGCAGATGGCCACGAGCAGAAGGTTCCCCGCAAAAGGTCACAGGAAAAGGTTAGTGACTGGATTGCCCCAAAGCTGGGAAAAAGAACCTAATACCTGGACAACTGGTGAAAAGCCCAACTAGACCACAGCTTTGTTCCCTAAAGGGGGCTGCCGCTGCAGAGGAGACTCCTACATCAAAGCTCTCATAACAAAACGCAGCAGAGATCGGTATCACCCAGCCTGTGGCACTGGCGGGAAATGGATTGGTTGACACGTCGGAGGCCCCTTCTGGGCAGATGGCTGGGTAGGAGTCACCGGCTGCTTGCAAAATCTCCCAACGAGCCTTTAATCTGCCGTGTGATACTGTGTGTTTTAGCGAGCATCTAGATGTTTATCTCAGATGCATTAGTCACCAGGAGAGTCTGCTCCCAACCTTTGCTCTTCTGTACCTTAGCTGCAGCCTTCTTCCCCCGGTTTTTGGAACAGATGTGAGCTGAACGCTATAGGATTTGTTGGGCTTTTTGTAATTTTGACAGGGAAATATGACAGGAACAGGTTTTCTTAGTAATACTGTGCAGAGCATTACTTAGTGCTGTGACTCTGTGTGTGCTCTGATAGACTTGCAGAGCCTTGCCCAGGGATCCAGTGGTCTGAAGAGTCTTATCATGCTCCTAAACAAATAGTTCTGTCTTGAAGCCCATTAGAATAACAACTACAAAGCTGTGCTTCTCCCAGCCTGGTGTTAAATGCCTTGCAGTGCCAAAGGTAAACAGGATCAATCAATTATCCAGCCAGGGAACATCTAATGGCAGTTCATGAATCAAGCTTGACTTTCGAGGTCATTTTTATCTGCCTTGGGGAGTACAAGCCAACCAAATTGGGGTCTTGCTCTGCGTGTGCAGTCTGAAGAGTGCAAGGCTGGGTCTGGCAGGGTGTGTTAGTTAGGTGGAGCCAGTGTAAATATATCTGTTATAGTGAGGTCTGCAAAGTGATGAGGCCTGAGTGTGCAGGCTCTGGCCATCTCTGCTCTCCTACAAAGCCAATATTGCCACAGTGCGTCTGCTGGCTTGGCCAAACAATAGCTTGATGCTGCTTTTACTTTTGTGCTTTTTACCTATGGTATATTGTTTGTGTTCTCTTGACTATGCCAAAAAAAGAGCTTAGTTCAGTGGGGAAACCAAACTCCCAGCAATGCCTGAAGAATACAGACGATTTAGTAGTCTGAAGTTTTGCTAATCCAGACAGTAATATGAGCTCAGGGTGTTCAGCTGAGGTCCTGCTATAACTTTGCACATCATCCAGTGAGATTTAGAGCCTACCAGGTCATGGGCTGTGTATGCAATTAAAATGCTCCTTTCCCTGGGGAGTTCACAATACGGAGACAAAATATTATCCTCCCAATTAGTTTATTGCAGCAGACTGGGGCATAGAAGTCAGATTATCCAGGGGCATGCTAAGACCATTCATGTGCCACTGAACTTGGAAAAGGCATTTTTCACAACATCTGGTTTCAATCAATTTGTCGTCAATTCGGAGTGCCAGACTCATTTTCTGGGACCATTAAAGTACACGGCACTGACACAGGGTTGCAGCTGTAAACCAAACACGGGTATCCAAAGAGTCCTGCCACCTCTCAACGGTGACTGTGCAGAGAATGAGAATCTGGTGACCATGCTCGTCTGAACACAGCTCCTTTTCCCAGTTGAGAAAGCCTCAGGCTGGACTATCACCTCCAATCGTGCCATATGCAGCTTGGTTATATGTGTGGTGCCTGGACAGACATCAGCAAGGACCCAGTCTCCATGTATTGGGGAGGAGATTCATGCCAAGTGCTACAGAAATCTTTGCAAAGCCTCTCTCCTACATGAAGCAGGCTCCTTCCCCAGCCCACCTCTGCATTTTGCTTTTAGTGCTCCAACCACCTTCTTGTGCAAGCAGGCTGTTGTGGCTGTGATTCTGCCAATATGGGAATGTGCTGAGAGGAACCTCGTTCATTTAAATGTGTGCAACCACAGCTCATGCTTTTACAGCATATATTCAGTGAAGCAATGCCTTTATCTGCAATACTTATCTTTTATCTAACATCTTTTCAGTCTAAAGCTTTTTTTGAAACGCAGATTAAGTAATAACAATGTAGGATAATTGAGTGCATTTTTTCACAGTGACATAATGATACTTATCTATGGCTACTGAAAAGCAAGGATAACATACTATGTGAGCGCTGTATTATCTTGCTTCTGAAACAGACCAAGATTGGCATTAGGGCTTAAGTAATTGAAATACGGCTCCTTGTACCAAAGCCTGTTTGTTTATAATAAAGCCTAATACGTCTTTCTAATGGACATTGCAATGTCAGAAGCACCGACATGATTGCTGACTCTTTGCAACTTGTGAGGCTGGTAGTATATTGAGTGTGGAGATCATACCCTGTAAGAACTACATCTGATGTGTCTCCTGTTAAGTGAGAGCAAAACCCATCTCATCATGAGAGGAGTTGACTTTGGGGATCAGTGTTTGCCAGGTGTGTTTATTTTTTGAGTGTCAGGTGAGGCGCAGTTCTGGGCAGGCTCTGCTTAGTATCGTCGTGGCTTTGTGAGTAATTAGTTATAATGCAGTTGTGAGCAGACCTTAGAAACCCACTGGGTGATTTTTTATTTGCATTGGAGGCCTGATGGAATAAAATGACAGGCTGGCATGGTCAAACTAGCTGGACTCCCTTTGAAATCTCCTGAGTGAGGAGGAAACATAAATTAACACCCCCCTTCCAAACCCTTAGGCACACAGGTCTCTTCCACAGCACAACAGCCTGTGCATCTTCTAGAAAAACTGGAGGATCGATGAGAAAGCACTTAAATTTAAATCGACTTACTGTCCAAAGTGGTATTTTAGTCCCTCTTGCATTTGTTCAGGCAGAACGCGATGGTGTGTCTCTGGATAATTTTCCACCTGCCTGTTTTGAATATCAGATGGAAGCGTTTAGCTGGTGAACTGGAATGGTGCCAAATTTCGCAGGAGCCTTTTCTCCTGAGTTCTGCTGTTTTTGTAGCTACTTAGACAGAATTATCCAAGCATGCACCCAGCTGGCACAGGGTAAATGCTGAGCAACACAACGTGAGTTGACTCTTCGTATGTCAACACAATTCCGTAGTTAATGTCAAGGAACAAGCTACTAGGGCTTATTTAACAGTGATTCACATGTTGTGAAAGGGACAGAAGGGTATTTGATGCTATATGAGTCTGCAGAATGACACTGGCCCATCAGCAAAGTCATTTAAGAAACTGTAAAAATCGTTCACGCCATTTTCTTGCTGAATTTCTGTGTGATGTACCCCAGTGTGCATGAAAACTGTTGCTGAACATGACTGAAAGCTTCTTATTTCTTAAGCATCCTCTAATAGGGTGGAAGTGGGGGTTAATTGAGCCAGGTAATGTGGCGCTTTGAAGTTACTGAATCTATTAAGTGTTTAGCTGTGTATATATGCACGTTGGATAACTGGAATACTGATGTTAGGACTCCTGCTTGGCTCACCTATTTGTTTCTTGTGCTGTTTGATTGGCATTAATCCTGAGGAAGGAGGTAGAGATGCTGGAAACTGCTTTCCCTGGTGGAAAATGAGTATGATCGTCCCCATTCTCACATGTGGTTGGTATCTCCATAGTGCAGGAATTTGTTAGCTTAAAGCTTCTCTCTAAATGGGTGACAACTCTTCTCTGATAAGCTGTGGCTGCCCTGCATGTGAGACCTCAGACACCAAATAAACAGTGCTGGCATCAGATAATCCTGTTTAGAATGCCGTGGCCTTAGAAGTACTCTATCTTTTGAAATGCAATGTTTTTTTCGTGTTTACGTCTTCCTGCAGTGACTTCATGTAATCTCATAGTTTTTCAGTGTCTATGAAAGCTTAAACCACCAATCCTACAAAGTATTGACAGGATTTGGTTTCTTTTTCTAGGGCTTTTGGGGAGTGACTATGTATAATTCTCACTCCTGCTCCTAAAAAGTCTGCTGGAGTGCTGGTGGGCCAAACAAAGTTTGCAAATATTAGAAATGTAGCATTCCTAGAAAAGGCTTCATTTGGTGATGTGCTCTGAGGATAAATGTTGTGGTGGATGAGACAGAACAGGGAAAAGACACAGATGTTCTTGTGCTCAAGGTGCAAAGCCTTGGGTTCACTGGCCTCGAAGCATTATGGAGATTTCTGCTTGTCCTCTTTAAAACGTAGGGTGCAAACTGCCATTGTAAAGCTCACAACCTTCTGCAATTTGAGGGAAGACCTGTTGTTTGGGATGGAAACCTCTAATGCTTAGGAAGCTGTGAGCAAACAAGACTGAAGCTGGCGGTGTGAAATCACAGAGTACATCAAGTGTCGGATGAGAAAGCACCAAAAAGCTGAGAGTTTTGAAGCTGTTTATCTAAGTTTCTTGCATGGCCCCTCTTATCACAGCATCGCAGCACCTCCCAGATGGTAGTACGTTTTATCTTTTTGCCAACATCCTCGCAGGGTTCCTATCCCTATTTTACAGTTAGGAGACCCAAGTGCAGGCGTTGAGTGATATGCCCAGTGGCACTTGGGGTTTCTGTGGCAGATCAAGGAATGAAGCTCAACTTTCCCATGCCCCAGGCTAATTCCTTACCCCGTGGGATCCTCTTGGAAATGAGCGCGATGGTTTAGCAAAACACAACAGCACGCGCAAATAATGCTCAAATGCAGCATGGGGGATCCCATCCTGGACTCAAAACGTATGAGTATTGGCATTTAAGTCTTGGTCTTTTGGAGCAAATAGATGGTGTGCAGTGGAGAGCTGACATTGGATCTGGAATGAGCAGAATTTAGCGGCATCGAGCCAGGTTTGTTAGTGTGGGTATAGCACTGTGCTGGCCAGGCTGTGCTGCTCTGGGGGCTGGAATGATCTCCTCTGCACAATACTGGGTGTGTGGATCCTTCTGCCCATGCAGAGCAACTGAGATTTGAGGCTGTCTCATCACTTTGGGCCAGAGCTGCATCTCCTTGGCTGCTGGCAGGCCAGTGGATTCTGCAGTGTGGTTTGCCCTGGCGAAGGCTCCGTCCCAGGAAGGTGTTTTGCAAACACTTCCGTGGTGGATTTGGCATTTTCAGCCTTTGAGCTGCAAGTTGCCCATGAGTTGCTCTGAGTACTTGCTTCTCCTTTACTATCCCCTTTCCATCTCTCGATCCGTGATTTTGCCACTCCTGCAGCTGCAGAATACCTTCATCCTAACAAAATGTTGTAAAATCACAAAATGTTGATGTAGGGGGATGAATAATACAGGGAGAGAGTGAATATTTAGTGGGTCCAGGTTATTACCTAGTAACTGCCTGCTTTGTCCATTGATAATGTTTAAACTATTTGAAATTGCAGCACCTAATAAATGCTACTAAATAGTGCCATGCCCGTAACTTGATTGCAATAATCCACCAGGGAACATGCTTCGCAATGTCAGTATTTCTCAGCAGTTAGCTGGAAAACTACTTCTTAGCAGGAGTGTTGGGATAATCCAGTGTTTCAGATGCTACTGGGTATGTTAGATGCTGATTCTGAGATGGCAACTGCACTTTCTGTCTTACTTGGCACTGTCCCGGTGTCCAAAGCCCCTCGTAGGAGGTCAGATTAATAATGTATAAAGAGGCAGCCAACCCCAGCCTGAAGCCTACGGCTTTGGTTAGAAGGGTAAGTGAGGTTGTAGGAGGAAAGGAAGGTGAAGACAAGCACAGGAGGCAGCGATCTCTGTTGGCTGCCTGCCTGCTTCTCACTACTGTTCATAGTGGTTTCGCTGAACAGGCGAACTGGAGTGCTGTCAGTCGGGAATGCTGTCAGCTCCTCAAAACCTTGGTTTCTGAGGGCTTGCTCTCCTGTGCACACTCAGCAAGTCTCCAGTATAAGCAAAAAAAAATCTTTCATTGTCACTGTAAGGCAGGGAACGCATCACGAAGTCCTCATCTAAGAAGATCCAAGATGAGTGTCTCATTTGCATGTCTAACAAAGCCTTGGGTAATCACCAAGAGGACGCTGGACTCAGTTAAAAGACTTGGACGATAGCACTAGGTGTTTGGAAAGAAGCATCTGTGTAGGGTGATTCCTTGATCTGCCTCAGATTGCTCGTCTTGCAAAAGGATGTTGCAGCAGCTTCACAACGTATCTGGAAATTCCAGATTTTTGTGGAAGGCAGGGGACTGGGAGCTGGGAGGTCTGGGACACCCTGCAGCTTGTTTTCTCAAGCACTCTTCTGTAGCAAAAAACAATATCAGGAGTGCAAAGCCTTCCCTGGGCAGCAGCAGAGGGGAGGAATAACTGGGGGGCTGCTCATCAAGGGAGATCCTGAGTCCAGATCTGGCTGGTTGCTGCAACTTTGCTATGACATTATGCAAAGTCCTTTGAAGATTTCCTCTTGGCAGAGCCTGCCACATCGTCAGAGAGGTAAAGCGTGGAACAGTCTAAATCTTGTTAGGGACTGTAAAGCAGTCAGAACGCTGGCTGTGAAATTATCTCCTTTCTAGAAGAAGAAAGTGAGATGGTTGCGGGCTTGGTAGAGCGGGAGTGAAACTATTTGCTATGTGGTGAGTGGTGCAGCATAGGACTTGAACAGGCTGGCTCTGGCCTTGAAATACAAATGAAAATAAGCAATGAAAATGGGTTGAGTTGTCTGGAGAATAAGGAGATGAGAAAAGTGCAGTCCTTATACAGAAAGACCCATTTTTCTGAAGTTTTGCAAAGCATATTTTCAGCTGAAGCACAATAATCTCTATTTCTCCCCAACCCCCCTTCTTAAATTTTATGAGTCACAGGGGTGGTTTTGCTTTTATCTGCCATTGTGTGTCACTGGTAACTCAGGACATTATCCCAAGATAACTGGGTCTGGTCGTGCTCTGATGGTGGAGGTGACAGTGGCGTGGCCAGAAAACTCTTTGGCTTTAATTTCCTGCCATTTCCCCTCACTTGGCAGTGTCACATCCTCCAGGCTGATCAGTGCATCCCAGCACAGAGGTCCTTAGCTTCACAGAGTCATTTTTCACACCTCAGACCATCTATTTCCCCGCCATATGCTTCTGGTGCTTACCTTTCCTGATAAAATATGTCCCAAATTTCTCTCTCCGTGTTTGTTCCCTCTCTGACTATTGAGCTCCAAGGAAATTTGATGGGAGAAACCCCATGGGTGGCTGAAAATATTGCATCACTCCCCTTTTTAATTTTGATTTAAATCTCTGCAGAATGGGTAACATTCCTTAGAAACAGCAACATGCCTTCTTCAGCACCTGAGTCCTTTTGAAAAACAAATTGATAAACTGAAATGTTTTGGGCAGCTCTTCGTTTGTAAACACTACGGCTTGCGTTTTCTTTCTGCCATCTAAAATAGTCACATTTTCTGTGACAGGACCTTCCTCTGCAAGTTTTCCAGACGATGTCATGTTGTCCTGGGAGCGAGTATCTCCATGTCTTGCTTCTTTGTGTTATGCCATTCCTCTCCTTGCAGACTAAAAAGCCTTCCACAGAGCAGAGAGATGATGACTGTGCTGGGAATCGCGCCTTTTATCAGAAAAACTCCTGTTCTTTCATCACTTTGCAGGGAGATTTCCGAGGGATTACTCTGACTCGAGCTATGCCCTCCTGGCACTTGAAATACTCTATTTTCATTATGGGTAAAAGCTGACCATTTCTAGGGGGAATAATTTGAAGCAGGCATTGTGTCCTGCTGCCTCCTGAACCAGATTTAATAAATAGCAGGGTACAAACACAAACTACTTAGCGCTTGTTGAAAGACAACTGAACAAATGCCTTTAAAAAGCCAACAGGTTTTGGTTGTGCTGCAGCTCCTGGTGGTCCCGTTGTGTGGGACTGTGAGTTTAGACGAGAGCGAATGTCCTTTCATTATGAGGCAGTTTGCCTGGGAGACACTTCAAAATTATTAAAGCTGACAATTTACCCTGCTGATTGTGGCCGCTGAGTGTGCTTAGCATTGCTGGACCAAGTGAAAGGTGGCTGTGCTAAATTACACAGGCACCTCTCCCTCTCCTGCTCTCCCCACCAAGGAGAGGATTTCATCCTGATAGTTCATATCTTCTCCCTTCCTAAAGCATGTAGCTTAGAGGGAGGTTGACACAGCCCTGGCAGTTCAGGGCCATTATAATTATTGTCGTGCAACTGCGTAACATTATATTCTTTGAGTAATCAAACCCTCGGCTGCTTTTTGCTTTTGTTGCCTGAGAATAATCATAGGTCAGTATTTAAGTAGCACGAATTTGGTTCTGGGCTGGTGCCTCAGCCTGAGCTATTGCTGATTCTGTGGATTTGCTGCATGTGCACCACAGGGGTGTAATAGGCGGCTCTTTGTGGCAGGCTGGCAGCGCTCTGCTGTGCCAGGTGCTCTGTTTTTAACAAGAGTGGGTTTTTAAAATCTTTTTTTTTTTTTTAGAAGAAGAATGACTAAATTAGCTCATAACCTGCAATCGATATTAATTCCTTTGAATGCTCTTGAGTTATAGCTGATTACTGCTGTCTGAACCTGGCAAAGTCCATTTCTAGAAAACGCTTTGTGTGACTTTGTGTGTACAGCTGAAAGGAATGCAGCTTTCCCCTAATTATATACTGGTAGTGCAAGAGGAGACATTTCTAGTTCTGCATTTGAAAGTATTTCCTTTGAGCACTGATGGGCCGGTGATAACAGTAACCTCTGAAACC
This sequence comes from Pampusana beccarii, assembly GCA_013399365.1. NCBI lineage: Eukaryota > Metazoa > Chordata > Aves > Columbiformes > Columbidae > Pampusana > Pampusana beccarii. The sequence goes on from VWYH01007849.1 coordinate 235,198, forward strand.
GTTTTGAAAAGGAGAGACAAGGCAAGAACTAATACAGTTTCATCACTCGAAGCCTTGCATAGATTGTAGCAGCAATGGAGCCATCAGTAAGTCACTGGGGATAATATCTTTAAGCTGCTCTGGATTTTAATAAGATTAAATTGATTCAAGTCTTTGCCAGCCTTTACAAAGCCAGGGTTGCGTAGTGGTCAGTAGTTCAGCCGTCATTATGTTAGGAAGCAAAGAACTGAAGATTTGTGTGTTTAAACTGAAGAACCCCCCCAACATTTTTATGTGCAGTATGCTGCCTTAGCTGTATACAAAAATTACCCCCATATAAGCAAGTCACACTTCCTAATCAGCTATGCCTATGTGATTTTTATACAGCCTTTGTTCTCAGCTCTTCAATTTTATTTAGATCTCCTGTCAGGAGTGTGAAGGCATTTCTTACTGTAGGTGCTGCGAATTCAATGAATTTCCTACAGAAGGGAGTTCAATTGTCAATACCATTTATTACTGTATTAGTTAAGGAGCTGTGAATAAATCAAAAGGATTAACATTATCTCTCGGGTAGAACAGAGGAATGGAACATTATATTGCTTAAGTATCACTGATGAACAATATTTTTCCAACCTTTCATTTGTGAAAATGAAAATGAGTTTCTCTAAAGTGGATTATTTTCTGTGAATTTGAACTGGTAACACAATGTTTACCATTTAATCTTTAAAAACTGTGTTTAAATCACCACTATATTTTCTTATAGGTAAATATTGCTTTATTTAAATGTATTTGGGATGCTGTTTCAATGCATTTAACACTTCTTGAGTTGAGCATTTCAGTCGTGAATTATTCTCTCCAATCAGAGGAAAAAAAATAAGAATTTACATGAGCGCATTGCTGTTCTTGAGCTGTCTTATAGATATAAAGATAATCCTGTGTTAGCTCAGGGCACTTGTGTGGACGTTTGCTGAACCTCAGCTGACCTGTGGCAACTGCCGCTCATTAGAGAGCAGCAACATCACTGCACGTACAGACCTACAATGCAGCCGGTGGTGAATATATTATTACACAGTAACCCCCACGGTTTAGCCGATCAAAGAGGTTAGGAGATGACTTGATTGTGGTTTCTGAGTACCTGTTTATGGAAGAAATTTCTAATAGGAGGTGAAGCTTCGTTCTAGCAGAAAGGGTTACAATGGAAATGAGAGTCAGCTTAATTAGAGCTGGAAGACTCGGAACAAGGAAGGCAACTAACCTTGGAGCAGTGATTCAAGGACAAGTCGGATTTTCCATCTTCTGAGTCTTTATGTTGAGTCTGCATATTTCCCTGAGGATGGGTCACAGCTCAGTCAGAAGTTATGGGCTTGAGGCAGAAACTCTGTTATATGTTGTGCAGAAGGCCAGGTGAGACAGTTGTTAAGGTCTCCCTGGGCCCCTGAAGTTTATGGATTCCAGTGAGAATTATTGCAGATTCACCATAGCTGGTCTTGAACTTGGTGCAAAGGTTAATTGCCAAATAGTGCATGTCTCAGATACCTTATAAATGAAAAAGTGAGATAGCAGTGTTGCCCTACAAATCATTTATAATGTGGCATAAGACGATGAGGTCTTATTCTTTATTCTATATCAGGTTATACCATGTCTTTGGGGTTAAGCCATGGTGGGACTCACAAGATACTGGTTCTGTCACACGTTTTGTATTTGATCTGGGCTAAGCTTTTCACCTTTGCTTCACATGGGTATTTACTTTCCCAATATCCAACATGAGGCACTCATGCATCTTGCAACAGATAACTAGCTGAGTACAGACCACAGCTCAAACCATTTCCAACTTTTACATCTCCAGACCTTCTGCAAGGCAGTAGAAGTTCCCATAATCATATTTTCAGTCCTTCTGATTTTGAGCAGCACAGAAGCTGGGCAGTTTTTATTGAATCTGGCTTTAATTTGCATAATCCCTACAGTACAATTCAGTGATATTTCAGTCTTTAAAAGAGTGATATGAACACAAAATGTGCTTATTTCTTTAAACTACTATTTAAAAATAGCTTGTCATTAGGATCATGTGCAAAAACCACAGGATTTAAAAGTAACTCTCTATTAATGAGAGCAGATTGTCAGTAGCGGTGTCATAGGTTAGATTTTGTGCATGTGTGCCCTCTCCAATATTCAGTGCTGGCTTTCTGTGATGGCAGCAGAGACGTAGTGTCCTCGGTCCTGCTGTTTTTCTCTGTGTCTTGGAAACCCAAGGGTCTAAAAGCTACCTCAATAATGATCTTGAAAACTTGCACCCCAGCAACATTGCCCAAGCAGGGGCTCTGCTGTACCAAACATGTCACATCCATGGAGAAGGCTCTTCCCTTGCTGAATGAGTCCTGCTGTGCATGGAAATATGAAAGACGCCCTTGAAAATCAACCTTTCAGGTTACGGCACAGATGGAGTGAGGCTGAAAATGAATTTCAGCTTTCAAGTGACTTTATGCTGTTTCCTTGATTGACTTGCCAGTTTTAATACTGTAAATTGGGGGATTGTGTGTAATGCATTCATGCCGTCCTTGTCTGGAATGAAGCGGGAACATAATTTATGGGGATATTCTCATCTCAGCCTTTGAGGAATTAGCTTCAATTAACTCTGTTGGGAATTGCATGTGTCGGGTGTCAGAAAGCCATCAAGTTTTCTTTAGAAATGCCGGCTGCTCTATTTGCTTCATTCTTTGGCTGTCTGAGGGATAAGGATTCAAAGCTTGGGAAATGCAGATCTGGGTGACCAAGTTTCACAGGGTTAATGCCACGCACAGATGATGGACAGGACCATAGCTGAATGCATGGCAGGTTGTTATAATTTATAGCCCTCCAGCCTGGGTGAGAGAGGGTTTGGGGAGGGTGCAGTAGCTTGTGAACTCAGAGTGCTGAAAGAGCAAACACACCAAAAGACACAGGCTAGCCCTCAAGATCTCTCTGGATAAATCTTTCTGACATCCATGAGAATTAGAAAGGACATCAATTCCAGGCGGAGTGCGTCCAGCGCTTCTGGATCTGAGATCTGTGTGTCTGTGCTGCTCCCCAATTTGAGGCCATCCCTGGAGAAAGTGGGGTGATCAGTGTGTGGGAGCAGGGTCACAGCAGTTTGTGGTGTTTTGGGTGCATGGTCATGTTGTGTCACCTCTGGGTCCTGCTCAGCCTCGAGAGGCTTTGCCACCCCATGGTGGGCAACTGGACAGAGGTGGCTAAGTCAGACTTTTCTAGGACTGGGAAAAAAATAATTATTTTGGAGAAAGAAGCCTTCTGGAATATGCACACCTGGCCTCCTTGCTGTCTGCAAGATGAGAACATGCCGGGGACCGTTTCCCCTTGTCAGGTGCTGCAGACTGAGATGGGAGAAGCTTGCTGTCAGATTAAACCTGAGACTTGGTGTCTCTCACCTGTGCAACGCTGCTTGTCAGCCTTGCCCAGACGGAAAGGACACACGGCCTGCCAGACTTCATTAGGCAGCTGTATCAAAATGCAGCACAGGAGAGCTGTGAGGTTCAAACAGCCTGAGCAATGCTCCCTGTGCCTGTGGTGACTCTGTAATTCCCCTATCAAGCATCATTTTGATGAAGAATGAAGAGAGAAGAGAAGAGAGAAGAATGGAGGGTGCTTATTTTCACTCTTACCACATATTCTTCAACACTCTTAATTTCTGTGCTAGTGAAGACAGAATCAGGCAAAGATGTCTGGTGCTTCTTGAAAGCCAAAAATCCCCCCTCTACCCTCAGACCCCTCATTATCACTTCATTATCTATCAGCCTCTCGCCAGATCAGACACTGAAGTCATTTCATAGCGGGTGCTGGCAAACTGTTTCCCAGCGATGCATTTATATCTAAATGGCTAATTCCCTATCCGCAGCTTATCTTGAAGATTAAAAAACCAACCAAGTTAGATCTGAGCAAATCCAAACCAGGAATCCTAATCAGTTCTGTTGCTAAAAGTGCATTAGTATGGCACAAGAGAGAGCGTGGCTTTCTTCCAGCAGATACAACAATCACAGCTCATTTGGGCGGAGAATTTTTCTGCTGCTGTGTATTGACACAAAGGAGCACTTAGCTTGATAATGCCTCCTGGCTGCTGCCACGATCCGAATATTAAGAACAAATTAATGTGTAAGATTAAACTCTGGAAGTTGTTACCTGTTCACAGTGAGGTAGCAGTTGCTTCCTTAGCTTTTTCATACCAAAATATTGGCTGTCAGCACTTAGGAGTTTAAAAATAAAATTAAGCTCCTACCTTACGCAGGAAACAATTAGGATTTCAAGTCTCCTGTAATATTGCTGCTACAGAATTTCTAATCTGCAATTAAATCTGTCATGGGCTGTAATATGACTGACTGCAATCCCCATGAATTCCCACTTGACAGGGTGGTTTACTCATGCAGGCAGTTCAAAGTGGCACGGATATGGCAGCTCGCATAAATTGAAAGCCAGCTCAAAGTTCATCATGGCCACAAAAGTCCTGAGGCTGGAGAGGCTGATGCTGCTGCAGTCGTGGGTATTGCCCTGCACAGGGTCCCTGCTGCCCAGGCAGTCTCCGGGATGGCCGAAATTGCAAACGAGGTGGCCAGTGTTGTGCTCCGTGACTGTGGTCACACCACTGATGAAACACCAAGGTCTGTGCTGTCACGGGGAATGGGAAAAGAGGCAGCGATTGCCTCAGTTCCCCAAAGGGTGAGATGTCTCAAGACTGAGTTAAAAGTGACTAAACTTTTTGTCTCCATGTCCCCTTGATGTCAGTATTGACAGCCAGAATTCCAGGAGGTTGTGGGGCTGGGATGAAAGAGGTGCCTCTTGGGTTACAGCTGGCATTAGTGGTAAATCTGGCTGAACATACTGCCTTTGTAAATGATCTCAGTGCTAAATGCAGCGTAGTCAAACCTGTAGTCACTGTGGAACTGGGATGAACTGAGAGAAACAAGCAACAAAGGAGATGAAGGCTTGCTTTGGAAATACTTAAGCTAAATGAGATGGCTAAAAACAACCTTCTCATTAATGAGATAGGGAAGTTGGAAAAAGCACGGAGAAATTTGGGTGAAAGAGCATACGAAGGACGAGTTTTAGGACATGGCAGCAGAACTGCTGGGCAATGGGCTAGGTTGTATGTGCAGATGTCCTGTGCTGGGGAGAACATAAGCTGCAAGTTCTTCTCTGCTGAGCTTGTCTGATCCCACCCAGCGGGTCCGTGTCCCTTTCTTGGCACCCTCCCGTGGGGACATGGTGACGAGTGGCAGGAATTCAGAGAATAGCACTGGCAACGTGCTGGAGCTGGAGAGACTGATTGATGTGGCGATGCTGACAGTGAGCTATGTGCATAGTTTAGCTAAGCACCAGTCTCGACATGGGATGAGGAGTAAGAGAGAGATTAGGTAAGAGCCTCCAGTCATTTGAAAGCCTGAGGTGCTGGTGAGGAAGAAGGGATATTTTAGGTGGTGAGAGAGATAATGAAGAAAACAATGGTGTGCTAGCAAAAAATGAAAAGTGTGATAAGGACATCTATTAAGGCATTAAATAGCTTTCTAAAAGGAATGGCTGGAGTCCCGTAGTGTGAAATCTGGATACTATGGTACAAGTGTACTGTCAGGAGTCACCCCGTGATGAGGATGGAAAGAAATGAAGAAGTTTCGTCCCGCATCTGCTTTGAAAGAGTGCCTTGCACCATCCTGCCCTACCCAGCGGTACCAGAGGATCACCTGTTCTTAGCAGCTCTCTGATAATGCTGGGTGAAAAATTTTCCTTCCAAAAATACTATAGTAATTTGGAAAGAGGTTTCTTCTCCGGGAGTGACACAATAATGCTTCAGTTACATGTGTTCTGGCTGAGCTGGAGCACTTGTGACTTCAGCCTCCCCAGGGACGCTGTATCTAGATGAAATGAACTTTCTTCCCAAATTCCTGTTGGAAACTTGACCGTTTTTCTCAAGAATGTGAAAGAATCTCTACAAATGCTACCAGCCACACAGTAGCTCAGTGTTCCTCCCAGCGATACAGATTTGCTGAGGCTACTGGAAACGCACAGCTCGATTGGGAAATGCAGGAAATGTATTAGTGTGCGGCTGGGCAGCAGCTGAGCAAATCTTGCCAAAACCTCTCTGGCTGCCTGGGCTTTTCCTCTGTATTTTCTGTCCTTTCATCTTCATTAACCTTTTATAACTCTGTCTGATTGCTGCAGCATTCCCGCCATTTCCTACCAAAATGTCACTCTAATAGCTTTGTTATGGGCAGCCAATATCAACGTATCCATTGCAGGGTTGTTAACATCTAAGAGAGTGATTGAGATGGGATGGAGCTGTTTGCCGGCAATGCTGACTGTCAGACCGATGCTGCTGCATGGAATGCATGTTAGAGGGGAGCAGGAGCACGTTAACAGTAATCATCACACAAACTGCACCTCGGTGGGTCTCTTGGGTTGCTGATAAATTCATTTGTGATAAATTCAACAACTTCTGGAACTCCTAGAACCCCTGAATAAGTTGACAGCTTTGCTTTTTTGCAACTGATTTTTGGAGCCAAGTTTAAAATAAAAAAAAAAAAAGCCCTCAAAAATGTTCCTATTTAAGAGTTTGGAAAAGATGCTTGTCAGCTGCTGCAGTCTTTGTCAGCCTGGGTGTGGCTTTTTTTGGGTATAACTCAGAAATTTCCATTGTCTAGCAGCTAGCTAGGGCATTAAATTGTCACGGATCACATCTTCTTCATCACACGTGCACAAACCTGGAAGATTAATTATGCTCCCTTTTGTAAAACCCAGTATCCCAAGTGGTTAGGGAAGAAATGAATCAAGAATATGAATCTAAGTACCTAAAAGCAACACAGCCATAGCTTGACTTGAAAGAAAACAGCTGCCAAGAAAAACAGTAATGCAAAAATGTGGAGCAGTGTCTCTGAGGCTGGGGGGGGGAAGAGGACTCGGGATGCTCCTAGAAGAGTGTTTAGACTGACCCGAGGCTCTGACACCTTCATGCGATTTCATCAGCTCTGAGCTGGGTGAAACTTGCTTTCTGTAAGGGACAGGCAGGCTGAACTGTGGGGTTTGCAGTATTTTCCCTTTCAGTTAGGACTGAAAAAATTCTCGCGTGTTGGTGACAGCAGCTTTACAGCTAAGACTCAACGAGCTTTTGCTGGTGTTAAAGGGAAAAGAGGGTATCAGGATGCTATGTCCAGGAATTCATGCAGCATGTTTTGTCTTCTGCTATCCCTGCTATGCAACTTCTTGCATGCTTTTGTTCTTCCCTGGCATTTTAAGGGCTCTGTGAGAGGAGATGCAGTGAGGAGATACAGTGAGGGATGGAATCATGAACCCTCCCATCAGGGGCTCCCCTGCACGGTGCTGCTGTATCAGTGCAAACCACTGCCACGTTTGCTCAGCGGGTGCAGCAGCTGTGAGGTGGATGTGTGCTCCTGTCTACAGCCACGGTGGTGACCCCCAGCGAAGGAGCTGCTGCTACGTGGGTGGAAAATCTGCTTTGCTTGGTGGAGCTGAGTGATGTTGCAAGGTACTGTTGTATGCAGGGGTCATGCTCCATGTTGGAGGGGGAGCACTGAGTGAGTACCACAACAAACGATGAGACAAGGCCGTGTTCAGACCAGTTAAATCTTCAGGCTGATGCTGGAGCATGTAGTTTTGGTCCACCATATGCTCAGTCTGTTTTTAAAACTATGTCTCTCTTTCTGACCTCCTGCAAGGAAAAACTTTGCAAGTGCATTAAAAACGGAAAAATGCTGCAAAATACTTGCAAAACATCTTGCAAACATGTGCCACCCTGGAAGGTGGCCAGGCTGGGCAGGGCTCTGAGCAACCTGATCTGGGTGAATATGTCCCTGCTCATGGCAGGGGATTGGATTGGATGAGCTCTGAAGGTCCCTTCCAACCCAAACTACTCTATGATTGTATGGGATGCTGGGACTGTTAACAGCAGACAAGTAATGCTGCAAAATACCCCTGGAGTCCCTTAGCGCCTGGCCCTGGCACCCCTGCCGAGATCTGCCTTATTTTCTTGCTACCACTGGTTGACCAAAAAATGAACTATACTGCCCTCTCCTTCCAGCACCATCACCAGCTCTGCTTTGGCTATGTGCTTTTGTCTTTTGTGCTATGGCCGAGCACCGACTTTTTTAAAAAAAGAATATTTTTCCTGAACAAACAGCCACTGGTTGTCCAGAAAAGAGGTGCAAACGTAGCAGAGCCCGAGTGGGAGGTGTAATCGCCTCTAGATGTGCACTGTGAGTGGGATGGGAATTAACTGTTTGCATTGTCTGCTGGGGGCAGGAAAGTGCCTGGGTATAAAGTGCAATGAGGGACATCTAAGCTCAGGAAAAGCTTTGAAGGGTGAAAAAGAGAGAGTCGCAGGAAGCAGTTGCCCAGGAAGACTGGAATTTCAGCCAATGGATATATTTAGCACCGTGTTGGGCAATAAACTGTAATTTGACCCTGCCTTGGGGGATGAACTAAGAGACCACTCAAAGTCCCTTATGGTCCCATTTGCTGTATTGTATTTATTTATTTGTGTTCATGTAACATTTAAAGGCTATTTTTCCGGGGGGGGGGGGACAGGGCAGGGCGTGGGTGTCTGTTTCTGTGCACATGTATATGGGCAAGGGGCAGGGAGTTCACAGCGTGACCGGACATATATCAGAGTGCTTATCAGCAATGATATGCAGATAAGGGAGTTATAAAGCTCTCATTTTAGAGAAGAAGAAGGTTTCAAATGTGTTTCCATGGAAAGCAGTGAGTGGGGAGAAGGACCTGCGGAAATCCCACACTCCCTTCCCTCCCCTCTCCCGTCCTCGTGTTCCCAGGGCTTATCTCACCCCAGCTCTGGTGGGACCTCTCTGAGAGCTGATATAACTCACAAGGATGGGAGAACACCAGCCCAACCAAGGCCCAGGCACCTGTCCCAACTTAATGAGCTGAGGTAGCTTGGGGAGGAGTCTGGTGAGCATCAAACGCAGGGAGAGAGGAGTGGGGTGGCCAGCTGGAAACTGGGGAGATACGGGACACTCTCTAATGCTTTCCTTGGTGAACCTCAGTGGTAAAAATGACTTGCCCAAGACCACAGAAACCTGTGATATGATGGCACTTTTCCCTCTGCGTTTTACTGTCTAAGTTGTGTTTTAGGAGTGAGTGATGTCAGAAAACAGTGTTGTCTGTCATCTTTGGCTATTTCTACACCAGAAGGCCTATTGCAGTTGTCTGGTGCAGGTATTTGGATGGTTTGTGTGAGGATTTTGGGCGGGCTGTGCTCCTCTGTGAAGCTGTACAGCTCTTCCCAGCAGCACCAGCTCTGCGCAGAGGTGCTGGCAGAGCTCTTGTGAAGCGCTTTGGGATGGAAATCACAATCTATAATTGTAACACATCAGCCTTCTTAAGCACAGAGAACAAAAAAAAGAAAAAAAAGAAAAAGAAAAGAGAAGAAAGAAATCTTTTTCTTTGTCCTGGGAGGAGCTCTTCTCTGATTCCTGAAGATTGTTTTAGTGTCTGTGCTATTTTTGTAGCTGGAAGTGCAGTCTGCAAAAGAGCAAACAATGCTGAGAAGCTCCGAGAAATTCATTACAAAAGTAGGAAGCCAAAAGTTGAGCAGGGATGTGGAAAGCAGACAACCACGTGCTTTCCAGCCTCTGAATTTGATCTCTCTCTGCAGTCCTACCAGCCGTATGGCTCCTGAGCTCCGAGACAGCTGGGCTGGAGCAAACAGCCTTGACACAGAGGTCTGCTAAGCAGGATAAAGTTACCTGAGCATCTTCACCTCATCTCTGTCTAATGTGTCACATTTGGAGTCCACTATCGATTTCTAAGGCTTGGGATCCTTATGGCCACCACCCTGTAGATCAGAATTAGCTCCCAGCCTTTTAGGAAGTGGCGGTGCTGAGCTGCAGAGTTCAACTTTTCACTAATTTGCTGCTTCTGCTCTCCAGGTTGACCATCTATATGCAGCTATAGATGGTCTATATGTCAGAGGGAAATAACGTAGAGAAACAGACCTTTCTTTGCTGCTTTTCCAAAATGGGTAAGGGTGCTGCCATAAATGTGGGATACCAGTCTGTTTGACTCCTGTTCAGAAGAAAGGGGAGAGCTGCCAATTTGTTTTTTTCACACAGCATCTGAGAATCATGTGTTTGAAAATCTTGCAGAAGGTGGGTTCCCCCTGTCTCCCCCTTTTTCTTTTTTTTTTTTTTTTTTTTTTTTTTTTTTNGCACAATCCAAAGCACTGATCTCTTGATGTATGGATGCTGACAGGTGCCCATCTGGTCTCCTGGAAGCCAGTCTTTCATAGTTCTCCTCCTCTAGCACATGAGATGGGGTGAAGCAGCGTCAGGCTGGCGCCTGTGCTCGTGGCACAGCAGAGCAGCTCCACTGGGTCTCTGCAGTGAAATGGGATGCAGGATGCAAGATCGCATCTCTCCGCAGATGGTTGTCATGCAACCGAGTCTGCTCATCCTTGCCGGTGTTGGAAATGTTGCTGTCTGTGTTGGCTGTGCATGCATGGAAGGGGGAGAAGAAAAATGACATGGCTGCAGAGGCAAACACATGTTCATCATGCACGTGAATGCTGTGGTCCTGTCTATGTTGGGAATGGGACATCTGTGCACTGCCAGCAGGGAAGAGGTTAAATTTTGATAGCATTTCTATTAAGCCGGGAAAAGTCTGACCTCTGCCTGTTCTTTACTTCTAGCTGAATTCGGGAGATTATGACAAAGACTGTGTAGGCGTGTTCCCGGTGTTTTGTTTCCAGAAAATGGAAATATCATCTTCTTTGACCTTCAGTGGTTTTAGCAGCCGGAGCTGGAGCACTGCACTCTTGGCACAGGGGCTGTGGTGCAGCCCGAAATCTCCCGCACTCCAGTTTCCTTCCACCAGCCCCACAGCCGGTGATGGCAATGGGCAGGCAGGGTTTGCCGTAATTATGGAAGCCAGAGCAGGAGGCAAATCTTACCGCATCTTGCTCTCTTGAAAGAGATTTATGGCGTTTTGGGGGTCATGGAGAAGCCAAAGGGTACGCACGCACTTTCCTTCCCTCTTTCTCTCTGTCTGTATATAAATATATTTGAACGCTGCTTCTGCTGGCTTCTGAATGTATTAATATTTGTTTAGCCCTGGATTCATCCCACCCTAAATTTGCCTGAGATGCCTGACTCTGGAGCACAGTCATCCTCGGGCTCCCTCTGTTGTCAATGGAGCAAAGCACCTGCAGAACGTGACCCAGCTCTCGGGTGAGTGGTTTGGTTAATTTGCTTATTCTGTGCCAGCGAAGCACCTGCAGGCAGCTGTGAAGAGTCTGGACCTCCATGTCCTCTGTGGTTGGGAGCCTTGGCTGGGCCCCACTGTGCCAGACACAGGGCAGGAAAGTAGACCTGCCCAAGGGAGCTTGTGATCTGGTGGTGCATCTACCCAAACATTTGCAAAACCAGGAGCATCAGGTCAGGCTGGGGCAGAGGCGGAGGAGCTCATGCTTGTCTGGACCAGCTGGAGAAGACTGAGATCCTGGAAGTACCCGCTTCCTACTCGCTGTGTACCCAAGCCCTGTGATATCTTCTTGTCCCTTGCTTCAGGGCAAATGAGAGCTGGGAGAAGGGCAGTGAGATGCCTTTGTAGATGACGCTGGGATGACACCTCTGCAGCAAGAACCTGTCAGCCCAAGTCCACTGGGGTGGTGATGGGCCCATCCTGCAGCCGCTCAGGGAAGGGAACTGGTACCTCGAGAGTGAGGAGAAATGAAACAGTGAGGAGAGATGAGAGATAGGGCAGGGCACACCTTGAGATGAAAGGCGTGTGGTTTGTGTTGGAGGAGTAGTGACGTTCCAAGGAGAAGAGGATTTATTTCTTCATTAACTTGGTGCCTGAACTAGTTTATCTTGAAGCACTGAACAAATGTCATTAATGTTTCCTTTGAACAAACAAGGCTCTTTGATAATGCCTACCCTCTTTTGACCTCTATTTTAATTTTGAATGCTACTAATTAACACCGATCGTTCATTCAACCACTAAACTGGTTGTTCCTGCTAAATGCAAAGCAAATGCTTTGTGATCAGGAGCAAAATGGGGGCAGGCTTCTGCAGGGAAACTCCAATGTTTCCCGACGCTCTACGCAAACCAGGGACTGTTGTGTTCAAACAGGGCAATTTCCTCCCTGGTCCTGAACAGTAACTGGGAATAACACATCCCATAGGAAAGGAGACAGAGCACTCAGCAGACAGTCTGTGGAGGCAGTGCCAGGGCTCAGGACCATCTAAACCCCATTTTTTTTGAGTTTTCTTCTGACGTGTCTGTTTTTCAGCTCACTCGGTAAGTGCTTGTGGTAGCTGCTGAAGACACAGTTTTGCTCTGCTACCAACTCCTTCCCCATCATTGCTTGGATTGTTGACCAAGGATGCACTACCTCTTGTCAAGGGCAATGATCCTTCATGTTCAGAGGAAGGTAAGAAAGTCCATCTGCCCTGTGCGCCAATCTCAGCCTGCTGTCCAGACCAGACCTGCCCACAACCCCACCAAAAATCCCCAGGCCTGTGCAAGGAGGTTGTCTTTGCTTGAGAGGTCTGAAATACAGGCTGGGGGGGTCAGCTGGTTCCAGAGTATCACTGTGGCCAGAAGAGCTGGCCTGGATTTTTGGGGAGGACGAAAGAGTTTTACTGAAGGGAGACCAGGGGCTAGGGTTTCCTTTCTCTGCACAAGTCTTACCCTAGTGTTTTATCACCTGGAGTAGTGATGGAGTAGTGATGGAGAGTGAGATCTGTTGATGCGAGAAGAGTTCCCTGGTGCACCCGTAATGGGGCTGCTGGTGGTGTGAAGGAGGAAATGGGCACTCGCACATGTTTCCTACACAGACTTAGGGGAAAAAAACCAGAATTCTGGGCTCCCTGTTTCATATGGGTATGAGTAACCACTGTGGCAAGGCAGACTGTGGCTGAAGAGAAGCTGTGGGCTTGTAGGTCAAATTTTTCCTTCAGCAGTGCACTCCTTGGTGCATCACAGCTGATGGGGTCAGCTGGGTGGTATCTGGAGGCAGGGTTGAAGCGTCACTGTGGGACTGGGAGCAATTCCACCATTTTCCCTCGGAGAAATGGGGAAACTGGACTTTTCTGCAGAGTGTCACGGATCTCCACCACCAAAGTGCTTTTTATCTCAGGTCTCAGGGAGCCATCTGGGCTTACCCCAGCCCTCCATGCAGTATGTGTGCTCACAGCCCTTTCTCAAAATGCTCAGCAATTTTACCAGCTTTGGCCCATTTCTTGGAAAGAAGCAAGTGCGAGTGAGAGTTTAGCAGTATTGGCAGCACTATTGAATGGCAGGACCCGTCTATTTTGGTCTAATAATGACTGCGCTATCTAGCAGACTGCCATCGTTGTGGTCCCACGGTATTTCTAGCATAAGCACGGAAAGATAAAGCATCCCCTGGCAATGAATGTCGAGCCTGTAACAGCTTCCAGAGCAGGCCAGCAGATATAAATATGACTTCCTAGTTTCCACACACCAACAGCTCGGCACAGCTAAAAAAAAAAGTCTCTTTGCTAGACCCCCGAGAGTTTTTAGTACCCATGGAGCAATCTGTTTTTCACAACCCCACGTCTGCTAGAAACGCAGTCTGCATTTTGCCACACCAGCCTCTAAGTCCTGTGAGTCTGATTTAAAGAGCGGAGTAAAGCAGGATGGCTTAAACGTTTCATTCAAGAGCTCCACCACATCAGAGGGCAGCGAATGAATCACGTACATTCCTTTATCTGATGGTGTGTTTGTATAAAAGGAGCGACATGCAGTGAGGAACTTGCTGTTGCAGGGAATTTGTGTTTACATAAATCTCCAGCCCACAGAGAGTTTTTTTTTTTTTTCCTGTGCCATTCCCTGTATGTAAAATCCTCATTGGGAGCTATTTAAAAACCATCAACATTCAAATAGTTTGCAAACTGGAGCTGGGAAGGGGAAGGAAATGCATGACTGCAAATGGAGCTGCTCTTATAGCTCTGCAAGAGATTTTTCTATAAGTGCTTTGGTTTTGTTTTTCAAAGCAGAAGGGAGGATGTATGTTCATGAAGGTACCCGTACCTAAGGACATCAATAGCATGCTATCTCTGCTCCTTGCAAGCATTAATCAATTTATTATGCATCAAGAAAATGCTGCTGGCCTTGAACTATGCAAGGGGTCTGAAGCTCCCTGCTCTCAGGGTTATTCCTTTCCTCACCCGTGCTGCAACCAGGGGCAGAAGCCACATGCAAAAGTTGTGGTTATAAATGCCCCTGGTGAGCACTGGGGTCTGATGTCTGACTGCAAAGGGACTCGTGTGAAACGGCAATGGCAGGAATCCAGAGCCCTCAATGTGGTTGCACCCCTGCATGGCCGGGAAGCCTTCCTCTGGGCAGCCCTCACCTCCCAGCTCATCACTAACCACCACTTAACAACACTTTTCCTCCTAACAAACAGAGAGCAGCAGAAAACCTCCAGCTTGGGGCCTGCCTCTTTCATGGGTGAGGCCGACAGCATGGCTACAGCAGATGGTCTGGAAAATCCCTCTTGATGAAGCAACATCTCCTCCCCACAACTTGCTTGGATGATTTTGCAGCAGGGAGCCTCTGCTCCTGCGTTATCGATGGAGGATGATGCCAGTCCCATGCCCCTTTTCTGGGGGTGTTCCATGCACTTTCTCAGAGGGCAATCTTGCCACAAGGAGCAGTTCCCTTCCCAAGCCTTGTGCCAGGCTCAGCCTAGTTCTGGGAAAACCCTTTGGCTCACACGTTGCTCTGTGCTGCCCTGGAGCCTTTGTTTGCAGGATGCTGAATACATCTGGTGCTGTGTGCGTGGGTTTCGATTATGGTGGTGATAGTTTATCATCAGCTGCTTAACCCTACCTTAGACAACCATGTTGTACTGCCCCAGGTTACTCTGTTCACTGGTGTTGCTGCAGGGAATAACACCTCATGCATACAGACGTCATGAAAAGCAAGCTCGTGTGCGCGGCAAGGTGCAATAGCTGGGTTGCATTAGTAGGTTGTGCCTATTATTAACAAACATTGTAGTGGTGCTTGAGGCTCTGGCTGGGATTGGTGTGCTTGGTGCCATGCAGGTGCCTGGGAAATAATTTTTAAAGCGATTTAAGTGGTAGGTAGTTCGCAATGGGGTTTTGTGAGGGGTTTGTGGCATGTCTCTGGACTGATTGCTGCCCAACAGAGATCTGGCTTGATGTCTTCCTGTGTAGGAAGGAGGTTACTCAAATGTAGTGGCCACTGGTAAGGCTGGACCTTGAACACTGTATTGAGTTTTACACCCCTCACTACAGGAAAGCCCTTGAGGTGCTGGAGCGAGTGGAGAGAAGGGAACAGAGCTGGGGAAGGGGCTGGAGCACAAGTGTGATGGGAGCGGCTGAGGGAGCTGGAGGGTTCAGCTGGAGAACAGGAGCTGAGGGGAGACCTTCTGATCTCTGAACTGCCTGAAAGGAGCTTGGAGCCAGGAGGGGGTTGGTCTCTCCTCCCAGGTAACAAGTGATAGGACAAGAGGAAATGGCCTCAAACTGTACCAGGGGAGGTTTAGATGGGATATGAGGAAAAATTTCTTCCCAGAAAAGGGTTGTCAGGCATTGGAACAGGCTGTCCAGGGAAGTGGTTGAGTCACTGTCCCTGGAGGTGTTTAAAAGATGTGTAGGTGAGGTTTTTAGGGACATGGTTTAATGACAGCGTTAGGTTAAAGGTTGGACTCAATGATCTTGAGGGTGTCTTCCAACCAAAATGATTCTATGATTCTATGGTTCTATGAAATGCTTGAGCTGGCAGCAGGATGGGGTCTCTGCTCCCATTGCAGAGGTCCTGACTCCCCTCAACAGGCTGGAAAGAGGGAGAAAGCAGAGATGCCAAGGGGACTTGCTCTGCTGGGAAGAGATCTTTTTGGTGATGGACAGGATGGTGACTTGTTGGGCAGGATAGCTCAGCTGCTTTGAGGTTGGGCTGCAGGTTTGAAGTGAAATCAGATAGAAGGAGGCATCAGGGAGCCCTCCAAGCAGTGATGCAAAGGAGGTAGAGACAAGAGCAGGAACAGTGAGGAGAAAAGAGAGAAGCAGTGAAAATGAAGAAGTTATTCCTGTGGATAGTTTTGGGGCACTTGTCTCCATGAAGACCCAACCAGAAATACGCCTGGGCTGATGCTTTGCACCGTGCTCTCCAGCCTCCCTGTTGGCTGCAGCCATCTCAGCAATATCTCCTGCAAGCTGTAGAGTTGAGAATCTATTTCATCCCAAGCAACAGGTGATTTGTCTCTCAACCAGGCTCCTTGTGTGTCTCCCAGCACCAGGAGTGTGGATTCAGCAAGACCCAAGGGTCAGCCCAGCCTCCTCCAGAGCCAAATCAACCCTAGGGTCACTGTATCCAGCTCCGAACACAAGAAGTGTTGCAATAGCCTGAGAGCAATTAGCGGGGAGGATGCCAAGGAATGTGCTCAACACTGGATTGCTCTATGTTGGGACAGGGGAGACGTTTATAAAAAAAAACCAGCTTGGGCAAGAGCCCTTTGCTTGAAACAGGATGGGAAGGGAGCTTTGGAATATTGAAGAATATAATAGATTCTTTATTTGCTTCACAAGACAAAAAAAACAACCCTCTTCTACAGTGTTTCCACAGCTACGTGGATATAAACGTACACATTCCAAGGTTACTTCTGATGGATTTCTTTAGTGCTCAGAACAGGCTCTTTGCGGAGTCGAAGCATTACTAAGGAAGGCTCATTCCAGCAGGAGTGCCCTTAACAGTGCTGTTTATTGAGGCAAGACATTTATTTTGCGATGAGCTGTGTAGAGCTGGAAAACACAGAGGCTTGTGATTTCAGGGACTGATCCACTTGTTCGATCTGTGGCAGGCAAAGCAGATACTCAGGGTGATTTTTAATGGCTGGAGCAGCTGGGTCGTAAATAACCCATGTAGAACTGAGTCTAATTTTTCCCTGAACTGAATGCTCCTGCAGATGTCACAATTAATCACAGTGATCAGTGTTTCTGTACAAGCATTTCCAGATAAACTGAAACAGTGGAATCTTGCTCTTTCAAGAGGTCTGATCAGAAATTCAGTCTGGAGGCTTAACACTTAGTCAATACTTCCCCAGAAATGAAGGATACTGAAAGAGAGAAACGATGATATGGCAAATATCTCCTGGACTTGCAGTCCAAAGGCTGCAGCTGGGATTTCTTGGAAATATCTTTGCAGTTGCCATGGCATTTACTGTGCCTATAAAAGGTCTTCCAGGTGATGCTCTTTGACGGTAGAAGTGCTAAGCACAAAGGGAAGCAGGTTAATTGGATTTCTTTGAAAGGTGAAACACAAGAGGACCCAGGCTGATAAGGAATTGTAGTATTTCCACAAAGAGGTTGTCAGCTGAGCATCTCAAAACTCACCCCACAGATACCCTTGTGCACTGCTGCCTGAGTACTGTGTTGCCCATTTGCTGTTGGCAGGTAGACAAAGAAAAGGAAAATGCTGCGAAAGTGGCTGTTTTTCTTTGCATATCTCCATGAAAACTATCTCAGAGGGGGCTGGGGGGCCCTGCCAAGGATGGCTGCATAAGGGGTTGGCTATAGGAGCAGATTCATACGTTTATGTGTTTACTATTGTAATGAGCTGGTCAGTGCTACTGGACTATGTCCTGCTTGGTAGACAACAATCCAGGTCCATGTCACCTGCATTAATGCTGTCCCCTCAGCGTTTTCAACTCCTGGACCACCAGACTTGCCTGTTCAAGCTGTGCTGCTCCAGTCCTTGACCTTGCACAGGCACATGCCTTGGGCTCTGCACTGAGCCCATGGACCTTCTGAGCCACCTCCAACATGAGGTTTGTGTGGGTCTGTTGGGATCCAGGGTGGTTTGGAGTGGAACAGGCTGTGGGGTGGCTCATTCTGCTGTCTGGTTTTGGGATGTTATTTCTCCCGAGTGCCTTGAGGCTCTGTGACTTTCAGCTGTGAGCTGCCTTGGCACGGTGGTCTGGCTGTCAACAGGGACTGGCGATACTGGGGAGGAAAGCCATGCAGAGACTTCATTGCTGCAAAAGCTATCTTGGGATCTGGGAGAAATTTTCTCACTTTTATCCATGCACCTCTTATCTGAACCATCCTGGGTGATCGTGTCGCGGTTCCTGGAGTCCAGACTTCACTGATCAGGGGATGCTGCAGGTCTGGGTTATAAGAGAGCAAAAAATGCCACCCTCAGTCTTGGGATCAATCCTGAAATCTGCTCCTGTCTGGAGAAGATGTGACTTTGCTTTGGGTAAGTTGATTGTGGACTTTGCTACAGCCTCCTCTTCTGTCAGACACTGGCCAGCTCGGGGGGCACCACTGCATGTGAAGGGGCTGGAAGAAGGTTTGGACCATTTCTCAGGAGTTTCCTCACCCTGCCCACCCACTGCGGCCCGTCAGTTTAATCTTTTCAGGCAGTGATTGCCTCCTTCCAGGACTGATCATATCACGCAACCGTGTGTCAACCAGGCAGGTTAGGATTTATTAGCATGTTGGTCTCTCCAAGAGACCAGGCTTTTACAAGCCTGGATCAGGGAAAAGGGAGGAGAAATTTCTCTTCTCCCTATTTGTGAGCCCACCCACAGGAGCCCACAGCAAGGCAGGGGTAGAGGAATTGGATCCCATGCTGCAGGCACCTCCTCAGCTGGGTCTCTGTTCCCAGGGTTGGCATGGCAATCTGAGGAGAGGAAATCTGTGCCCAAGGTGCCTGCACTGCCCTGAATGTCTGGGCTGCACCTGTACCCTCACCCACTGTCAAGCCCTGCTCCTGCCAGCAATAGGTGTGCAGTCCTTGTGAGCACCTCATGGCACTGCAGATGTGGGATTTTGGTCCGGCTGTCATCATCTGAGAAGCAGAAGTGCTGTGGTCAATGGTGAAAGAAACAAAGGGCTCCCATTACCCTTTGCCCCACGCTTTGTCTCTCCTGCTGTTCTGGGATGCAGCAGGCAAAGTAACGTGTGTCTGGTTAAATCCAGGTATAGAACAGACCAATGTGTGTGAATTAGCATGTGGAGTGAAGAGAGCAATAAATAATCCCTACAAAAGTCTTTTTTTTTTTTCTTTGCATGCCAATGTTTTTCTTTAGAAGCCCAATAATGGTGTCCATGCTTGGGATTTTCCCTCCTGCTGAGACCCATCAGTTTTGATTAGTACATTAAGTGCCCACTGAAGTTAAAATTATCAACAGATGACCTGAATGATGAGATAAGATAAAACCTTCTAAGCAAAAGCATTTTTGTGAATGAAATGAGATAGAGCGAGGTCTCGTTTTTCTCCCAGGAGCACATGCAGGACTCTGCTCATATTTCTTGTTTCTTCCCTTTGCTGTTGCTTGTCTTCCCATGGTGACCCTCGGATTTCTTGGCTGCCACCAGAGTCCTGATGGACGTTTTCACAGCCATTAACTTAATATCAACACGTGGTAAATGCTTCGTGGTGAAGCTGTCCTGCCTTGAGCCTCCACCTGACTTAAAGGAGAGGAGCGCAAAACATGAAATACCTCATTACCAGACTGAAAGCAATCCTTTGTGTTGGCTGAGAAGAGCCTCATGAGCAGCCTGCCTTCTCCCACGTGAGGTCCAAGTCCTCCACCACCGCTGGAGACGTGGGAGGCCCTTTTGCGGCTTCTCTAGATGTGAAAATGTCAAGAAGGGGCAATTACATCCAATTGCTCCAGCCCATGTTGGCCAGGTTGGGCCCGTGGGCGATGTTGATGAGCTGGCAGCGTGCAGTGGGTCACGTCACGGCTTGCTCTTAGCTTTCCTTGGTTTTGACTTGTTCAATCCCCGTGGCTGCGAGCGAGATGAGAGGGTTTTGTGGGCACAGCACAGGCAGCCAGAACTGCGCCGCCTCATGCCGTGATGCTGGTGAGAGCCTTCCCCTTCTTTTGATTGCCACCGTTCAATTTCTGTAGCACCAGATTTCCATTTTCAGTGTCTTCAGCCCAAACCTACAGCTGCATGATGTCATTCTGCCACTTGGGAGAGGCTCTGATACTGGAAAATGTCTCTTCTTGCAATACTTTTGGGCCCCACATCGGCACCTTTGAGCTTTCTGTTGCATTAGACAAGCAGATTGACTTTCTAACCTCTAACCCAAGACCAGCTTTCCCTCTTTATAAGAGCTCTTCCCTGAACCATTTACAGCTTTTCAGCTTTCTTTTTGAAGTGAGAACCGCAGGCACGGGTGTGTTTTTCCAGCAGCAAATGGTGAATGGACTGTTCTCCCTCCCGGCACCCTACATGTATCTGTGTCTCAGCATGCTGTTTGCTCTCTGGACTTCAGCAAGAGGAGCTTGGGGGACACCACCAGTCACCAGCCAGACCCATGTCTAGTGGTTCAGTGGAAATTAAACACTACTGTATTAGGTTTGGCTGGGATGGAGTTAAATCAAACCATGACAACTATTTAATTTTTATGGGTCTGGGGCTTTGCTTTTTTTCTGGTGATGATATTCAGAGAAACAGTCCTCCAATCTGTAGATATTCCCTCTATTCCATGATAGTTGATCCTGGCTTTGAATTGAGCCATATTAAAAGAAAAACCTACCACTGACTTCAGCGGGAGAAGAGCCCAAATGACACATTTGTGTCTGACAATGCCATGGTAGGTTCAGCAATGCCCTGTTGCATTACTGACCCTAAAGTGTCTCTATTGGCTCATGGGCAATGATATAGACTAAGTCGAGTCTGAAACTTGATTAATGAGAGCGTACACTACAGGAAAATGGCTTCGGCATTTGCAAGAAGACAGACAGCCTCAGGCATCTTGTGGCTTTTGACAGCTGGGAGCCATGAATGTCTGTTGTCTTTCTTTTTCTTTTTTTTCAAATAACAAAAAACAAACTCCAGAACTCTGTAGAATGAACACATTCAGCAAATGGGGAAAAAAAAAAAAAAGAAAAAGAAAGAAAACATTACTCCCAGCTGGGGTGAGAAAAATCAAGTCTATCAGTGAGATTGTCTCGGTGACTAAAAGGCAGCTTCCTGGGTTTTGATGTTGGTGGGTTCATTCTCTGCATTCCTCCTTTCTTTCTTTAGATAGCTGGTTAAATTCTTCTTTTTTTTGGGGGTGGGGAGGAGGGTCTTCATTCAGGAAAGACGTTTGAGCTGTGCTGCAGACGGAGAATTTGCAGCCAAATTCCTCTGTGAGCACAGTGCATGGACTGTAGTACTCGTAGTGAGCAGGACACTTTCTGGTGAACCCAGAGAGGTTGGTAGGAGTGAGATCTCACTTTGAGATCCAGAAAAAACATGGGGAGACCAAGCAGGAATTTGGGAGTACTCATCCAGATTCACTGTGTGGGACGGGAAGAATTACTTCTGACTTCCATCTGAGAGTGGCCATGTTATTTGCTTCTTAGCATCATTGCATGACCAGGGACATCTTCAACGAGATGGAGCTCTGAGCAACCTGATCTAGTTGAAGATGTCCCTGTTCATTGCAAGCAGGTTGGACTAGATGACCTTTGAAAGTCCCCTCCAACCCAAACTGTTCTGTGATTCTATGATTGCTGCTGGTTGCCCACACAGCCAGACAGTTTCTGTGGCGTTGGTTGCACCAGGTTGCTGGTCTTTGCAGTCAGGAATGCAAGGAAAATAATTTATGGAATGAAAATATTGTTCTGGAGAATATGACACATAGCACATGCTGAATGTATTGTACAGGTTGGATCTGGCCAACAGATCACATATTTGGCTTGTCTGCTTTAAAATTAATCATGTGTTTGAGTGATATCCTGATTGGGGATGCTTTCCTGAGTGTGGGACATAAAATGCAACTTTATGGAAGACTTCTTTAGTCCAACAAATAAATCTGTTGCAGACGTGTGAGTGTTTTCTGTTGTTTTTCATGGAGCTCTTTATGGCTTTCAGATGGGACACTCCCAGCTTCCTCCAGAAATTTCACTTGCAGCGAGTTGAACTTTTGGTCAGCACTGAAAATCCATAAAGAATATCAAGCTGTTCAGTGCCCCAGATACAAAAGCCAAGAAGGACGAGTGATACTTAGTAGTGATTACATTTATTTCCTTTCCATAGGAAAGGATTGATTTCTGTGTTAAAGGGACTGCATTTCTTACAGAACAGGCAGCGTGACAGCTGACCATACTAATAATAAAGGATTTCTTCTCTAGGATGTGGGAACGGGCTGGAGACTCTCCTCCCTTACAAAAGGGGAAATAGAGGCTAATTTATAGACAGCAGTGTGTGACAGCTGACAGAACACGACTGATCGCTTCATGCGCGGATATTATATTATTAGGTCTCAATAATGGGTCCCTGAGGCCCCTTATGTCCCAGCCTGGGGACAGGTCCCTCCACTGCTGTTATTTGCTGTGTCTCCTGCAGCTGCCGGTTCTGCCATCAGCTGAATGCCCCTCTCTGAAGGTCTTTTAGTGCCTTGACATTGACTTTCAAGACCAGATGCCTGTTTTCTCTGAGGTGTGTGGGATGTGCGAGCGGGTTGCAGAGGAGTGATCCCTTGACCCAGGCAGCACTTGTGGCAGTGAAGCCTTTGCTGATCGCTGGGGTGTAGTACAAGAGAAGTGGGGCCAGAGCCTTTGCACAGTGAGTGGGAGGCAGAGGGGAGCTGGTAGGGCTGGGAGTAGGAGGCTGAGACCATAATTTTCTTTCTCTGATCTGCCTTGCTTGTAAATAGGCATTTCCAGCATGTGAGAGTGGTCTGCACATCAGATCCATCAGCTGTGTGCTGGTTCCCCCAGGAGTGGGTTCAAAGTAAAGGCAATGCTTCATCAGAGAACTAATTGAGGAACTGAGGCTGAAGTCTGGTTGCAGAACAACCTATTTTCTCCATCCTATTTGATTTCAATTCAGCTTGCCCGGAAAACTCAGATCTGTGCATCCGTGTGCCAGCTACATTTGCTTCCCTACGGCACCACACAGCTTGTTGCAAATTATCGAGACGATGCTCACAGCTGCACTTTCTTGTTATACTTTGGTTGCTCGTATTTAGTATTTGTAATAACCTGTGTCGTGTTTCCTGTGGTTGTAGCAGTGCGTTTCATTGGCAAAAGCCTACGTTGTTTAAAGATGAATTATTTTTTCCATTCTGGGAGGGAGATTTTGCTGCTTATATATCAATATGATGGCTTGCAGTGTTCTGGCAAGCTGGAGAAAGGAGATAAGAATGAAAGAAATGCTACATTTCATGACCCAGTGGCTTATGCTCTGTGTGCTTCACTGTAGACATTTAACAATCGTGAGAGGTCTTCTATGCCCCTTAAAATATCCACATCTTTAATGTAAATGAATCAGAACCATTTTTTTCATGGCTGGGTCATGCGACTCTGGAGTCAGAGGGGATAACAGTGGGTATATTGTATGTATGGATGAAAAGAGAGAGCCCTGACGCTGGAGCAGACAGTACAGAGAGATAGAGTATGGAGATGGCTAACTAGCTCTGTGTGTTTGATTTCTGTGCTACATTTGGTTTCTTTTCTAAATGCCCCTGAAATGAGAGGTGACACATGCAGGTCAGTAGGATGCTGAGCTCAGGGTTGGGAGCTGGATCTATTCTCAGTCCTGCCGCTACCTTTGCTGAGGGATTTTAGCCACAACTTTTCCCTCTTGTTTTCTGTCCCAGCTTTTCTCAATCACCCAGCCATACCATAAGTGCTTTGGGGCAGGGATCATCTGTCCCTCTGTGGTTGCTCAGTGTCTGGGACTATGATGTTTTGCTTTCCTCTCTGTTATTTCTATAATATAATAATTTTGAGAGTCCTGACTCATGCAAACAGGTGGATCATAGAACCGTTTTGGTTGGGAGAAACCCTCAGGATCATCAAGTCCAACCATTAGCCTGACACTATCATTAAACCATGTCCCTAAGGACCTCATCTCTACATCTTTTAAACCCCTCCAGGGACAGTGACTCCACCACTGCCCTGGGCAGCCTGTTACAATGCCTGACAGCCCTTTCTGAGAAGAAATTGTTCCCAATATCCAATCTGAACCTCCCCTGGGACAACTTGAGGCCATTTCCTCTCATCCTATCACTTGCCACTTGGTATCTGGAGGTGGATGGGATTCTGGTCCATCCGTCTACGGAGAAACAGGACAGGACTCATAGGTGTCCCTCCTTAGAGACCTGAGGTTGCCTCTCCACCCCAAATGAGGTTCACTGCTTAGTGGTTATGAATGGGCAGGTTGGGTTATATTTTGATAGCTTCTCCATGTGGTCAGGATTTACCCCTCTGACAGGATCTGACAGACATCAGGTTGCTGTTTGCATCAGAGACACCGTGTCAGTACTCAGTGCTATGGAGCAAACCCAAAATTTCAGTGGAGGGAAAGGAGATCACTGGCCCCAGTGGTCCTGGGTGGAGGTGACACTTGGTGCCCCAACCACAGAATGGCCCTTTTGCCTGGCCAGGGAGATGCCACAAGCAGTGGAAATACAGTAATAAAAACACAAAATCCAGACAGATGCCATTCCTGGAGGATCACGTGGTGAATCCCACTGTTTCAGACAAGGTGGTTGCTGCCTTGCTTTGTGTCCCACCCCACACCCTAAAGTACTGCTGATCTCCTGTGGTTCCCTGTATGGCTTTCTGTGCTTTCAGGAGCTTGCTAGGTCCCTTAAGAAGAGCAAAGCATTTTTGCTCAAGGTCATGCTTTCAGTGCAGCAGCAGGAGAAGCTGTGTAAATGAAAGGTTTGCATAAAAAATGGAAAAAAGGTAGAGCCAGCCTGGAAAGGACTTTGTTTTCTTTTTTTCTTTTTTTTTGGTCCTGGGCAGGTCACTTGCTTTTCACAAAGGAGAATTTTCTGTGGTGATGAGCATGGCAGGGCCAAATCCATGGGACATCTAGGGGCCAGCTCTTTCTGCCAGCAATAGGTAAGAGGCTCTGAAGTGCGCTGATGATATTATGCATGTGAATTTTCATTACGCCCTCCATGGATTTCATGCTATCAGTGTGCATGGCTGAGATGCACACGCAGCCCTCCAGCATACTGATGAGCCTGTGACATTAGTATTCAGTGCCAAAAGCTGGAGCTGTTAGACGAGGAATAATGGTGTGAAAGGGAGAACTGATAAATGCTTGGGCTGTATTATAATATTGGCAGTGTGGACCCAGCTCACTCGCAAAGGAGATTTAGCAAGTACCGATTTGGAGCCTTAGCACCCTAAATAAGTGGCTGTGGAGGATATTGTGTGTTTTGGGTGCTGGATTTGTCGCTGGGGAATTTGCAGAGGGAAACACGTGATTGACAAGGAGCTAGAAAAATCAGCGAGTCACAGGGTCCTCTGTCTCACACATGAGGTTTCCATTAGCAGGGCACACCAGCACCCACCCCTACCTGGTACAATAGTTTGCACAAAGTTAACTTAAAATTAGTCTCAAGTTTAGGGGCTTTTGTTGAACTGGGCTTTAACTACCTGTAGCAGTTTGGGCTAAGAGTGCAAAGGCACTGCTGGTAAATTGATGCATTCCAGATGTTTCGACAGAAGGTGGAATTGCCCCTTTGCCCTCTGAATTTGGGTTAAATCGCTGGGGTCAGGGTTGCCCAAGGTGTTTGATATAGGGGCAGGTGCAGGGATAGACGGAAGGTTGTTATGCAGTGGTGCCCTGCAGCTGTGGGAGCCACAAACGGAATTTATGGGTAAATTAATTTAAACAGGTGAACGACTTTGCTCTGGTTTGTTGTTTAACCCCCACTGCAGTTGATGGTTTATCTAGACCTGTGGATAAACAAAAGAAAAGCCCAGAGGCTAAACCGATGTGATGTTTTTTGTCTAGTTTTCAAGCAGAGCTGATTTATAGTGGGCACAAAAATATGAGTGAGTGGTTATGCTTTTCAAAAATAAATTAAAGACAACATTTGCAATGAATGTAGCACATGACCTAGCCAACTTTGAGCACTTTTAATGAGAACAATGGTGAGGAACAGCCTCTGTTTTTATAATTAGCTGAAAATGGTTGCAAACGTTGCCTTGACACCAGAGGCAAATGTGAAGCATCATGAATTAATACTTGCAAGGTGGCATTTTGAGGTCTCTGAGCTCAGCAGACCCGTAATAAAACAAGGAGTGGTGATCATTACTTTTGTTTGCAAAGCTCAGGGTAGGTAGTGGCTGGGGAGCAATCTCTAAAATTATCTAGTTGTGGTAGATGTAATTGTGGAGCAGGCGGGGGGTTTCCAATAGAGTGGATTCACTCCCTATTGGCGAAGCAGAAGATGGAGAGAGACGCACTGGTGCTATCTATCATGTGCAACAGACATCTTTGACAGTGATCTGCACTGCAGCAATTTTCTCTTGGCCAGGCGATTATCACTTCTCAACACCAGCTGTTACCTGGAGGACCCCAGTTATCCATTACTTGAGGGCGTTCTCCCCAGCATCGATTATTTTATTAGCTCTCTGACGAATCGTTCGTGTCAACCATCTGAGCCTTGGAGACCAACCTCTGGTGGGTGTCACTGAGTCCTGGCCAACACCAAATCATCTACTTTGGCTTTGCAAGGGGCAGGAGGTTCCCATGGGTTCCCATGGGAGGATCCCTTACACCCCTGCCCATGGCAGGATGCTCTTGTCTGGCTCCGTTTTCAGAGCCACTGTGCAAGTGCCAGGCAGGAGGAGGAGAGCGTGACTGTCCCACCACCCTGAACAGATGTCACGGCAGAGCTGCATCCCGGCCTCCGACAGCAAACACCAGGGACCATTGTTCACAGAGCCCCGAGAAAATAGATGGGTGACACACAGGCAGCTGCAGAAAATGTTCTTCAGACTGTGCTTGTGCAACGGATTTAAAAAGAAAAAGAGAAAGCAAGCCAAAAAAATAAAAGGTCTAGTTATTAATTTCTGTCAAATGATGAGCAGTTCCTGTGAGGAGTACTGAGCCAGCAGAGGAGATGGTTTGGAAGTAGCAGATGTGCATTGCAGCAAGATCTCTTGGTTCACCTTAGTTTTAAACCAGAGTCTGCAGGAGCTCAGTGCCTCCCTGTTCAGCACAGCCTGCTCCTCATCAGTGTCCTAAGGCATAAAGGCAGAAAAAGGACAAATGCCATCAGCTGAAACTGTGGGTTTAAACTAAAGGAGGGTAGATTTGGAGCAGATATAAGGAAGAAGTTTTTTCCACTGAGGGTGGTGAGAGCCTGACCCAGGTTGGCCAGAGAGGTGGTGGATGAACCATCCCTGGAGACATCCCAGGCCAGGCTGGACGGGGCTCTGAGCAACCTGAGCTGGTGAAGATGTCCCTGCTCATGGCAGGGGTGGCACTGGCTGGGCTTGGAAGCTCCCTTCCAACCCAAACTATTCTATGATTCTATAACTTCCACCTGGCCCTAGCAGATCAGAGCTTGTTGATCTGCAAACATGATCCACGATGGCTTTTTGAGCAATGCCAGCACCCACAGCCCCAGTACAGCTTCAGCTGAAGCAGTTGGAGAAGACACCAGGCTCCTGCTGAGCACAGCTGCTTGGTATCCATCTCCTTTTAGGCCACCAGGGTGTCAAACACCAGATCTTCGAGCTATTTTAACCACTCTGCCTTTTTGTGGCTGCAGTGGGTTTCAGTGCGATGGTACAAACTGCTCTGCCCACCTGATGGATGCAGAATAAGCCAGTGCCTGACAGTGGGTCCAAGCAGCAGACACCTGAAGTCAGCGAGTCTAGATGGGAGAATTTCCAGTTTGCTTCAGTTAGCTTGTGTGTGTTTGGCTCCTTCTCAGTATCATGCAGCTCTTCAGAGCAGAGAGAAAAGATCCAGCAGAGTGAAAATCTTTGAAACAGGGGAAAAAGAGCAAAAGCACAGCCTAGGGAGCCTGTCTAAAAAAAAAAAAAATAAACAAAAGGCAGAGAGGAAATGTGAAATGGTGGATAATATGTTACACAGTGTACAAGCCAACAAGCAATATCTGCAGGTCATCCGTTCCTCTGAGCCTCGAAGAGGACATAGGTCCTTGGGTTAAATTGCAGCAGTCGTTCTCCCCCAACCTCTATTATTTTGTCTCCAAATGCCCAGCAACAACGGTGACAAAAATAGTTTGCCAAGTCTGACAAAAAAAAAAAAAAGCTCGATTTTCCCAAAGTTTTGCCAAGCCTTGTTTCAAGTACGAAGTGCTTTGGCTGCTACTCCTCAACTCAGTGCTGACCTTCCAGCTGTTCTGTCCCTCCCTGATCTGAAGGAGAGGCAAAAATGCTGGGTATCAACAGGCATCCTGCCAGCCCTTCAAAGCCACTTGCCTGGCTGTGCCCCTCGATTATTATTTTTATTCCTTTTTCCTGAATGTGTTGCCTTCAAAGCAAGATTTTCTTTGGTTTGTAATACTTCGCACTTAATATTTCCTTGGGGGCTGCAGGGCTGTGGGAAGGGAGCAGTGGGGGAGCACTGAAAGCAGCCTCTGAAGGGCCATCGTCAGCCTTTTTGGGCAGCCCCGCAGCAGGGAGGGCTCCCACCCTGGAGCAGACTTGGCTCCTTTGGTCATTCTTCATTTTGCAGATGACAGACTAAATTGTCTACAGTGGGGTAATTATCTTAATAAAGAAAATTTCAGCTTTCCTGGGGTGGCTGAAAAGAGCTCGCAGAAAACAAGAATATTTAGCAGAGACAAACTTTTGCAGTTTTTTTCTGGGAGTATTTATTTACTTGCTGAGCCTCAGGATGGGAGTTGCAAAGTGGAAAGCTCTGAGGTGCAGTGGGCAAATCAGGAGAATAGACAGATATCCTCCCTGCTTTGAATTGCAGCTGATTATCCAACTTGTTGCTATGCTTGCTCCTCCTGCAGCTTTTTCCTTATTTTCTTTTCCCCCCTTTTTTTCTTTTCTTTAGGATTTCGATGGCAGAAGAAACTACTGTCAGGCCACCTTGGATTTCACACAACCGCGCTGGCTCGCGCAGCAGGAACACAGATGGAGAAGACGCTTCTGCTGCTGCATCGGGTTTGACAACGCTCGAGATCGAATGAGACACTCTCAGCACAATCTCAGACCTGATGAAAGGCAGATGATCTGCCTCAGAGCCTGTGGTCTTTGGTGCTAACAAGGCCAGGTATTAGGAGCTGTCGTATGGCATGAGGAATGGTTGCAGCCATTGCCTGGTTTGCTGCTTTCTCTGCAATTTTAGCTCATCTCTGCTAAGGATACAACTGTCCATCCTGCGGAGGGTGAGGAGCTTCATGAAAGGTTCTTGTCAGATTTCCCCATGACTTGCTTGGATTTAACTCAATTCCTTCTCCTTAGAAGGACAGGAGGTGGAAAGAGGAATATCTCCTGCAATCATAGAATCGTTTTTCTTGGAAGAGACCCCATATGTTGAGTCCAACCATTAAATCCTGCTGAAGCAGACATGAAAAACAGGACTAGAGGCAGGGTCCTGCCTGCTCCCAGCAAAGCCTGAAGTTCCTCAGATCTGTCCCCCAGAGAAGGGAAGATGTGACTTAAAGGGGGTTGACAAGTGCACAACACTGAGGGAAGTCTTCACTGGCATCTGCCAGGCTTGTTTTTCTTTCCCATTCTTGGTATCATGGTAGCGTTCAAAGTCCAGACCTGGGAGACGGATGGTGTGTCCTGTATTGCTCTAACAAGTTAGACCAACGGCTCTGCCCCAAAGAGCCTACATCTTGCCTTGGATAGAGGAGCTGCATGCAGGCTTGTGTGCGAGACTTTTCAGATGTGGGACACCAAAGAGGGAGAAACTTCTTCAAAAGTATTCAGGCAGCTATGTGACTGATGAACCTAAAGTCTGCTAAACAGCCTGGCATCCCTTACTGTAACAGCCTGCAAATCATTATTGGTATTTTTAGGTCCCTGATGAACCTAACCACCTGTCTAGGGGTGCCTAAGACACTACTGAAAACGTGAATTAAGTTCTTTAGTCACATCAGCAAGATTCAGCATACTAACCTACACAGCTAACAGCCATTTAGCTGAAGGAACTTCTCAAAGTTGACTGTGTGGCTGGTAGAGAGGGACACATGTCCAGAAGGTGATTTTTCTCTTCCCAGGGCAGGTGTCCACGTTAGGACTCTCTCTGCTAGAGGGGCTTGTCTCTGCCCTTTGATTGTGAAGGAGCCTTGAAGACTTCAGTCATCTCTGAGTTGGCTGTCTAGTGTAAGGCATGCAGCTCGTAGGTGGATAAAATTAGGTAAAATGAATCTTCCACATAGAAACGGCTACAAATTTTACCCTGTGTTTTTAAATAGTTTTGTATAAATAACACTGGGGAATGACACAACCCAGGTCTGCAAAGCATTAGCGCTCTCTGGCATGCTGCACATTTCACACTGAATGTTAGCAGCAGGGAAAAGGCCAAAACAGACCTTCAGATCTAAGCACACTTGAGTTTTGGAAAAGTCTGGATCTGGAGGAGGATCTGAAGTTTTCTTCTGGCCTCTATCTTTACTGTCCAGTGTTACTGAGCCTTTCAATAGTTCCCTAACTATTTGAATCTATCTGCAGCAGCCCTGGGTCCACCTCAACTCTGGTCAAGCTCCAGGTGAGTTGTTCTGATCTCATGTTGCTCTGTGAATATGCAACACACAGCAGTTGTGCAGGGTGTTCCTGGACCTGAGCTTCTGTAGAGCCGCCTTGGATTAAACAGAGTAGTATTGTGGCCTCGGGTATAGACCTGGATTACGTTTACAAAACAGACGTGGTGCAAAGTGTCCATACAGAGAGATAAGTTGGCAGAATGGCTCCAGCAACATTAGCATCAGCTTTGGGAGACACTGCATATAGGGAATGGCCACTTGATGAGATGCTGCTGCGTTGCTGTGCCTTCACCAGTCACTAGCCTTCAGCTGAGCAATGGTAACTGCATGTTTCACCTGTCTCACGCACAAGTAAAGCACCTATATTGAAGGTGCTGTCACCAATTAATTTCACTTTGCAGGCAGGGAACACTAAGAGTGTGTGATCCCCACCAGAGCTTGGCCACAGAGCAGTGACTTTTGATGCTGGTCCTGCTGAGTCCCCAGAGCTCACCCAGTGTGCACTTCGAGGATCCAAGTGTGTTTATCTGCCGCTGTTTGCATGCACCATGAACCCTGGGGACAGTGTATGGATGTTTTCACCTGGAAACTCACACGTCAGATGTGGTAAGCGGTATCTCACACAGTTTTTCCTGCTGGTGTTTGCACTCTTTCCATGGGCTCAGTTTTGCAACACCCTAAAAATCTTTCTCTCCTCTTTTTTCCTGGTGTTACTTTCAGCATTTTGGTTTGCTTCAGGGCTGTGAGGGGTCTTGCCCCACACACTCTGCATAAGCACTGGGTGATGCTTGTGGCTGAGCCATCTCACATGGCAAGACAATGATGCAGAAGTGTAGGTGTTTTTTGCATTTCTTTATTGGTATTAGTAAATCCCAGCTGGGGAATGTCATATTTTTTTCCAAGTACTACAGGCTGACAGGAGGTGGGAAAGGCCTGAAGGGAAGGTAGAAAATATGTGTGCCTCTTCTTGAAAGGTCTGCAATAATTGGGTGGGGGGCAATGGCTTGGGAAGGTGGGAAGTGCCTGTGATACAGCTGGAGTCTGCCCAGGTGAGGAGCCAGGACAGGTTTGCTGATTTATTGGGGTCTGAGTGCAAGGTTTGCGACGCTGGTGCTGTGCCATAGGCAAGAAACCTGGCAGCCCTGGGCTGCTGCGTTGGCAGGCGTGTCAGATAACACCTACACACAAAAATCCACACTCAGGCACACACACATACATTCTTCAGTTGTGTTGCTTGTTTGAGCTCTAGTGTATAACCATAGAGGATTTCCCTGTTTAGAGCCATGGGGTAAAAGACTTTGTGGCATAACGTGACTGTCCCGAGAAGCAGAAGAGATAAGAGTGAATTTGCCATCTGTCCCCGGAGTTACAAAACACAACCATAACTGCCTGTAACTTTAGGCAGCTCAGATAGACTGAGGAAATTACAATGTGCTTCCACATGCTTTAAATCTAGGGTTCATCTTGTGTTCCTCTGTGTATAACCAGGGTTGAAGCCTTCCCCTTGTTGTTTTTTTCCTTTAATTTGATGTTCTTTGCAATAGGACTGTTCCTCTTAACGTGCCTAATGAAAAACATGCTCGTTTGCTGAATGTGGCAGGAGTCTCTGGCTCGGGCTACCCTGCACGTCGCCATGGAGTC
Organism: Pampusana beccarii; assembly: GCA_013399365.1. Lineage (NCBI taxonomy): Eukaryota > Metazoa > Chordata > Aves > Columbiformes > Columbidae > Pampusana > Pampusana beccarii. Next base: position 267,274 of record VWYH01007849.1, read on the forward strand.
TGATGCTGGGGAGGGTAATGACTCTGGGAAGTTTGACACTGAGACTACATATCGGGAATATTTACTGGGCAGGGTAAGGGAGATGAATTATTTTGTTGCAAATCATTAGCTCTGGGCTGGCTCAGAATGCAGAATAACTCTTGCTATTAGACTGGATGCTGGAGGATGCAAATTTTTAGAAAACAAAAGTGGATCCTTTCCTAGATGGCTACATTTGCAGACCATATTTGTGTTGTCTTTCAATAAAATCAAAGCAAGTCTGCCTTGTGCTGAAAGCCCAGGCCAGTGACTGTCCCAAACACAGGATCGCAACCCAGGCAGGGTTTGTAGGATGTACAATGGAGCACCAGAGGCAGGAGGGGAGGGTCTCCCTGGAAGTGGGTTGCAAACTGGAGGCTGGGTCCCCAGGGCAGAGGTTGGCCCTGGGAAGGGCGAGCAGTGTTTCCAGACGGGGTGGAACAAACTCATCTGTCATTGTCATTTTCTAATTGTTTTCTATGTTGTGCTGCTGCTCTTTTAATAGGGCATGATCTGAAACATGATTCTTTGCTGTGGGTGGCGTGTGTCCCTGGTCCCCGACTGTCTCTGTGCAGACAGATGGGGGGATAGTCTGGGGACAGGCTGCCTTGTAAGGACATGTCAGAAATCTCCACCCATCCTGGGTGCTGAGCAGGAGAAGTGTCCCGTTCCTGATGGGCAATGAATTGTGATGAGGGGACACATCCCCTTAGGCTGTGGTTTCACAACTACATTAACACTGTCCTAAAGACCGTCTTTGCAGCTGCTCTCTTCTTTTTTGTCGTACTAGTGGATTGCGGAGATCATCCAGGTGACAAAATCCTTTTTTCTTTTTTTTTTTTTCTCCTAAATGAAGCTTTCCTTCCAAATCACATCCATTCCCTCAGCAGAGCAGCATGAACAGATACCCTGCAGCAGGTAGAGCTGATGGGTAGGGGATGGGGGACTCAGCTGAAGCAGCCCTGCCACCCCATATGAGATGACAGCTCCAATGTCCTGTTTCCCTGCCTGTTTATAGCAGATCTGGGTGATTCTCAGCCCTCTCTGTAAAGAGCTCATATTTCTGGAGGCAGCCATGGTCTGAATAACAGAAGCTTGCACAGCTGCGTGGACACCTGCATTATCTGTCCTGTGGTTGGGACTGCAGCCCTGCAGCATCCCCCCAAAACAAAGGTGAGCTTAAAAGTCACATAAGACTTCAGGTTAACATGGGACTTTTATACCTCCCTTTGTTTTTGGGCTTCTGCGGTAGATTTGGTTCAGGTTTTCCGATTCTGTTTCCAACAACGTGCTTCCCTTTACAACCAATGTAACTCCAGGATTCAGATATTTAGGATATCCACAGAATCCCTCTCCCTGCCAAAACTGGGTCTGACGAGGCAAGACAGTGACTGACAAGAACACAAGCAGAAATTCCTGGGCGCAGAGATGCTGCCGAGGCTGATTCTCTTTGCAGCCAGAGCAGGAGATGGTACGAGCACATTTGCCCAGCGGGTCCCCTGTTTTAAACTTTATCAGAGTGGCTGCCATCAGCCAAAACACATGCAGGGATTTCCAGGGACTAATCGTAATACTTCATAATCCCCTCCGCTCTGCAGCCAGCACGACGTGTGCCACCACCAGGATGGGACACGCAGCGGGTGCATCTGTGTGCATCCCAGCCCCGGCAGGCAGCCGACTTCAAAGAGCCCATGAAGCTTATGCAGGTCAGTGAGGAGCCAACGTGCTGCTATCCCAGCATGTTTTTATTAGGGGAACTGATACCCTGTTAATTATATCCTCGTCTTGCCAGCCTGTCTCTGCTTCCACATCCTTCCCCTCCTGCCTGCCAGGTATTTCCAAGCAGCAAGGAGACTTGATCCTTTGCTTCTTGCTCATCAAGTCTTCCCCTCCCTGTTAACTCCTTGACACTTCTCTCTTTGCTCCCTAGCTCCTTGTCCTTTTCCTGTCTGTCTGTATGTCCCTGATAGCCTTGGAGGTCTCACCTCCTCTCTGGGAGGCAGCCAGTGTATGTCGTAGAATCATTTTTTTTGGAAAAGACCTTTAAGATCATCAAGTCCAACCATTAACTGCGTCAGAGTGGTGCTGCCTCTGAGCACCTTACCCTCCCTGCAGAACTGGTGTGCAGCATGTGGCCACTCTCTTTTGCTTAATCCCGCTTTGCTCCTACTCCTGAAGGCTGTGATTAAAGAGAGATTTGCCAGAGAAGCCTTTATTTTGCTCAGATCATATAACTACATGGTGGGGAGTGGGAGAGAAGCTTTTCAGCATGCAAGACTTTCCTTAGTTCTGAAACAGAAACTAATCTCTGAGCCATGTAGTAGGCTGGGGAGGCTGCTGCGTTTCACTTCACATGATAGGAAAACACTGGGGCTCTGAGCAGCTCCCGGAGCAACCACACATGGACGTGGTCTTCCACCTGTGCAGCTGGGAATGGCAGAATGAGTGTCCCCACGTTGTAGAATCATAGGATTATTTTGGTTGGAAGAGACCCTCAAGATCACTGAGTCCGACAGTTAACCTAACACTGTCATTAAACCATGTCCCTAAGAACCTCATCTTTGTGTCTTTTAAACCTCTCCAGAGATAGTGACTCCATCACTGCCCTGGGCAGCCTGTTCCAATGCCTGACAACCCTTTCCACGAAGGAAGTTTTCCTAACGTCCAATCTAAACCTCCTCTGGCGCAACTTAAGGCCATTTTCTCTCATCTTATCACTTGCTGCTCGGGAGAAGAGACCAACATCCTCCTCGCTACAGCTTCCTTTCAGGTAGTGGTAGAAAGTTGTCCCTTTTCTCCAGCAGTATCTGCAAGCCTGAGAGCCCTCAGCACAACACAGAGGCACAGGGACCAATGTCCGATGGGAAGATCCTCCTGACCCGAGACGTTTGAGGCTTGTTGGCAGAGCCCTGGAAGCTGTGCTGCTGGCTCTGGTGGTTTGCTGGATGGTGCTCCAGCCTCCGGGAGTCTAAATGTCCCCAAAATGTGTCCTTATCTGGTGCAGCAGGCGTAAAGAGAAAGCAAGCTGCTATCTCGCTGATCCCTGCTGGGACAACCCCCCCTTGTTTTTTGCTTTGAAATTCTTGTGCTGGAACAGCCCTGGCTTCTCTGGCCCTGTTTTTCACACAGCCTGGCTAGGACTTAAGCCCCATGTTTCCCAGGAAGGGTTGGGGAACCTTATCAATCTGCTCTTATTATTTTCTTTTTTCCTTCCCCTTTGAATTCCAGTCGGCTGCTGACTGTGAAAACACAACAAGGGCCTCGAATCAGTCAGCCCTCGGCATATTCAAATTGGCATCAGTTTGTTTGTTTTGGGGCTAAAGCCAAAGTGAGAAAGCCGGGGCTTTGAGATGCTATTGGGATCACCTGGGAAAATACACACGCCTTTCATCTCGCCTCTGTCCCCCGTGGTCAGGAGGGGTCTGTCCCCAGCTGGGCTCCCAGCCCCCTTCTCCTTTTCATCATTCGCGGGTCCCTCGCTGTGCCTGGGGACAGGCACTTAGCGCTGGCCATATGACGTGGAGTGAAAGTCCCGAGGGAACAGATATTTCTCTTTCAAGGAGTGTGGGGGCCAGAGGGGAGCATTGGACAAGGTATCAAGTACCTTTCAGGCTTTCAAAAATCAATGCTGGGAGCTACTTCTCTTGATCATGGCAGTGAGCTGCTGGTAACACCAAGCCCCAGGCAACGCTCCAAAAGAGGGACCGGAATGCAGTAATGCAGGGTCATTTTATTTTATTATTTTATTTTATTTTATTTTATTTTATTTTATTTTATTTTATTTTATTATTTTATTTTATTTTATTTTATTTTATTTTATTTTATTTTATTTTATTTCATTTCATTTCATTTCATTTCATTTCATTTATTTTTTTTTCCCTGAAGAAACGACATGTCCATAGACACAGTGGTTCTGAACAGAGATCCTCAGGCAATTCTTTTTAGGGGGAATGAAAATTTTCATGCATCTTTCCGAGCCCATAAAAACCAGTGATTCTTTCCCCCTTGTAACAACTGAGGGCCAGACTCTCCCCAATGGATAAAGCTCCACTGTCCCTGCACACCCATCCCAGCATCACCACTGTTTGATTTTCTCCCGTACCCCTAGGTCCCTTGCTAGAAGACGATGGGAACAATTATTTGCATGAAGCTTAGGGGATCCCATCAGATATTCCCCTGCTCAGTGTTGTCTTTTCTGCATAGTGACAAATGTTTCTCCCCCACTTCCTCAAACCCTCAGCTTTTCCAGATTCCTTCATCTTCTTACATCAAACATTTTTTTCCCCTTCTTTCCTTTGTTTCATTCAGGATTGTATCAGTTTTCATGACACAGATCTGCTGCAGACCAGGGATTTATCCTCACTGGATCCTTTTAGCCTGCATACACCACTGTTCCCGAGTGATTGATACGAGTTCAGCCCAGCAGCCCTGGTTTTGAAAAAGGAGTTTTCAGCTGGAGAGCAGCATCCCAGGTTCTCTCTCCACATCTGTGTCAAACTGGGGGATGAAATAGCCCCCAATGGAAGAGGGCACTGACTGTTCATACAAACCTCGCTGCCCAGCTGCAAGCTCGGCTCTTTCATCTGCGGCTCCAGCGTTGCAGCCTGGAAGGTGCGATCCCGTGGGGAGATGGGCAGCTCCTGGGGGTGATGCTCCAGGACCGTGTCATCAGCTCTGCCTAGCTCCCTGCCTTCAAACACACCATCACCCGAGCTGTGAAACAGGCCACTGTGTCTTAACAGTGGGGTTTGAACATCTAAGAAATAAGGGGGCTTGTCAGCAGGTTCTGGTCTGATTTTTCAGTTAAGGAAATTGATTCACTGGTTCTAGTTTTCCTACTTAACCAAAATCTAGTTACAAGCATTTTTTCCTCCCCACTTTTTAATCATAGAATACTTTATGTTGGAAGGGACCTTCCAAGCTCATCCAGTGCCACCCCTGCCATGACAGGGACATCTTCACCAGCTCAGGTTGCTCAGAGCCCCGTCCAGCCTGGCCTGGGATGTCTCCAGGGATGGTTCATCCACCACCTCTCTGGCCAACCTGGGCCAGTGTTTCACCACCCTCATTGTAAAAAATTTCTTCCTTGTGTCCAGCCTACGTCTCCCCTGTTTTAGTTCAATAACATCACCCCTTGTCCTATTGTAACATCATCTCTGATACTGTTCCCTACAGGCCTTAAATAAGGATTTGACATCGGCCAGCCAAAATGCCTGATACAATTGTCTCATAAGTTTCACGTATGACTGACACCAAAACATGTTTAACCTATGCCAGCAACTGGATTTGGGATTTCTCTGCTTTGTTTATTATCTTCCTTCTGCATTAGTTCCAGTGGAAGTTCTTGTAAAAAGCATTGCATGTCTATGTTGCTGTGTGAGTCACTCAGGGTTTAAGGACAGGGGTTTAAGGACAGGTATTTACCCCACAGCAGACAGCAGTACTGCCAGCGCTTCCCACCTGGCAATGGAGTACACTGATGAGCGCCGGCTTTAGAAACGTGGAGATGTGGGTTAACCCAGCAGGTCTGGATGGGGAAGGTGCAGGATTTGGCTGCGGCGTTTAGCAGGTGCCCGGTGAACAGGACAGCTTTTGGCTGGAGACCTCTTTTGTTTCAAAACACTTGTTTGAGGAAGAAGACTAAGAGAACAGATGTACTGAAAGAAACAGCCGTGGAGATGCATTTGGAGTTGTCTTCATCTGGTTGAAAACTGTTTTATACTAATTTAGCCCAGGTGGCTCAGTGCCTTGGTGGATGTGTTCAGACCTCTTGCAGGGGTGTATAGAGCCCTGGTGGCATTGGAAGTGGTCCCTTGTGCTGTGCTGTGAGATAGGGCCTGACCCAGCTGCTGTGACACTATAGGGTTGTAGACAGACACCAAACTTCGTTAACTGAAAATTAAGAACCAGCAAAGCTCTTTGACAGGCCCAGCTGGTTGTGAGAGCAATAGCCTCCCACAGAGAGGGGCTGGGGTACTCCTGGACCGCCCCCCCCCAAGCAACTCCCTCCGTTTCCCCACTGTGACGCTGCATCTCCCATCCCAGCCACCTCGCAGCGTTGGCTGGGCTCCTGCTCAAAGCATACTGCCTTTTTATTCAGGTGAAGCTGCAGGGGAAATCCAGCAATCTTGAATGTCCTCACCGTGCTCAGGGGTGCTTTTCCCTTCCCCACTGCCTTTTACCCCAGACCGTTGCCTGAAGTGCTTGTTTTGGGAAAGCAGAGGGCGTAAAGCATACAAGGAACTGTATACAGCTGCAGGGAAGGTCATAAAATCAGGATTACACCCTTTCCACATGGCAGCCTGCTTCTCTCTACGTTGGCTGCAAAGCCCTCTGAGGAGGCTGCAAAGACATGTGTATTCCTGGGAAAGGGAAGGGATCTTTATATGAACACCACAGCTCAAAAGCAAGGTTGGCTCTTGGTGGTGGAGCAGCCCGTGGAGCGGGGTTGGGAAGTGGCATCCATGCCATGGACTTCTGCAGGACTGGCTGCAAGAGGCCGTGGTGAGCTGGGATGAGGAGCAGGTTTTCCTGGACATGAAGCTCTCCAGAGGATCGCAGAGTGCAGATCTGATCATGCTCTGGGTGTAATAGGTGATGAATGGAGCCGTATCTAGCTTGTACAATTGCTATGATAGCTCAGCATTTTGAAATTATTGAGATATCCATTTTAGGTTCCCTTTATTTTGCCCTCTTTGGGTTTTCAGGCTTTGGTTCTTGAATTTATAGGTACAGAGCAAGCTGAGATACAAAGCAGAACAATTTCAAGGTAAAAGATCGTGCAAGTGGATTAAAACTTGGCACTGTTTCATTGTTTTATAACGCAACAAACACTGTCTTTTAAGCAACATTTGCTTTCAGTTGCCAGATAAAAACCTAGCTCAGGGGGTGAAGATCAATTTGGGGGTGATCTGAGATCTTTCCATTTTAGGCACTATCAGCACAGCCCTTGTAGCACAGGTGAAATGCCTCCCAAGGACTCCCAGGGCATGGCAGGGCTGTTGTCCCCAGGAAAGGGTGAAGAATTGGGCACTGGGTGGGGGACTTGTCCCAGACCACCAAGTGAATGCATTAAAAAAAAATCCGACAGGGGCTTTCACCTGGGGAGCAGAAATCCCACACTTGCAACACAACCCAGTGCCACCCAGCTGGGGAAACAACCTTCTGGGAGAAAATTGCCCAGGGTTTCTGTTCATGACCAGTCTCTGGTGGCAGATTATTATTGTGTGCAGGAGAGATGACCAGCTGTGACCTTCTTGAAAGCAAGGATCTGTCAGGAGCTCCAGACTCCAAGGTGGGACTGTGGCCCAAGTTGCTGCTCTGTCTCTCAGAGCTGCAACACATACTCTGCAGTGAAGCTTAAAATGTCTTTTCAGCATCACTCGCAGCCTTTTCTTCTATCAGATTTGAGTTCTTGCCTAAGAGACAGTCTCTGAACCACACCAAGGCACCATGGTGATGTAGCGGTAACTATGAGGTTGTGTTAAATCTGTGTTTTTTACAATGAGGTTTGTTCCTCCAGAGGCTCATCCTTGAATTCAAACCAGGCAAAGCTTTCTCTGCACAATAACTACACAGGACTTGTAGCCTCCGTTCAGCAATTTTTCTGCTGCTGATGGGGCAATGGAACACGTAGCTGGTACAAGAAATGCTGCCTTTGGCAATACTTTGGTGTAGGACTGCAGGAAGGATTTTATAACAAATGCCCTGCTCTGCAGTCAGCTGGCTGCGTGGTTTTGCCTTCCCTGGTAATTATCAGCTCCTTGTGTCATCAGATCTGTTTCTGTGGCTTTCAAAGCACTCATGCCTTCTTCAGTTAATGGCAGAGAAGTGTCGTCTTAGTCACAGACACTTCTGTAGGAAGAGCTCATTTTTGTACCAAGAGCCCTGTCTCCACGTAGGCATCTCAAAGGCACCTGGTGGCTCACAGCCTGAACACTGTTACACAGGCGCTACTAATTGGCCCCTCTAATGCAGGGAAAGCTTAAGGGTTTTGAAGGCTGCCTCAAGTCCTTGAAGAGCCCTCCAAATTCCTGTCCTGTCTGCAGGGTGCTGCTGGCTACCTATGCAATGCCCAGTCCCATGTAGCCTTTTATTGTCCCCCAGCCCCACTGCCAGCATCTTAACTGTGCCCTGTGCAAGAGAGTTTGCTGCTGGGGAGCTTGCTTGAAGGGAAAAAATCTCTTAAGGATAGGACTTATGCTTCCCACCAGCCTCTTCTGGAAATCAGTATGAAGCAAAAATGACAGTGGGATGATCCAGACAGTCTTTCATCCCTAACGAGAAACTCCCAATGAGAGCCTCCTCCTCCTTCTGCCATGGAGCTGTGTCATTGTGCCTCTCCATATTGTTGTAGTAGAGCAAAGGAGGAGGGGGGGAAGGATCATTTAGCACGTGAAAGGCACCTCTTGTATGGGGCTACATGCATGACACAGTTCAGCCGGGGTGAGCAACCAGCTCCTGCCAAGCTGTAATGTATGAGGCAGAAAGGTCAAAAGTTCTCCTTTACAATCAGCAAGAAAGGAGAAGCCAGGCGGTGGTCACTTAATTTGTGGATTTTTCCCTCTACTTGTCAAGAGAAGTTTGGGCTGCGGTGACGGATGAGTCATCGGTTTAAGTCGGACGCTTGGTCTTTTGTCTCCGCTCCTAAAGAGCCCAATTCAAGCCCCGGCCAAGTCGATGGGAGTCCATCCACCAATGCCACCGAGTCCTTGATTGGGATTACGAAGGCTGTGGAGCGACTGGGTTGAACAGTCTGCCTTTCTCCGTGCTCAGCATTGTGCACCTTGGGTCCCCAGTTGCTGCTGTTATCGGGCAGGACATTTCCAGAGCTGCATCTTGCTAACATTTGCCACTGATTCCTCACATTTCTTTCCCTGGTCCCTCTCTATGCAGCTGCTTTGATGTGCAGGAGCAAGCAATGAGCAGATTCTTGCTAATGCCTTCCTGCTTATCTGGCCACACATACTGTTAATATTTCCTCTAAGGCACTCAGCTCCCATGATAACACTACTTTATCAACAAAGAGCCTTTAAATATTTTGCTGGAGAAAGGGACATTTCCACAGTTCTGTTGCAGTATCTATGGCCCCTAATGGTTTGATTCTGTGGGATCTGTTCTGCAATCAGCTCACACAGTCGTACACAAGCACAGTCCATCTGGCATCTAATATTGTCCTGTGTTACTCATAGTACGTAGTGGCCTAGGAGAACTGAGTCAGATCTGCAAGCATGAATCACAGAATCATAGAGTCATAGAATCATTTTGGTTAGAAGAGACTCTCAAGACCATCAAATCCAACCATTAACCTAATACTGTCATTAAACCATGTCCCTAAGAACCTCATCTTTGCATCTTTTAAACCCCTCCAGGGACGGTGACAACCACCTCCCTGGGCAGCCTGTTCCAGGGCCTGACAACACTTTTTGTGAAGAAATTTTTCTTAATATCCAATCTAAACCTCCCCTGGTGCAACTTAAGGCCATTTCCTCTCATTCTATGACTTGCTGCTTGGGAGAAGAGACTAAACTTTCCCAGTTCCCTCAGCTGCTCCTCATAAGACTTGTTCTCTAGATCCTTCATCAACTTCATTGCCCTTCTCTGAACTCACTCCAGCACCTCAATGTCTTTCTTGTTGTGAGGGGCCCAAAATTCGACGTAGCGTGAAGAGTCAGCTTGAACGTGAGATTAGTGCGGACAGCAAGGGGTGGAAAAGCCTCTCTGCAGATACCTGGCAGGGAGTCGTTGGCCTAGGTGCTTCTAACAGCTTCTTTTTGTGTGGGACTGAGACCCCAGTGTGTGCAGTAGATGCTTCCTCCTCCCATGTCCCGGTGCCCAGATGTGCAGGCTGGAGAGATGCTCCAGTGTGCTCTGCCCTGTGAACAGATCTGTGCAGAGCGGGAACTGGAACCACAAATGTGTGGAGGTCATGGCCTGGACTTATCTTCACCCAAGACCTGGTCTAGGTGCAGACTTTCTGAGTTTAGTACAGAAGAAAGAAGAGGGAACATGAACTTTCTTATTTGCTCCTCTCTATCAGCCCCAGCTGGGGTGAACGTGCTTCCAGCCATGTAACATGGGCATGGCTGAGTGGTTCCCTCTACAGAAAGGTAGCTGAATATATTCTCCACCATCACTGGTATTGGTTGGCCTGAGTAAAAACATCTCCCTGGGGCATCCACCACCTCTCCGGGCAACCTCTGCCAGTGTTTCACCACCATCATTGTAAAATGTCTTGCAGGCTGTGTGAAGATTGTTTCTTCTCAGTCTGGATGAAGAGGTTTGGGACTATGGGATTTTCAACTACAACACTGGCTGGAAAACCTTCATTGCCTGGTCAGAGTCTGCAGACACTGTCACATGCCTGAGTACTCACAGACTGCATGGTTTGTATTGGCCTGGGATGAAGAAACGCTAATCTTGTCTCTGCTACATGTCTCCTAAGAGAGTTACTCTGTTCTCTGCTGGCCCTCATCAGGACCTGGCATAAAATGCTATGAAAAACTGTTTCTTATGGGAATGGAACAGAAGCTGATTTTGGTTTCTCAATCAGCCTCTTTTCTTAGAGTGACACTCATGGGGAGGACACAGTTGTGACTTCCATTGAATAAATAGCTTGGCGTTTTGATTTGGAGTCTGTGAAAGCGTTTTGCAACTCAACAATTAAAATGGTTTAGATAATAAGTAAACACAAATAATAAATATGAAAAAGGATTGGGAAGTCCATGGAGGCATGTTGCGCCTAAGGCCAAGCTGGCATTTGCAGTCTTTGCGTCTAGGCCATGGCTGTTTCTGGAATACTGCAGCTCCATGAGGATATTCTACTACCAGTAAACGTATATGCGTGCATATTTTATGTAAAGGACTGGATGGAGTCCCAGAACTGTGTTTTCCAGGGTCCAGTTTCTTAATACCTGGGACCATGTTCAAGAGGTCAGAGGAACCCAGATCTCCTGATCAGAACATGGGTGAAGAGTCCTGGAAGACTCTCTAGCCTTAGGGACTGTTCAAGTTATGAGTGTTGTCTTTGGATGATGACAAGGGTTTAATAAATGCTGCAGCTGTAGAAAGCACCCTCACTGGAGAGTATAGCTCTCCGTGTCAATATATGATTTACATTTCCAGCCTGCATGTATCCAGCCTGCATGACTCAGTCAACGGGGTGGGCAGATCCAGCGCTTACTTTGGCAGAGTAGTTCCCCAAGTCTTGTTTAATTAGAACTCAGACCAGCTTCCCGGAGATTGTGGGAACCTCATTAGCAGCACAAATAGAAACTTGAAGAGGCCAACTCAGTGGGAAAAGATTGCTTGCTAAGAACTTTACTTACCAAGAACTTAACCTCTTCAAGAGTCATGTCTCTTAGGTACAGCAGAAGGATTTGTGGCTGGAATACAAGATCTCTTAGAGTCTTCCAAATGTTGAGGGGTTTTTTTTGCAATGTGAATTAAAAGCTATCAAAATAGTAGACAAAATCTTTTTGGCCTAACAGTCTCCAGTTATTCTTAGTTGTCCTCTCTTGAATTGGTTTTAATTCTTGTTGTTTGTCTTGATGCTCTTCCACTGTTTGGAGATGCTGATTGATGATTTGCTGTCCTCATCCTTGTCTCACTTGGCAATGTTACTTTATATTTTATTATAGTTATATTTGTTGGTCTATGGTAAATCCAGGGGTTTTTCAAATATTAAAGATGTGATACCAGGGATTTAGACATCTAGCTCACACATAGACACCTAAATTTAGATCATCTAACCTCAGATAACATCCCACCTATTGTGTCTTGAGAAGGTTCTAGGCAGGTCTCCCCATGAAAGCTGAGCGCTGTCTGCCTGTCTGCTTCAGGACTGGCACAGAAGGATGCTATAGAATACAATCAGAGTGCTTGAATAGTTGCTCAGTAAATACATGTGCCTGCGTGTGTTTGTGAGAACTGGATGAAGTTTCAGGGCTATGTTTTGCAGTTGTTCTGTTCTCTTTAATTTTGGAGCTATGCCGAAGAGGCTAAAGGGACCCAGATCTGTTGAACAGAACAAGGCCAGAAGAGCCCTGGAAGAGCAGCTGGTTGTTCATTTCCTATCCTCATCCCAGCCTCATCCTGGCAAAGTTGTCATATATTTCAGAGGAGATATATGTGTGGGTCTATTGAAAAAACCTTTTTTTTGTTTTCTACCCTAAAGACATGATTATCCTCCTCCTTCTTCAGCCTCATCAGATATGGAGAGGGAAAAACAGGATGACTGTGTCTATCTACGAACACAGCATTGCTTACAAAGTCATGAGAATGAATGAGGTTGGTGTTTTTATTCTTTGTTAATTAGATGTATCTCACCCAATCAAGAAAGAAATCAAATCTCCAGTTAAAATAAAGGAAGATCAAATAAACATGCTGTATGTTTTGAAAGACAATATTGTCAGTGGAAGTGGGACAGATCAGGGAAGAAAGACCAAGCAGTCTTTCTAGAGGAAAGACCTTTTCACAGGCAATTCTTACAAGACATAAAAAAGGCTTTCTGCTGTAATTTTCTCTTCTGGAATTATCCCAGGCTGAAAGATCTTTGGTCTCATGTTGATGAAAGACAAAACACAGGGGCAAGATTTCTCAAATCCCTGTCATTATTGTGCTGGAGAAATAATCCTGGTTTGCTGAGTTGTTTCGAGTCTTTCCTCCTGCTGCCAATAAATGTAACTTATTGCAATGATTACCAAAAAAAAAAGTTTCCCCAGACCAAATATCCACTACAAAGAAAGCTGTTTGCTAAAATAAAAGAGAGAGAGACTTGCTGCCTTGATTACAGCAAACCACTAAATGCCTGGAGGAAAGATGGAGCACATTGTAGTCCTTGGTGCTTCCCACAGCCTCTGCTGACTCCAGGTAGGGACAGATCCTGCCTTCTCTGCAAAAAGATCAAACAAGCCACCTCTGTTTCCCTGTGCTTATGCTATCGGATTTTTCTCCCCAAATCTACAGGGTGCTTTTTGGGGCTCTGCACTAATGGCGACGGACCAATGCATGTCCCAGCCTGCCCATGCGACGTGTGTCACTGGACTACGTTTGCTGCTTTGTAACCACTGTCATCTTGCTCAGCTCCTGCTGGCTGGGATTTTGCTCAAGCTTCATCTGTAAAATGAAATGACTTCACCAGCTGGGTAAGTTCTGAATCTCGGTTGTGTCAAGGCCATGGCAGTGATGTGGTTACAAGTACTCCTTACCCTGATGCTTCTGTGTGGTCCTGTTCCTGCAAGGGTGCATTTGCAGGTGACAGATTTGTTCCCTACCCTGCCTTTCTCTTTGTGGTAAGAGAGCATTGCCTCCTCCCAGCTCCTCCAACTCCCTCCTTTGGTGTCTTCCATAAGCCCAAACTAGTCTAGGGCTTCAGTGTTTTATCTAGAAGGCAATTTTCAGAAATGCCCCCCCCGAAACAGAGCTTCTACCCAGGTTTTAGCTGCTACCCCATGGGCAGCCTGTGCCTGGGGGACAAAGCAGAGGGGAAAAAAACCAGGAAGATTTGAGAAAAGTAGATCTGCAGTTCCGCTGCTGTGCATGAGAGATGCTGTGGAGATGTGAGCTGTGCGAGGTCATGGGTTAATGGAGAGAAATGCTGCCCTAGGAGATGTCAGACTGGCTGAAAACTCACCCTGGGAACCTGATCTTGGGGAGGCAAGGAGGAGCTGGGGGGTATAGCTGCCTTTTCTGATGTTTTGAGTCAGACCCTTGATGCTCACTAGCTAAGACTACAACCTTTATTTATATTAATAACTACTCAGCACAGACTTGCGTGTTTGTGTACACACACCTCTATATTTAACTAGCCAGGCATGTGCTCCAGAGCTGAGTTTTCACACTTCTCTTATTTGATTTTTATCACTATCTTGAGCATAGAAATTTCCGCACGATTAATTGAAGCGACATATCCTTGCCAGCAGCCAAGTCTTAATCCCATCCTTCCCTTTCACCATGTTTCTGATTATGTTGATGGCAAATCCTCCTCATTTGACTCAGCTTTGCACTCACAGTGGATGCAACAGGAGCCAAATCTTCTCTTAGAAGCATGGAGATATTTGCTGAATGTCCCGTGGGGTCTGAAGTTTTTGCAGTAATAAACAAGTGCTCTGTTGACTTCTCAGTCTGATGTGAGCAGTTATCAGAAACTGCAAGCAGTAACCAGCTCCTAAATCATGTGCCTGGTAATCCAGAGCCATTATCAGTGATAAGCATGCTTTGTTAGGTCTCTTATTATTGAATGCAGCCTTCATTTTGCTACATGCTTCACACATTTGACAAAAGACAGTCTTGCATGACGTAGCTTGTGGGGATATATGGTCAGGGACAATTCCCCCACAGCACTCACACCCATTCTGACCTACAGGTTTTGTGGGACATCCAAATCCCAAGCAATGACATGACTAATAGAGGAAATCCAAATCCAGAACCTGCCCTGCATTGCTGCAGAGAGCACAGAAATGTGAATTTCAAATCCCTGAAATGGGACTGAATGCAAATGCTGTCAATGCCCGTGCGTCAGGATGTACAGACAGGTGCAGCCCGCTGTGAGCATCCTTTGTGAGTCACGGAAGAAAGTGATTTATGCGAAGCACAAAACACTTTGCTGATCTTCCCAACCAAAGTCCCCAGAGCTCTAATCATTGCACTGATGGTGGAGGTGAAAAGACAGCAATTTTTACTGTGTGAGAAGCTTTGATTTCCTGTGAATCACTTCCTACTATAAATCAGCTATAGGCAGCTGCATCCACTTGCTCCTTGGGATAGAAAAATATACCCTGCTGTTAGATAGCAACACAGGCGCCAACAACATTACGGGATCAAAGGGCACTGCAATTTATTCCGAGCAGAATCTAAACAAGCCTGTCAGCTTGCCCAGACCATTTGTTTATTTTAGCTGTGGACATCCATGTCTGTCCAGCGTCGGGGGATGGATTTATCATTAGCATCATTTGTCTCATGTCTGAGCTCTCTCTAAATGTCCCTTTCATTCAACATCCCGATGGCTGGTACTAAATCTGCATAGGGAGCTTTTTGAAGAGCTCAGCACTGCAAGAAGAAATGCAGCTCTCATCTGTGCTGAGAATTATCTGATCGGCTTCTTAGAGAGGGGAATGTTAATGTTTCAGCTGCTCTTCTTTCTTTTCCTGGCAAAGCCCAACCAAGAGTGTTGCCCCCCAAAAAGTTATTATCCAGAAACACCAATAGCTGGGGTTAGTCTCAGTGTGGGAAAAAAATATTTTGCTTCTTTTCTCCCCATCCAAACTTCTCTGGAGGGAAATGTTTTGCATTCCGTCCTCCTGTTTCCTGGTCAAGAGAGATTGGTGCCTCTGAATCCCTCCCTAAACTTCCCAGAACTACAGAGATTTTCTCTGGAAGCTCGTGGCAACTGCTGTGCTTCTCTAGAGAAGGTCAAACATCCTTCTGGGTTCCCAGACCTGCCAAGTCAAGTGATGTTTTGGGTTTGTTATCCCACCCCCATGTAAACTGTACAGAGGACATGGGAGGTTTGGCCTTTTACTTTGGAAGATTCAAGCAAGGGTTGTTTTTTTCTGATACTATCTCTTTTGCACTCAGAGCAAGGATGTTTCAAAGGACAGAGGAATGGGGTTGGGCTGTGAGAAGAGAAAAAAAAAAGGATTTAACATCACAGTGTGTTCTTGTGTCCCCCAGCCACCACCGCTCTCTTGCACAGTGTTGCTCTTTCATCACCATGGCTGTGAGAAGAAAACAGCCCGGAGCTTTTACGTATGGATAATACAGCCACTAAGCAAATTAGGCAGCCCTAATTACACCAACCTTTCTTGCAGGGTGGTGGTATACGCAGAGTAGAGCAAAATGAATGTTTGTCAAAACCTGGAGCTAGTTGGCGTTCAGTGCTGCTGTGTGAGTCCAGGTATTCACAGAGCCCAGCTCTGTGATTGCAGGCAACGTTTCAAAGCCCTTTGGTATCTGGGGGCTTCTGAAAATACCACCAAAGGTGCCTACGTTAATTGACCTCTGTATGAATGGGAAGCCTGTTTAAAAATCCCCGTGGCAGCCTCGCAGAAAAACATCCCACCACTTTGAAGCTGAAGGGCTGAAAGGACACTCTCTGCCACCTCCAACAGAGCGTGCCTGTGCACACGGAGCAGTGTGGCAGGAGAACTGCTTGGCCATCATCTCACCAGATACCGGCTCCTTAAACCCAGGCTGAGTGTGACTGCGTGGTGTCCCAGGTCCTGCTCTGTTACTGTGTGTACACGTCATCTGCGTCTCTCATGGGTGGATGGGTGGAGGAATGGACATTTCATCATGGATGGATGGAGAGGAGGACATCCATCCTACAGGGAGGGATGGCCATCCATTCTGGAGGGGAGGATACACAAAGGAGCTGATTCCAAAGGCTCCATTGGCCATATAAAACAAGCCATCACCTACTTCTTACCTTGCCAGAGACACACAATTTCTGTTGGAGTTAGAGGCTGTCAGGTGCTTATTGTCTTCAAAATTTTAGAACTGCTAAGGACGTGTCTGGATCTCAGGAAATGTACCACACAGGTGGACAATATGTACCCCAGGCATTTCTCATCCAGCTCTCCTTCGCTTCGTTCTTATTCTCTTCTTGCAGGAAAGACCGGAGACTGTGAGAGGAAGAGAGTAGATAAATGGCAGTGGGAAAAGGAGACAGAAGGAAGAAATGAATGGCGTGATAATGTTTTCTGGACATGTTTTTAAAGCTGTAACTGTGGTGCCTTAATCTGTCTGGCCTGTGACATTCAAAGCATCTTTTTTTAGTTTGAGAAAGGAATGTGGGACTAGGCAAAAGGTAGTTAAGATAATAACAATGATCTGGGGTCCTTGGCAAGCCGGGCCTGTTCACACAGTGTACATTTGAACACCTTGTTCCAGATCCAGAGAGAAGCAGAGGTCACTCGTACTAAACGGGTCATCACCTACTGGAGACACTGTGGTCATGCTCCAGGATGTGGGGATGGTGACAGAGATTACCTTGCAACACAGAAGGGCTGAATCAGGCTATGGTGGAGAAACCACAGTTCCTTTTTCACTGCCTTGCAGAGCCAGTTTGGGCCATTGGACCCTGGAGAAAGGAGGCACACAAGTGACTTGAGGACTGGAGAAGATGCTTTGCACCCTGAGGGTTAGAGGGCTCTACCTGTTTTCTTCACAGAAAGGAGATGGTGAGGTGACTTTATTATCCCTGCAGCATCTCCCTGGAGAGAAATCTCTGCATACCTCGCAGGAAGGACAGAGCAAGGACCTGTGGCTGATGGCAGACAGACACCAGCCAGAATTAAGCTGCACATTTATCACAGCAGAGTGATTAGGCACTGAAACAACCAACAAAGAAAATGGTTGATTCTTTTTCTCTTGAATCCTGTTTACCTGTCAAACACAAGGGATTGGGCTCACAGTGAGAGCAGGAGGAAATGTGAGAGTCAGATGCTGACAAGTAATCCAATGGTATCCTTTGGGTCTTGGAATGGGTGATGTGAACAGGACTTCATCCCCTTCATATGCTTGGAATAATAGTGTCTATGCTTTTGACCTGATGTGCTCAAAATCTTAAATAACAATGCAGTAATAATGTCACGTTGGCATCTCTCTGTGTAATACTCATGTTGTTAAGCCAGCTCTTTGAAAATTCAGCAAACACATCTATTTCTAACAGGCATGTGATGTATAACATTTGCAAATGTTCTCACAGCTGGGCCATCAAAGCAAGCTCCCTGTAGTGCTAACAGAATATTTTATCAATAGCTTCTATTTGAGCTTCTGGTGTTGGTGTGAAATAGCCATTATGGCCAGCAGTGGACAATTTCAAATTCCTAAAGCACAGACTTGGCAAAGAGGGTCTGGGCTTGCTTTTAACCTGCTCTGATTGCATCCACTGCAGGCTGCAAGAGCGTGTAATGCATAAGGAAAAAGGCCTCTCTACATCTGAGCCTGGGCAACATTTAGAGAAACAGAGGTGCAGAAATTCAATCTCATGCCATTGAGGCAGAACAATAACATTAAAAATCCCTACTGTGCGGCGGGCTCAGAGTCAGTCATCTAATACAAATAAAACCCTGCGTGCTGATGCAGTGCATCAGTATTTTTCAGGGAGATGGTATTGAACACTGGTTATACTAAACAGTGCTTTTCTCATCCCCACCTGAAATTCCAGGAGCTCTAGTCTTCGCACCAAACACAATGGAGAAGAAAAGAAAAACTTTGGGACTCTAATGGGAGGTGGGATCACTTGTTCCTGCTCTCCATCAGTCATGGGTGCACACCAGGGCTCAGAGAAGATCCCCTCTCCCCTTAAGGACGTGTTCTGCTCTGTGGATTTCATGGTGAGTTCTTCAGTGGTGGTGATGAAGAGTCAAGGACTATGTTGGACTCACTGGTCTGCAGAAGTGCTATGGCCTCTCCTGGAGCCACCACCTCGCCTGGGGCTGGTCCCAGAGGGAGGAACCGTGGTCTCTGATTGCCATTCACAAATGGCATCTAAGAAGGGCAGCAGAGCCCTTCGCTTGTTCTCAGGGAGGACAGTTCTTAATTTTTGACGGAGGTGATATTTTGACTGCCTTATTGCAATCACCGTTACTGCCTCTGCTTGCTCTTCGAGGTAGTAGGATCTGCTCTTTTTTACAGTCAAATCCCTTGCACTGCGGTGCTGGGATCACAGTCAGTGAGCCACACTGCAGGAATTAGGATACTTGCACATCTGGGCACCGCATTTTCTTTCATCCTGCGATGCTGATGTGTGCAGTTCCACGCACACTGTAGCCCGCTGTCAAGGTGTTTGTGTGGCAGTGGTGGAAGCTTTGTGGTGGAGAGTGTGTGAACTGGGATGTGTGTGCTTATAGCATGGCATCATGACAGAAGGCAGCACCTGAGGGGTCATCAAGGCTGAAAAAAGGACAGCAATTATCATTCTGTAGAAATTTGCCACATTTTTGTCAAGGGGAGGACCTCCAAAGGAGCCCTACCCACATCACTTGCTGGTTTCCTAAGCTATCTCTTCCAGGTCCCTCAGAAAGGGTTTACAGATTCCCCTCCACCTCCAAATCTCAAAACTCTTATCTCCAAACCCTACTTCTTCTTCTTGCCTGTGTCTCCAGCACCTGATAAGTAATATGCTCCCCAGGCGCCACTTAAACCTATGTAACTGGGGTTCTCCTCTACTTAACTTTATCCTGGAGAACATGATTTTAAAAATAGGAGAAAAATCCACTGAAAACAAAACTGGAAAGAGGCTAGCAAAGAGACAGAACAAACTTTTACTGAATTTTTAGTGGAGTTTATTCACATTGACTTTTTTTTTTTTTTTTTCAGATGGACTCCAAGGTCTTAGCTCTCTGTTTGTGTATATGCAGAACATAAAAACAAACCAAGCCCAATTCCTAGATGGGGAGACTGGTATGAGCAGGGACCTCTCCCCCATTTCTGGGAAAAGGAATGAGGTCCCGTGGGGTAGGCGTGGGGCTGTACTTAGCTCTCCAGCTGCTGGCAGGATGTACTCGGTGGTTCATCAAGCAATGGGAGGCTGACCCCTCTCCCTACAATAAAATGTTAAATATTTTTCAGTGTGCAATAATTTGCGCTTGATCTGATCCTGACCCTGATGAGTCTTGTGCACGGTGGTTCGGCTGTTTTAGGAAGGAGGGTCTATTCTGCCTCCTCCCTAGATGGTCACAGGATAGGGGAAAAAAATGCCAAATGTCTTATCACTGCGGGGAGGAACGGTTAATGAACGTTGATAATTTTTTTTTTTTAATCTGATTCTTTTAATTGATTTCCATTGCTCCATGTCCATAAAAATTACTGCTGAATCCACTGCTGAATCAAAATTTTCCTTTGTAATAACAACCAAGAATATCATAAGAGGCTGGTGGATGTTTGGAGGGCCATGGACAATGCTGTTGGAAAGAGCCTGAGAAAGTAAATTCCATTAGTCGTGTCTATGGAGCTAGGATAGCACAGAATATTTTTCAAAATTCTTGTGATATTCACAGTCTGAATGCACCTTTATGTATCATGGGCTTGTTCACTAATTGTGTCCCTGCAGTGATCACAAGGGTGAGGTGTATTGTGCGCTATTTATATACAATTTTTCTCATGCTGAAGAGGCCCTGTCACGGGCTGCTCCAAATGAAAGGATATTTGTGTGCCAGAAAGCAGCCCCATCATAGCTTAAGACAAGAGCCCTCAGATGATGACAGACGGAGTGAGGAGTGCAATGAAATAATGAGAAAGTATTGAACGGCCAGAGGTCTTAGCACATGACTGGCCTTATTCATGCTTTTTTGTAGGCATCTTGGAAAGGGACAGTCTCAGAAGGGAGCTGACACTGCTCACAGCATAATTCTGGGGAGCACAATTTGTGACTAAGAGGCTGGGAAAAAAACAGTGAGAGACCCGAGTCATGGGGCCAAGGGAGGAAAGACTTGACAATGAAGAGCACAGCTGGCTTTTTCAAAGTGACTGGGAGGACACAGCTGGAAAACTGGTCCTGAGAACTGGCAAGGCAGGGAACCGTCCCTGGAGATGGAGACTGCGGGGTAGGAACCAGGCTGGAGGAAACCTAGGGTGGAAATTTAAGGACAGGGGCTCTGTCAGTGATTGTGCTGGAGATCAGGTGAGAGATGAAAGCAACATGACAGCTGACGAAGAGATGCAGGATGAAGAGCAAAGGGAAGGAGATGAAGAAGCTGGCACCCACACCTCAGTGCGGTCTGAGACTGAAGAAATGGAGCTCTAGGATCCAGGACTGCGAGAGAGAAAGATGGGAAGAAATCTTAACCAGTTGCACAGCGTTGAATATATCTGACCTCCTCTGACCTCAAAGCCACACAGTCCCATCCGCTTAAACAGAAGGGTGCTTGGAAAACTAGGTGCTGCAGGTATACATTGGGGCTCCCATGGGTCGTCATTGACCCTTAGAAACGTGCTGAGCTGGGAGGTCTCATCTGGCCCTCTTGCTGCTGACAGACTGGGAGCAAAAGAGACTGGTACATCTATTCAGGTGCCAGGAGAGAGATGACGTTGTGACTGGTTCTAGTTGTCCCCCTAAACTTGCCACACAGAACTCATCCGAAGTCCTGCTCTGGCTTTTACAGTTGCCACCTCTATCAGCATGAGAGGTGAGAGAAAAGTGTCCCAGCCAGTCCCTCTGCTGCACAAGCGGCAAGTGCTTTGCCCCATCAGCAGGACCTACCATGAACAATCCACTGACCAAACACACTCGGGCTCATGCTGCACAGATCCCGTTTCTGTGTGTTTGTGTGTGTCCCTGTGTCAGTGTGCAAGTATTTTTGGCGTGATCGATCCTTCCCTTCCCCTCTGTCCTCTGTGCACTCCAGCGTCCCACCCAGCACAGAAAGGAGGAAGAGGAGTCAACACTGGGTGAGATATGGGAAGGGACAAGGAAACCTGGGGGTCAAGCCTTTGGCCTTGGAGCAGTGGGGAGGATTCTTACAGCTCAACTGATCCGGGCATCCATCCTCCTGCTTCTCTTTTCCAAGCCCCGAATGCTGCAGCTCGCAGGAGCTGGCATGCAAACCCAGAACCACATGTGTTGTCTGTGTCTTGGTGCCCCTCCGGGCCATCTGTGGTCTGTGCCTCGTGCCAGCAGCTCGAGCACACCAGGGAGGGGATGGAGCCAGGGCTGTGGGGGCACGCGTAAGGCAGACACGTGTCTTCTCCCTGCTCACTGCCTCCATCCCCTACGTGCCACGGCGATGTTGCTGAATGCTGATGAGGTAATGACTGGCCTCTCCAATCTGTCACATTTTGGGGGGAGGGTTTGCTGATGAGAGATGCAGTGATGGGGAGAGATGTTTCTTTCTGCACTGCAGGACTGATGGGCATTTTTGTTTTTCGGAGAAGTTTGGGCCTGACCTGCCCTTGTCTCTCTTGTCACGAGATGAGTTCCTTTTCCTCCGTGCCACTTGTCCTTTGCTCTTGCTCTGTCCATCTGGGGGTGGGGGATGAGGGGGGATTTATCTTGCCAAAATCAAAGAAAAATAAATTCTAGGGATAGAAAAAAACCCTAAGAAAACCAAACCACAAAACTTCCTTTCTCTTTCTGGATCCCCCACAAATTCTCCTTCTTCCCAGCCAATACAAAGAAAACACCCTCTAAGCTTTCTCTTGGCGCACAGAGCCAATTAAACAAACAAGCACTCGATGGCTGTGCAGCTCCATGGGTCTGTGGGGTTATTTCTCTGAGGACAGCTTCTGAGATGCTCAGACAGTCTCGCCTCGGCCCCCGCTTTGAGCATTTTCTGTCGCACGCACGAACTTGGCTGCGGTCGATCCTGCTGGCTCACTCCATCCATCACGCTGACAGGCAGCCGCCACCACCGCTGTGAGCCCCGTGCCCCTCTTTGTGGTCCCGGGCCACCAGCCACGTGCTGACCTCGTGGGACTTGCAATAGAGAGTGAAGGGTGTCAGGTCACGAAGGGGCTTTGGGGAAGGCTGTGCTGATTTGAGCACTGGGCAATATACCCAGAAATCCACCTTCTTCACTCTTCCCGTTTCCTGCATGAGTCCTGTCAGGGTTCCCCTGTCCTTTCTCCCTGTTCTCACGTTGCGCTGGAGTCAAGCTTCCAATGCAGAAATGCATCCAGGCTTTTGTCTGGTATCTTAAAGCCTGATCCAACTGGCAATGAGATTTATTGAACGAATAATGGTATGGAAACTGTGAAAGATGAGCTCCCCTCAAAAATCTTTCCCAGCACAACCAGAAAAAACCATTCTTGAACCTCTTTCAACTTGCAGAAACCCCTTCATAGCAGCAGGGGCAACAGCCCCTCAGTTATCTGGAGAATACAGCACAATGTGGCTCCTACAAATGCAGGCTCAGTAACCTTGCAGGCAGGTCTGGCAGAGCAGTTGTCACCTTGCACTGTCCCCTGGGGTGTGTGCAGACCCAAGAGCCCCAGCTGCCACCCAGACCCAGGGTGGGATGCCCAGGTACCACCTTCTCGAGGCTGCTGCAGCTTTCTCTGACTCTCACTGCAGTTTTGTGTTTCTCTAGTCCATCCCGTCGTGTTTCCAAAGCCCCGACATGGACACCAGTGCTGCACAGGTAAAACCATTATCATAACCCCCTTCCTTGGCATCTCTTCAAGCAACAGGAACACCTTCTTCTTTCCCCCTCCTTTTATTATTTTTTTCCCTCCAGGACTGCACATGGAACTCTCTTGCTGCAAAACGCATTCCTGTTTAACCAGTTAAAGGAGCGATATAGAGCAAGAGCCCTCCAGCAGGCCACTCTGCAACAGGAATCCATCAAGTCCCATCTCTCGAGCCATGTAGCCTGGTAAAACTCTGCCTCTTGTGACCAGCTGACCTCACTCAGCAATAATTGGAGTTTCCTCAAGTCTTTTATGGACCTGTTCCTGCATCATGCAACGATGCACAGAGCGGTGAGAGATGGGTGGTTTCATCACTTTTTCGATTATAAAATACCTTTCTCTCTTCCCCCTGCCCTTCCCTTCTCCCCCAAGGACCATTGCAAATCAACATAGAATTGCAGTGGGCTTTTCAGAGGCTTGATCTCATCCCTGCTTGAAGAGAAAGCCGATGGGTTATTTTTAACATTTAGACACATCCGAAAAATGTGAATGTGGTCTGTTGTGCTGCGAACCATGAGTACTCCAGAGACCCAGGCCTGAAAAGAGAAACAGCTTTTAAATATTAAGTGGGAGGTACTTGACTGACCTCTTGTAGATAGATATGTACTTGCTACACCATGTCTTCAGCTGGGACCAGGGCCAAGCTGGGGCCTCTGCCTCCTCCAGCATTGCTGGCTTTAGGCCTCACTGATCTCTGAGGAAGGAGAGATGAGGACGTGCTCCGTCTCCAGGACACCTTCATCACCTTCCCTGGCACATCCAGCCTGAAATGCCAGTAGTGGTGCAGGAGGGGCTGCAACCCTGGGCGCTGGTGGGCTGCTGGATGGGACACAGCCCACGTGTGAAGGGACACCGGCATCTGCCGGAGCTTTGTAAGGTTGGGGTGTCGGTGGCTAGAGCAGGAGATGGTGGTGCATGTTTTCAGAGCAAATGAGTAGTTATTTGTTTGATTTTTTTTTTCTTTTAGTTAAAGTTGCTTGTGACTGAAAGCCAAACTTATTAACTCTGTGGAGTCAAACACAAGAACTTTGGACCTACTGGGGCTATGTGGGTTACCATGTTCCTCCCTCCCTCTTCACTCCTTGATATAAACCCTAACCTGGAGTTTTGGGACACAGTGTCTGGTCCATCCCCATGACCTCTTAGTAGTGCTGCCTCATCCCTTACCCATAGTGGTGAGGGCTCCTTTCTTCTCCTGCAAGTAGTACAAAGTCCCTTAAAAAGATGGTGTGGAAGCAGATGGGGTCTATTTTTTACAATGAGGGTGGTAAAGTGCTGGAACAGGTTGCCCAGAGAGGTGGTGGATGCCCCATCCCTGGAGACATCCCAGGCCAGGCTGGACGGGGCTCTGAGCAACCTGAGCTGGTGAAGATGTCCCTGCTCATGGCAGGGGTGGCACTGGATGAGATTGGAAGGTCCCTTCCAACCCAGACTTTTCTGTGGTTCTATTGATGTGGGTGTGCAAAGCTCTCTGCTTTCTCCACTATGGTTTACAGAGTCCTGCCAGGTTGGTGTCGGTGGCACAGATGAGCCCAAAGCCATGATGGCAACATTGACAGTGCCCTGAGACGTGCCACAGCTGGAATCTCTCGGTAAGCTGGAAGGCTGATGAATCACTTAGGCAAATTGCTATCTAGGCTCTTCTGGTGTTTAGTTATATGGACTGGAAATGTACTGTTAAAAAATAAGAATCTGTTCTTATCACATGAGAACACTTTGCATGAGCCTTTAATATCTGAGGTAGTGGTTTATACAGCCCAAAAATGATTGACAAATCTGACATCCTTTCTATCATCTCGTATGACATCCAGTCTTGGTTTAAATAATGCCACTGATGGAAAATCGCCTACAGCCTTATGGATTCAGTCCCACCATTTGAAACAAAACTGTGCCTCATTTCTAATTGCAAATTGTTGTCAGCTGAACACAGCCTTGGCTGAAATCCAGACTTTATTGTATTTACAGCTTTTCGGTTGGAAGGCTGTGGCACGAATTTACCTTATCTCACTGGAGGATACTTGTTACAGCCTGGCTGTCACATTGCCGTGACTGCAACCAGTGTAGCCATGTGTGCTTGGACAGGTATAGCAGAGGACTTTTGCTTGCTGACATGCACCTCCTGTAGCCAGAGAAACCACCTTTTCCCAGTTTTGTATACCACCTCCTGTTTGGTGAGAATTACCCTTTTGGAGGAAGGAACAACACCTCTGGATAAGGAGGAGCTCTTCTTCTCCCAGGATGGTGGTTGCCGTTCCTGTAAAAGTGCATTTAGGATGTGGTCAGCAAACTTTGTGATGGTCCCAGTCCTTGGCCTTTCACAGGGCTGCCTGCACAGGGACTGCAGTTGAAGGCTTCAGTCTGTAGTGAAGAGCCCGTGAGTGTCTCTTAGAATCATAGAATTATTTTGGTTGGAAGAAACCCTCAAGATAGAGACCAAGCATTAACCTACTTCTGGCTCTAAAGCCTGTCCCTAAGAACCTCATCTCTGTGTCTTTTAAATACCTCCAGGGATGGTGACTCCACCACTGCCCTGGGCAGCCTGTTCCAATGCCTGACAACCCTCTGGATGAAGAAATTGTTTCCAATATCCAATCTAAACCTGCCCTGGCACAACTCCCCTGGCCATTTACTCTCATATCACTTGCTGTTTGGGAGAAGAAACCAACACCCACCATGCTACAACCTCCTTTCAGGTGGTTGTAGCACTTGGAAAGAGGGGTTTGTTAGTGGAGATGTTAGAGATCTGGAACTGTGAGTGACCAGAAGTGATGATGGAGAGAGTCACACTCAATAATGTCTGGGAAACAGCTGCTATGGGGGACCTTGGCTGGGGACCAAGATTGCATTTCTTCTAGGAAATAGGAAAGCCGTGGTGGGGTCAGGAGAAAGGTGGAAGAGAGGTGTTGGTGGAGAAAGACCATAGGTTGCTCATGGTGATGTGTGTCTGCTGAGTGGTGTGCACCTCTCCTGGCCTCACACAGTGATCTTGTCCTTGCCTCAGAGAATCCGGCGTCACTGCAGGTGTAAAGGAACATCTGTCCGTCATGCCAGGTGCTACTATGGAGGCCAATGCTAAGAGTGGTTAAAATAGAAATGGTAAAATGAGAGAGAAAGTACTTATTTGACTTAGTGATACACAAGCTATAAATCACCAAGCTTTTTGGAAGTAAGATAACAGCTATTAAACAAGGAAGGATCTTTTTTATTAGGTGAACTCTTTTTGAATTATTTTCTACCCAGCTAATCTTTAATTTCTAAATTTTTCTCTGCAGCAGCAGTTTGAGTTGAAGGCAGGACACTGGTGACAGCTTCTGCTGGATGAAGGCTGCTTCCTTGGGCTTTGCATAGACCTTCTGAATAGTGACTATGTTCGAAAACCGCCTGCCTGTGAATGACCAATGAAGAAAAAACGTGGTTTGCTAAGCCACAGCTGGGCTGTGGCAGCTGCCCATGCGTATTCCTCTGGTGTGTGGTGAGTATGAGCTGTGATGATCTGAGATTTATGTCAATGTAAAGGGACACATCTTTTCTGGTATCACTGCTGGCTAAAGGGATGCTTCTGGACTTCACTGCTGTGCTGTGATTTGTGAAGCTGAGGCTTAAGATTGGGGCTGGGTAGATCTGCAAAATGAAAATGTCCGTTATTGATTTGTTGCTTGCCTGGAGGAAGACTTCTGCACATAAAATGGGTCTGCTGCTATTGATTTTGGATTCCTGTGTTTCTGAGGACTTCACCTTTCTGTGATGTGTCACTGTTTCATTTTCCAGCTATGTCGCTTTGTGGTGCAGTCAGTGCTGTAAGCTGCAGATAGAAGGGAATAGCTGGCTTTTGAAGGGCTGGGTTGCCCCAATGTGCTTTCTGATGTGAAAGCAAATTCCTGCAGAGGTCAGGTCTCTTGTGTTAATAAATTAGGGGAACTGAAATGGAGAAATAAGCCTGTAAACCCTTCAAATGAGAGAAATGTCACTGTGGCTGGAGCAAGGCAATAGAACATTGTGGTGGGACATCTTCCTCTGGAAAACAACACTCTGGTCTCCAGTACTAAATACAGCTGTGATATGAGGGACATGCAGACAGTGCAATAGAAACTGTAGCCTGCTCTCAGGACAAAATACCACCTTTCGTATTGCAGAACTACTGTCTCCTAGAGCTTCCCTCGTCTTTGGAAAGCCTGCAGTAGTTGTCAGCGATTTTACCTTTAAACAGCAAACGCTCCCGTTTCCAAGAGGAGGTTGCATTAAAGTGTGGACACTTACACGTGTTTTCTTACTGAAGGTTCCACACTCACATCAAGCTCTGAGTGAGGTCCTCTCTGTGGATGAAGCCTCCCTTAAGCGGTGAGATGGAAGGGTGTTGACTGACAGACTTGAAATATTTATAATGGATGCCTATGTCAGTGTATAAGATTTTTTTCCCCCTCTACTGCAAGATGCTATGCACCAAAGTAGAACATATGGTAACTGGACTGGAAGAACTAACTTTCGTCTTCTGACTGCTGAAGATCTGTGCTATTTTGAGGCTCAACTTGAACTCAACCTGCCATAGACATAGGGGACATCTGGTACGGTCTGGCAGAAGCCAGTGAAGTTACACTAATGTAAACCCCAAACTTCTGCATGTGTGGCCTGATTTGGCTGAAGCAGCAAGCAAAGCAAATTACTTATTTCCTCATGCAGTAATGAAAAGCCCTTGTTCCCATCGCAGGAATGATGATGGAGCTCTGCCTGACACATCTGGAAGTCTGGGCTGCGTGCATCTGTAGGGAACAGGAGTTGTTTCAGGTGGGAGGGATGTCTGTGTCCTCACGCTGCTCCCAGGGAAGGGACCGGGGCTCCAGCAGAATTTTATTTCAGCAAACTGAGCCTGCTGGTGTATTGTCCTGTTGGCAGGAGCAGGGTTGGCAGTGATGAGAAGGATATGACATGAGATTGGTTTGTTTAGGATGGGACCAGTCTTGTGGAAGTTGTTAGTGCTGTTACCTTCATTTATCTCTCCGTTGTATTCAAGATGCCTTGTCTTCCGCATGCAACAGCAGCTCTCAGGAATCTGTCTTTTATGAAGGCTGGTACTGGGCTACTGGAACAGCTGTATGCACATCTGTCTAGTTTGGAGAGGGAATGTGGAAAAGACTCCCATGGTACTCATTCGGAGAAAATATTTACTCACTTCTCAAGGTAGCATCTGTCAACCCAGATTTGGGACACAATATGCACAGCTTCAAAATAAAGGTCCCCTGTGTGCAAGCTAATTCTCAAAGAAATGCAGGAGAAGGGCTCTTATGGTGGGTTGGTAACCTATGTGGAACCAAGTACACTTAAGAATAAATAAAACATTTTTAATTTCACTTTGAGAAGGAGTATCTCAGTGATACTGAACCCAGCTTGCATGCCCCTATAGCAAACACAAAAGCACAAAGACAAATGAAATGCAAAACATTTTCCCCTTCCCTCCCACTCCTCCGCACATCTGCCAGTGGTTTCTGACGTGCTCTGATGTGAGAACAGACTTCGGAACATCCAGGCCAGCTCCCCAAAGGACAGGGTGTTAGCACATGCCTGTATACATTAGTGACGAAAATGGCAAGTAGGAGTGCGGAGGGCAAGAGGTACCAGGGTGATGCCTTAACTCCTCACTTTGTAGTGGAGGGGGTGGGTTGGTGAAGGTGGATAAAGCAGTGAGTCCTGAAAAGGAACATCTGAAACAAACCTGCCAGGGATGCCCTTCCCCTGCCCGTCCCTGCAGCATGCACAGTGCTTTGCAAACCCTCTTGTTGCCTCCATCACCTCATTAGTACCCACGGCTTCTGTAGCTGACCACAGCACACGCCTGCTGCCTGCCAGCAAGCAGCGGCCCCACAACTATGACATGTCTCATTGTAATGCCATGAAATGTTCTTTTTCAGTGCTGTTTCTCGGGGTGAAGCTGGCTGTTGTACCAAGGAAAAAAGAAACAGCAAATGTTCTCCAGGAGGTCTGGTCGCAGCGGCTGTGTGCAGTCCTCCTGCAGTATTGGTGGATGAAGCTGCATGGGGAATATTTTAAACACAAGTAGGAGCTCAGGTTCCTTTCCCCACTGGCTAGTTAGTTTGAAATCTGGAATATACTTGGGTTAATGTTTCTCCCTTCGGTCTCCGACCCCAGCTGGACGATTCACAGTGCTGGAGATGTGTGTCTCCCTTATAAAAGGAAAGAGTTGATGCACTAGTGCTGTGTGCAGGAATGTGTCTCCCATCCCTCTGTTGAGGTGCTCCAAAGGATGGAACACCTCAGCTGCAGGGAAACGTTGGGCTGAGCAGCACTGCTGAGTGCACTCACCTCTTTGATCGTGGCCAGATTATTGGCTTGGTACGCAAGTAGACAGCTGGACTTGGGCTTCCCCAGTGCAGCAGACAGCAAATCCACAGCTCTGACGGCTCAGTTTCTGCCTGGTGTCTTCATTCACACCAAATGGTTTGGCTAAGATGTCCTCAACAATTCTGCATGCTCAGCAGGAAAAATGAGGGGGTGAATAAGTAGAATTTCGGCTCAAATGGCGTTTTGTTGCTGCCTCTTGGCTTGTGTCGACTTCAGCTCCCACTATTTCCCTGTCTCATCCTGAATTATAACTTGTCATGGCATTGTGCGGAACTGACTCAATTGCTCATGAGGATTTTCCATGATGTTAAAGCCTGGATCATAGTCACAGAATCTCACATTTTCTGTAAAAGCCATGACCTGGAGGATTATAAGATGGGATACAGGATTTATATGTGTGGGACTGGTAAAGCGTGTCTCCTGGAAGGGCCACTCAACTCCTGCACAACCTGCATTAAATTCTGCATCCAGACAGCACAGTGGTAAGTATAACTTGTTAAACTCAGTGAAGATCTTGCTGCTCACGTATGATGTCTACCAGCTGTTTGCAATCAAAGTTTTTCCAAGTCTTCCTGGTCTCTGTACTTTGATTTCAAATCTCGAAAGGTGCTTCTCAGACTTTATCATATCTGTAATGACATATGTCAACATTGAGCCTATAGAGGACATAGATTTTTTTTTTTAAGCAAACTACTCCTTTAATAGATAGCGTTAGCTTTCTGAATACCATTTCAAACTGTGTATGAATGGTGTCCCGATTTAGACACAATTCTGCGTCTCCAAAGCCTTCTGGGATGATGTTGCTGGAAAAATATTCCTGTGGCCACTGTTGTGCCAATGTTTTAATCCATCTTTTAATAAACTGTAACTGAAGAACAGAGTGTGGAATTCATCAAATGGTGTGTTGTACCTCACTGGGGAGCAGGGTGTTAGAGCCAAAACCAAAGGCAGCTGTTGCAACTGCTGCCTGTAATTCAGCCTCACCAAAATATCGACTATTGTTACTTGTGCCCCAACATAGAAAGCATTTAGTTTAATATCTGTATTGGCAACGCTGCCATTGTTGAAGTTAGGACTCTGGAGTCAGTCGAGCAAGCTCAACCCCCGCAGATCTGGAGAGAGGTGGGGGAAGGTGGCTGGAAAGTGCTCCCTCGATGTACACAGCAGCTTTTGAAACGCCATGCGATCCATGTCGATCATCTGTTCTTCATAGAAAAAAAAAAAGGGGGAAGAGTTATTACGAGAGAATAATTAAACCAGCTGAAAAGAGCAAAGTGTTGGCAGACTGCAACCTCCCTGCACAGACCACACAACAGCTTGCTGCGATCAGCAGAAAGGGCTGAGGAGCCCTGCGGGAGAAGCGGGAGGGATGCTGGCGTGGTCCTGCAAGACCCTTCTCTCACCCCACACCAGAGAACAAACCCAACTGGGGCTGTGCTGATGCTCCTCACCACTGAGGTGATCTCCAGCAATAGTGATGCTAAACTCAGGCTTTCAAGTTGCTTCCTCTGGACACAAGTTTCAAAGAGAAAAATTCTGATTTGGTATCAGGGAAATTTTTTTTCATTGTGAGAATGATCAAACATCGAAACAGGCATGAATTTCAGCCCTTGGAGCTATTAAAAACTCAACTAGAAAAAAGCCCTGAGCAACCTGCTCTAAGCTGGCTTTGCCCTGAGCAGGGACTTGGAACAGCCACCTCGAGAAGTCCCCTCCAGCCTCAATTGTTCTGTCATTCTTGTGTTTCCATCAGCTTGCTGGGGCACAAAATGTCCACAGACGTTTCCAAGAAAAGCCTGGCCAAGTGTCACTTCTTTATTCTGCCTAAGAGATGGAGGGAGCCTCTTGTTGAAATATCTGCCTAGTGGTGACTGTGGGAGTTACCCACTGGTCACTGGGGTCATGTTGGGATCCAGAAAAATCTTCTTTTCACTTGAAGTCTCCCAAGAAATTCTAATATTTTCTTGTTGGTTCAGCTATATGGTTAATTGTTTTCATTCTTTGAAACTTTTTTTTTTTTAAATCAGAACTACATCTAAATTCTAGCTGCTGTTTCAGGTTTGTCACTTTACCTGACAATTTGTTATAGGACAGGCTACTAAAAAACGCTCTTTTCCTTCCCAGGAGACTGAACTTCAGTAAGTCTCAGTGTGATATCTTTAGCTTGTGACAGAAGAGTAATTCAACTCAATTCTCTTTTATTGCAGTGGGGACCAGGCACATGTGAACTGCTGTTGCATGGTAACATCTCACCCAGCAGACCCTTGATTTGCTCTTAGCTCTTTATCTCTGAAATGAAATTGTGTCTGAAATCCGTTTGTGTGTTTAGCTGGTGTTTGATTCCTCCTTTATGTTGAGGCATCCTGTGACCATGGTGCTGGGACTTCTGCCTGTGACCGTGCTTGAGGCACCTGATGGCATAAATTTATAAATAGTAATGACAACAAAATTAAATATAAGGTTAACCTTCCAATATTTAGAGTGTCTATGTCTCAATATTTGGAGTATGTGTCAATGTCTCTCAGTTTATGAAACAAATGCAAAAGCAATTATTTACTTGCAATCAATTTAATGTTTTTTACTACCCCAACATTTGTCTTGCCAACATAATGAAAAGAACTGTACAGTTTCAGAAGTCAGTCTGTTCCAGTAAGCTTGATTAATTATGCATTAACTCGTTTGTCTGAAGCATCGTTCACTAAATATGTAGTGGGAAATGTACTTTATTAGGCATGAACTTTAGTTATTTGTGTGCATAGACACTATATTACTGGTCAATACACAGAATGATTTAAAGTTTGCTGTTACAGAAATACACGGTTATTTCACAGTTGTCCCCATGTCCCTTACCGTGATGCTAATCAGTGCTCCTGATGGTGTCTGTGCCAGGAAAATGCAGAGAGCCCTCGCTGTGCACCCTCTGGTGTCAGGACACATCTCCTCGCCATACATTTCTGTGTGACCTTGGAGGATTGGTTTGACTTTAAATGTGTCCCTGTCGATATAGGAAGATGAAAGTGGTAGCTGAAGGAGGTAAGGTTTGCAGGGAAAGCAATCCTCTCTCCTTCTGAGATAAAAGGAAGTATCGAGCCTCTGACTTTCACTTACATATTAAGAGTTTTGTACATGCCATGGCACAGCTGGAATTTGTTCCCATGGTGGTAATGCCTGTCCTGCAGCCTCGTTGGTAAAGGAAATGTTCACCCCAGCTTTCACGGTGCTGGTGTAACTGTGAGAAGGGTCAGGCTGCAGCCACTGACCCCGGTGCTGCCTTTCTGTCCCCTCTACGAAGCCCTCAGTCCAATACAGCAGAGCTCAGAGAGCACAATATTCTCCCATCATAGGTGGGAGAATAGGAAACTGGGATGCAGTCAGGTTCTTTAAGAAGATCATTCAGCTATTGAAGTGCCTGTATCTACCAGAAGACCTGTCTTCTATTCCCCTGGTTCCCCGAAAGATTTTGATAATAGCGTAAGAATCTCTTCTCATTTTATAGTGACCTGTAAGCTGATGACAGCCTGAGTTTGGAACTGTGAAATCAGAAGAAAACATTTCCTGGAAAGCTGGCAAAAAGATGGACTCTAAGGCTTAGTTCTTACTGCCTTCCAGGTATGTTTCCAGACTCTGGACATCCAACATGAAACAAAAAAACCAACATGCTCTGGTCATGCCCTAAATATCAGAACAGGAAACTTGAGTGTAGGTTGGCCTGAGCTTCAGCTCTTGGATTCCCCTTTGCCAATTCAGCCAGCTTGAAGTAATGGTGACATCCTGCTTTGGTGGGCTTGCTCCATGCACGGTGGCTGGCGATTTGCTTCTGCTCCTCTCCCTCCTGCCCAAGTTAATGACTCTTTTATCCCTTGTACTGATGCACTAATTCCAGCCAAGAAATGCTGTCTGTCAAGAGAAGGAACAGAGCAGTCTCTGCATGTCCTGTAGAAATACAGATAACGTATCACTTTACCTTAATCGTCTCACTCTTAGCTAATATCCAGCCGTTAGCTTAAGGATTCAGATTAAATTCTTCATTAAAATCCTTACTATATGTCCTATGTACCAATAGCTGTCTGTGCAGTGTTGCCAGAGTACCCCTGATGTACAGACCTCAGCGCTTGCAATGGCTCCAGCAAACTGCAGCTCTGGGGAATCTGAGAGCATCAACTCCAGTTTCCTTTCTCATTTTTTGCTGATAAGTAGTAAGTGACCTATTTCAGCTTCTCAGACCTCCTGTGCTCCTCCATGAAATCGTGCACTTTGGAAGAAAATAACTTTAGCACTTAAAGTCCACACTGAAGAGCTGGGCAAAGGAAAGGTAGCCAAGAGCATCTCCCTTGGGATCTGCACGTCAAAGGACAGAGCTGAGGGAGCTGCCCACAAAGCAGAAGGAAGGACGAGAATATTACAGAGATTTTATTTCAGGACTGAGTTTCATGTAAATATGCATGACAAAGACACTTGAGTCCTAGGTACTTCCTCTGCTGATGGACAATGGTGGGAAGTTCTAGGACACTGTCTTCAAGCACTCGACCAGCAGTTCCTAAAGAAGACGATTGGACTGACATTTGTAGAGCTTGTAGACTGAATAAAGGTTGTTGGTGGTAATGGAAAGTGGGCTGAACACAACTTGGTATTAGAAGAAAGACAAAGCATTTGATAATGAGTTTGAAGGAGACCAGTGTCAGAGTTCTGCAGGTGGAGAAGCTTCTGTGCACTCAGAAAGTGTACAAAATGAAGAGCTTGTTCATCTAAGTGAGTGCCTTTCAAATTGCCCAGATCTCTCAGCTTTATAAAAGTTCAATCTTCAGTGCCCTCTGGCTATCAAACAATACGTAAGTTATTTAACTCAACTAGTATTTCAAAAGTCCCTAAATCTCCTGGACTGAATCTGCTCTTTTGTGCTGTATGATGTTGGCCTTAAGCATTTTCCAGTCAACTAGAAAGTGTCACTGTCTCACCTGCTGGCTATACTGTTAAACAAGTACTTTTTAAACAGGAACTTAAACCATCTTCCTTTTTCTCATTGGAATGAGCTTCCAGTAAATGTATTTTGCTCTCCTGTTCCTAAATGTGTCTTCCAAACCCTCTCTGCTGTCACACTTAAGCATGGTGATAATTTCGTGACTTGCCATGGAGGAAGGGAAGGGTGTCTGAATGCTGTGCAGCCAGATCTCTAATTTCATCTGACAGGTACGGAACACGCTGTGGTTTTCATTTAACCTTGCAAGAGAATGACCTGTGTGAAAAGCAGATTCAAGAGAAAGTTTTGAAAATGGAAAGAACAGAGATTGCTGTGTTCTGGCTTCATGTTGAGGCCACCTGGTTTCTGTGGCTAATAGGAAATGCTGTTGTGGGTAACAAAAGGACAGAGCTGGGGGTGTGGGACTGCAAAACCTCATGAGGTGTTGGGCAGGTAGCAAGCAACCCAAATAAACTCCTTTCATCCTGTGCTCAGCATCAGCCTGGCCAGCTGGGGAAGGTGCACTCGTACACCTGCCTCCTTTGGTTACTCCGGCAGTGTGAAAGTGCCATAAA
The DNA here is from genome assembly GCA_013399365.1 of Pampusana beccarii. Classification (NCBI taxonomy): domain Eukaryota; kingdom Metazoa; phylum Chordata; class Aves; order Columbiformes; family Columbidae; genus Pampusana; species Pampusana beccarii. Next base: position 302,308 of record VWYH01007849.1, read on the forward strand.
ATTCATGGAACGTGACCACGAGACGTGGCCACGTTGTGGGCTGTTTTTTTTCCCCTGTGTGGCAGAGCTCGTGCAGTGCAGACACCAGAAACAGACCCGTGACTGTTCCCCTCCCTTTCGAGGCTGAAACAGATGTTCTGAGCCGACACCGCAGACTTTGTACAGATCAGCAAACTTCGCTGGGTCTCAAGCCACGGCTGAGCTCAGTTGGCCATGTTTATGCCGTGACATACTTGTGTTTGCATCCTTTTGCTGTTCAATGCAGTGCTTGCAACTCCTTGGATCAAGTCCAGAAGCCCTGGATGTTGCCTCCTTCCCTCCCCTTGGAGCAGGAAGAGAAATCCCTGTGTCCAGGTAGTAACTGCGGTGGGCGTTTGTGGCTGCCCATTCCCCGTTGCAGATTTTTCTTGATGCTGAACTGAGAGGAAGAATTTAGACTCTTGTCATTGCTGCCTAGAGAAAGCTCATCATTTAAAAAAAAATAAGAAGAAAATGAGAGAGAAAAATACGGCACGCTTGTGGGTGCCTCTTTGCTTCTTTTATTTATCTTTTATTTTGAAGATTTAGTTGGAAACTGGAGGTTCTTTTAATACACTTGGCAGTAAACTGGTGCCTGCCAGTTACATCTCTCCAATGCCGGCAGTCATTTTCCAAAACAAAAGCTTTTACCTTTTCCCTTATGGCTCTTCCCTGTTACAGTCAACAAAAAATGAAATTGCAGAAAAGCTTTCTCATCTTCCACACTGTGTTTGTTTTACATTTATATATAAGCTTATACAAACACATGCACTCAGAAACCACCTAACGAAGCTGTTATCTGCATCTCTAGAATTTTAATCTTACAGCTACTGTGTAATTTGTATCTGAGTATTATTTTATAAGCCCCAAATCCCAGTGTATTGACTCTAATGTCATAAACATACCTATATTTTAGGTCATCGAGTGAAAAGCTACCAGCTTGTTACCCAATGACAACATTTTTATTCTGCACTGCTTCCCATCTGTTAATATCTGTTGTGAACTGACTGCTATAATAAACAAACTGTGCATTTTCTTAAGCCTGGCTTTATCTGCACCTCCCAGGGGATTTGAAGGAAGGATTCTGTACTGTAGACACTCATGGGCGATGGAGAGAAGAGGTGCTCCCTGGGCTGGGATCCCAGAGGTGGGTAGCAACTGGAAAACTCCTAAAGTCTCCAATAATTTCCGAAGAGGTGGCTGTTACCCAGAGCTGATGTACCACCACTAACAAAATGCTGCTCCAAAAAGCCTTGCCAGCATCTGCTTAATTTTAACGCGCTGTTGGATGCAACAACATCTCTGATTTATTCCTGGTGAAAAATACCTGACTCCCAGTGGGATGCGAGGGGATGAGTTGTGTGTGACCCTGCTTCTCATGGGACATGGGCACCCAGTGCCCAGAACAGCCCTGTGTTTGAGGTGCAGCACTCACCTAGTGCAATTCTTACTGAATAAATGATACTCATTGCACACGGTCAGGCAGACAGCGTGGCTCCAGACGGCAAATCTCTTCCAGGAGTCAAGCTCCAAGCCTCATAAACACGGAATCTGTCAAGCCGGAGGACGTAAGACCTCCAGGCCATTATTAGCCAGTATGAAGCTTGTAAAAGACTCTATAAACCAACCCATGATAAATAATTTCACAAGTAAAGCTGTGGCAGTGTAGAGCTTGTTTGGAGTTTGAAAGCTGCTGTAATGTGCTGCCAGGAGGATTAAATGCTATCACTGTATTTCAGGCGTTTTACAGTGTGCTGGGGAGTACATATGTTTTTTGTTTGTTTGTTTGGTGAGGAGTTAGTGTAAGAACTTGGGAGAGCAGAGGAGGTCCCACACAGGCACAGTGTAAGGGGGAGCAGACTTTGGTGGCCCAGGGCTGACTGATGCTGTGGGACAACCTTGCAGAAAGTGACCTGGGAACGTTGTAATATCTGCTTTATATATTATCTCTCAGCCAAAGCCTGCAGGCTGGAGATCTTTGACATTGCATCAGGCGAAGGATTACCCATGGGATAAACTGGCATGGTGAGCTGGGGGAAATTGCAGATGCGACTCGGGGTGGTGCTTGGCTGGTGGCTGACTCCACCATCCTTCTCCCTTCCCCAGCATGCAGAGGGTGATGTGATGCAGACCTTCATGCTGGGTTCTAACCTGTGGTTTCTAGCGATCCGGGGAGACTGAATGCAGCTTTATGGGACAGAGCTTAGCCCCATGGCTGGCAGCACACCTCTGAGTGCACAGGTTAGCTGCAAAGATGATGGTGTCTTCAGTGGTGAGCCCTGAGGTTTCATCACCTCAGGCTCCTGGCAGCTGGAACCTGAGTTGGGTCCTAGAAGGAATAAGGGCAAGTTGTACTCCTTCTGTGACCCGTCCTTCCTGGCTTTCTTCTTGCGGTGTTTTGCTGTGCTGCCTCCAAGGCAGTAAGTTATTGCCTTCCAGAACAGTCCTCAAAACAGTGTGAATCATTTTTGTACAACACGTGTTTTGTTTCCATGGTTGTTAGAGCTAGGTTTGCTTACATCCATCCTTCTTTGGCACAAAATGTTTCTGTTGTCTTTTCAACTTGTGTATTTATCTGGGCTCCTGCTACTGCTCAAAGATAATAAGTGTTTTTAAAGGAAAATGTAACCAAGAGGTATGAAGCTCCCAGTTTAGAAACTAACAGGGCTATAAAATCAACACGGCATTCTTCAGAAAATGAGTAGATGTTTGAGTCAGGTGCAGTCCAGCTCATCATCCAAAGCTGTTGCCCTTGGCAATCAGATCGCTTTATCCATTTAAAATGCCAAACTGATTGGTTGGTTTGTTGCAAACACCCAGCTCCCTGGGAGAAGACTCAACTTGAAAAGCAGCAGTGGCAGATTCTGACCTACAGCTGGTGCAAAGGAGTAGGAGGCAATCTGGGAGAAGGCTATTTCTCTTGATGAATAAAACCATGGCTTGTTATACAGCTCTGCTTGGGCCTGTTCCAGATCCATTAAAGTAAATGGAAAATTTTCACTTGACACAAATGGGAGCTGGCCCAAGCTCCAGGGATTAAATAGCATACAGGGTCTCAGGTGGATCTCTGCATAGGAACAAATCCTGCTCCTGTTGAGCCAGTTCCTGCTGAGATTATTTTACATTCTTGTCATTTGCTGACCTTGTGGACTTTATGTGTTGCCTTGTGCTGTGCTGCTTGTGATCAGCTGCAGTGGTTGCAGTGGACCTCATCCAGCCATTAGTGACCCCCAAGCTGGTGCTGAGCTCTTGGGGCACCAGCTGTGACACCCATGGGGATGTGTTTGAGCCCTGCTCCAGAAGTGGAGAGGGTAACCTCATAGTTAAGAGCAGTTTAAGATGCCAACCTCTGGATAAGGTGACGCCTTTCTATGTGTTGCAGAAGATCCTGCTTCGTAACAACTGCGTCTCTGTGAGCAGCTCCTGTGAAACACTGAGAACTGGGACCAGAGAGGGACTGGGGTTTTTGCCTTTGCTTTTCTGCCTTTGCTGGTCCTGGCAGCTCTTCTGGTGTAATACCTAGGAGGCTCTACATAAACAGTAAATATTGAAAAGAGACGTCTCAGATAGAGGAGAATATAGCTGAGAAACGGCTTCTGTCAAATGGAGCTGTAAAAAAAAGCAGCTCAGATTAGAGAAAATGGGTTTAAAAGCTTCTTGCTTTTCCCAACGGAAGTCCTTTCTGCAGGTTCTTCTTCCTTCTTCCCTAGGTTTTCTTGACGTTTAGAGTATTTTCCTTGTTTTCTCCTGTTGGGAGGATTTCTTTCCCTTGACCCACCACAACCAGCAGAGCCAAGATGAATTTTTCATTCTTCATCTCTCACTACAGCAGGGCTGAGGCCAGGGGCCAAACTTGCTCCTGAGATCAGGAGATCCTTCCCAAAGGCTCTGCCTTGAAGCACATGGTGACTTCAGCACCACATGAGGCATTTCCCCTTAGTCCCAAATATCTCTGGCTTCCAGCCTCCTGGGAGGAGCCCAGAAGAGCACCGCGTTGTCTGTCTGTCCATGGCAATCTGCATGACCTGCTATGCCATGTGCTGAGTAATCAACAGCTCTGCACACATGGTTGGTGCACAGGAGGAAAGTCTTTGGGGAGACGTAAATACTGGTGACACGGGTTAGGAAACAGCTTTGTGGCAAGCGTGGGTAGTTAAGGAGGTTCCCTATAAAGCAAACCTCACAGTAACCATAGAAGAGCATCAGCAGAAGACAAGAAGGAGCTACTTCAAGTCAGAGAAACGTCTGGCAGTTGGTGCTCCATGGAGAGTTCCCAGAGCATCTGTTGGCATGAGGAAGGGTGAGCGCCCTTCCCTGGACAGCAAGGGGTCATGAGAAGAGAAGAAAAACATCAAGATGTTATATTAAAAGCACATCTGTGCACAGTCTGGAATGGTAAATACATTTTCAGACTCCTCTCATAAAGCTGCAGTGTTTAAAACTGCTGATAAAGTGCATTCCAATGTCCTTAAAGTATTGCAGCGCGCCACACACACTATGCAGTGTTTATACGAGGGACAGCCAGCGCTGTGAAGAACAGCGAGATGAATGGGCTTATACGTGTGAAGGGGAAAGATTTGTGGATTGTCACCAGAAAATGGGGTCCAGCTGGCTTGTGCTGTCCTGGCCCTGGAAACCCTTGGGCTCTGGGTCGCACAGTGGCCAGGGCAGGCTGTGAAGCTGCTGGCACAGCAGGGAGGGACCGAGCAGCGCTCGGCCTCCTTCACTGCTGCCTCATGTTGCATGGACCACTGTATGGTCCACAAGGGCAGCCCCTCTTTTTAAGAGAGGGTGTTCACAAATTTTTGTGACTGGTGCCACTGCCAGGTTTTACTTGTAGGTTTATTAACCCTCTTTGCACCACTGAATTTCTATCAAGGTCCCCTTCCTATTCCTCCAGGCTCCCTCTCCTTGCGCAGTCATGAGCCTTGGATGGGGGGTTGTTGTTGTCAGAGGAGCTATTTTCTCTCCCCTGGCTCACAGAGAAGTAGCCATTCTTCCCACCACATAAGAAAAGTTCCCCGTTAATACTGTTCCTCAGAACAGAGAGCCTTTTTAGAGCAGTTTGAAAAAGAGGTTTGAAAACCCCATTTGCAGCACAAAGTGTGAGGTGAAGATGGATGCTTGGGAAAGCAGCCGTGGAGTTGGTCCAACACCTTTCTGAGGCTGGGCCATGCTCTGGCTTTAGTGGAAATTGTGATTTATTACAAACCTCACCAATTTGCAATACGAGGGCTGGGCAATGGCTGCTGAAGAGTTTATCACTTAAGAAAATATTTCAGATTTGAAATGCCTTGGACCATGCAGTGTTGCGAAGTGTTTCTTACTGCTATTGTGCTATGACTGCCTAGTTAAGGTTCTTCACATTAAATTGGTTGAGAATGACTGGAGCTGAAGGGAGAGAAAGAAACAGGAGAGAGGAAGGAGCTGAATTCAAGAAGGTGATCGTGTTGGCAAGAGGGAGAGGAGAAAGTGCCAGGCATGAGGGGCAGCACAAGGGATGGCCAAGGCTGGAGAGGGGGGAGGCTGCAGGAGAAATGGTATAATGTCTTGGTCCTGCCTGAACGATGGTGTGGGAAGGAGTGAGAGAAGTGGTGAAAGCAGAGATGAGAGGCAAACAGAAGCCAAGAAGGGAGAAGTTTCAGACGCAGGAGATGACGGGGACACAGTGTTTTTTTGTGACATAAGCTGCAAAAGTGGCAGGCAAAAACGGCAGGCTTATGGTGCCCAGTTTCCCAGGTCTGATGTAAGTGGATAGAACTCCCCGGGGGCTTGTAACTCTTCATGTCTTGCACCTCTGGAACATACTTTCCTGGCTGCTGACATCTGTCATGCCACCTCGCGCTCACGGTGCCACCCCACCACCTGCCCAAATTCACTAACACGTCTGCTCCTGTGAAATGTATGAATCATAACTTCCACGCCACGGCTTTCTGCAAGATGGTGTTTCCAGAAATAGCATCCCGCAAAGCCAGGAGAGGTGATATTGCCCTGACGGTGGTGGAGGCCCAAAGAGAGGGAGTTGAGAGGGAGTGTAAAGAAAATAATCCACCCAACAGTGCAGTGGGAGGAAAGAAAGCACTGTGCAGGATCCAGCCCTTCATTTGGATTTTTCTGGGCTCGTAAGTTGAAACTATAAGAATTTCAGCACATTATGAGGTTTGGAAATGGATCTTCTATTGGTGAAATAATCGTTGAACTACAAAAACATACCCACTGACACTTTAACCTAGAAGTGTTGTACCTGAAATACTATTAGATATTTCAATGTGACTTGCAGCGTTTCCTAGTACAATACTTTTCTCCTGGTGTAGATTTCACCTTAGACCTTTAGCAAGTACAGTATTCTTTTAATGAACTCTAACTCAATCAGATGTTTTATGGATTTATTTGTAATTTTAAATTATGCGAGGAGCAACTTCTGAAGTGGTGAAGAGCCATCACAACTGTGTAGATAGTGCCATATTTGTAATTTGTTCCTAGTGTTTTGACTTGTTCCTCATCCACATGCTGTTGTTTATACTCCCTGTCCAGGTTCTCTAACACTTGCAAGCTATTTCCATGTGAAATGAACTTAGTCGAGTCCTAATGTACACTCTTATTTTTGGTTAATCAGTCTCACAGGTACCCATTAGAAGAAGAATTATGTTTACATTAATATTGTCACATATTAAGAAGGTCAGGACCTTAGAGTAAAGTCTGAGCTGAGGTGAAATCAAAATAGTGTACCTATCTAATCAGCTGCAACGGCTGTTTTGCATAAAGTTGGTTCTGAAGATACTGTTTAGATGGTGCTGTATCATGCAGACAAAAGATCCTTTTTCACTGCATGCAAAAAGTGTTATTTAGATAAGTCATTCTAATTTCCATAGGTTAAATACTCATTTAGTTTATTTCATTTCACTGATTATATCCACTTTTCCAAGCAAGTCTTCACCTGATATGTTGCAGCAACACATAAAAATACGTAATGTCATTGTGGCCTGTAACTAGGGCTTTAGTGTCGAAACTTGCTCTTCTCCTGACTTATAAATGCTGGTATAGTATAGTACCACCAGGGATAGATTTAGCACATCAAATTCTCCTGCCAAAACAATGAGGGAAAGAAAAAAAAAAAAGAGGTAGGAAAAAATGGAAAAGAGGTATGAAAGGGAAGATCATTTTTATTTTAATAGCTGCTATTTAACTCTCCTCACTTCCATCTACTTTTTGTTCTGCTAGCTTAAAAGCTGTATTATGTGAAATTAGCCAATAAAAGTTCCACATTTGCCAGATGTTCAGCTGAGTAAAGATTTTTGGACGGTCACTCATTCACCCTCCTAAAGTCTCCTTCTTGGAGAAGCAGCCTTTCCCCTGCCATCCAAACCAAGGTCTTGGCTCAGCGCATCCTTTGATCAAATTCTAGCCTCAATTTCTATAACTCAGATTTGACTGATGCGTCGAGGACTGAAAGAACTGACCAGCCAGGGAGGCAGCAGCATTAGAAGTCTCTCATTTAATTCCTGTCAGATATTAATTAGTAGACTACCATCACACTAATTTCATAAAATAGTCTCATAATAAACTGCAAGAAAGTCTCTTTAGTGAAGGTCTGTGGTTGGATCGAAATGCTGGGAATTTCCGCAGCATTTGCAAGTCTTTAGGAACAATGGGGAAACAGGGAAAGGGGCTGATAAAAACTCTTCTGGCTGTCGCTATCAGGGATGTTTTGGCTGGCAGGGAAGCAGGGTGGTCTGAAGAAGCTGGGTAGGAGGGTCTGCTGGGAGTTTCTTTCCTGCATGAAACATGGAGGTTTGGCTTTTGTGGTTTTGGTGTGAAATTAATCCACTTTTTCACAGCACATAGGTGACTTCAGAAGCCAGAGATGCAGCTTTGCCTTTTCATCTGGTGCCTTTCATGCTGTGCGGTGTCATTCGCAATGAGGCTGACCAAAGTTAGGTTTATAGGTCCCCAGTTAAATGCTTCCTGTATGATTTCAGAAATTCTGCTGCTTTGATTTTGGCTATTGCAAGAGAAATAAATTCCCATGTGTAGGAAGAGATTCAGATGCATAAGGCAGGGGGAACTGGCTCACATGAAGGGGAAAGGGTGGACTAAGCACAGAATCACTTGAGAACCCAAGTCCAGCTTTCTGAAGTGGGTCTATCTCCTGTGAGCACCCAAATTGTTGGAGAGGGACCAGAGGAAGCCACCAAGATGATCAGAGGGATGGAACACCTCTGCTATGAGGACAGGCTAAGAAAGCTGGGATTGGAGAAGAGAAGGCTCTGGAGAGACCTTATTGCTGCCATTCAGTACCTAAAAAGGGTCAATAAAAAAGATGGGTATGGACTTTTTAGCAGGGCCTGTTGTGATAGGACAAGAGGTGAAGCTTTCAGGCTAAAGGAGGGGACATTCAAGCCAGACATGAGGAAGAAATTTTTGACACTGAGTGTGGCAAAACACTGGCCCAGGTTGGCCAGAAAGGTGGTGGATGAACCATCCCTGGAGACATCCCAGGCCAGGCTGGACGGGCCTCTGAGCAACCTGAGCTGGTGAAGATGTCCCTGCTCATGGCAGGGGTGGCACTGGATGAGCTGGGAAGGTCCCTTCCCACCCAAACTATTCTATGATTCTATGATATAATTTTTGCATTACTCTGATCTTTCGGCTTCCAGACTACCTGCCATTGACTTCAGCCAGGCAGGGACAATCGGGTGACTGTAGGGTGCAGGCAGTGCAAGTCATGTAAGTACCTTTACACTGTGATTTTGTAATGAAGTCTCAAAATGACAACCAAAACCACCGCAGACATCCCTGAGCTAATCAGAGCCCCATACAGCACACGCGGGGCTGCTTTGTTTGGAGAAGCCTTGCTTGTTTTCTTGCTTAAGCCTAATGATTTTGTGGGAGAGTGAGCGTTGTCTCCATCTGAAGCTCCTTCCCAGTGTGCTGTCAGACAGAGTTCTAACCATCTGACTTAAAAGGACCTGGAAGACAGACTGAAGATGCCTGGGAGGAAATAACCACTCCCCAGCGTTACTGATGCCAAAGCGAAGTGTCAGCTCTACATGTGATAAAACCTGCTTCTTTCACGCCATAATCTGCTGCTAGCGGAAGTGGGGAAAATGTGCAAATTGTGTCCTCATCAAACATGTAGAAATAAAAATATAACAACTCTGAAGCTGGAGGAGACTTTCCGGATTATTCATCCTGTAGTGTTTGGTTCCTAAAAACGGTGAATGCCCGTGCTTTCTTGAGTACTAGGCAGTGGGCCATACTCCTAACTGGTATCAATCAGTAACAGATCCATTCATGTGGATGGACCAGATTTAGCCCATCTGGACATTAATTTGTCTTTCTGACAAGATTTGAACACTCATTTTGACGTGCTCAGGAGATGAGGCTGCCAGCAGTTGTTTCGTTCCTTGGCAAAACTCTCCAGTGCTAGCAGAAGCACTTTTTTCCCTTTACAGCATGCACATGCACCGCAGAAGGGCTTAGCTGCTGGTTGTAATGACTTCATATATTTTGGGAGCTCATCCTTTTATGAGGGTGGTGCCTGGGGAGCCAACAGATGGACTCTGCTCGCCTCTCCTTTGGATCTTTGAGAGATGTCCCAAGTCTCTCCCTGCAGTGTCATTTTGGGCCATGTCTCTTTTATTTGTCTTTTTTCGCTCCTCTTCATTACCTGCTGTTCACCCTGGGGCTCCTTGGGGCTTTCTTGTTATAAATTTGATTTGGAAGTAGAAATTGGAAATAGAAATCAGTGGTTCTGCGATTACAACAAGGAAGAAATTGTGTCCCAAAGGCTGGGTGGATGTGGTTTGACTCAAGCTCTTGATAAAAAGTTGGAAATTAAAACCATTCTCCCTGGATGTCCCTTTGCAGGAGATGTCTACAAGGAAAAGACTACCTGGCCCTCTTCCTGGAGGTAAGGCTCATCAGCAAAGCAGCACATGTGCTGATGGTCTGGAAAAAAAAGCAGGCATTGCTAGCAAGGTCACAGTGTACTTTTATTGAGAACATTTAAACAAATATAGTTCTGTTCAACAGCCATATGGAAGGGAGTGAAGTTTTCTTTGTAACGAGATTGAGGCTGATATTAAAGATAACCTTAAATGTGGCCTGAAAGCAAATCAAATCACTTGTCCCAGCTGTAAGGCAGCGAAGTGAACATTAGGGCAAAACCAGGTGGGAGAGTGATAATGAGGCTGTGGGTGCCGAAATTACCACATTCATGAGAGGAGCCAATTTCAGACTTGAGTGCACTCAGGCTGGCAGTGGGGGGATAGAAACAAGGTAGAAAATTCCAGATCAGAGCACAGAAAATGCCGCATTGCACATCCAGTAGAAACAGTGGCTCTTGGTTGTATCGAACTGGGGAAGTGGGTGATAGCTGAAGATAACGGACAAGACAGGCCTGTACGTAAGAAGGGGAGAGACCATCAGTCTGACCCCAACTATATAGACATAAATGAATGTTCAGGAAGAAAAATAAAGCATGGAGGTAAATAGGAAATCGGAGAGAAAGCAGCCTGGGTCTAGCAAAGGCAGATTGTGTTGTATGAATCTGATATCTTTGATAAAATAATGTGTTTTTCTAGACATAGATTAGATCTGTGGCATTTCCTAGCTGGATTCAGTGGAGTAATTGATATAGTGCCTTGTGAAAAAATGACTAGGTGAGCTGACAGGGTGAGAATAATACAGTTGGAGGTGAAGGGGTAAAAAAATGTTTAAAACAGAGAAATAGTGAATTTTGCTAAAAAGGAGAATTTTGGAGGGTGGGAAGTAATTGCTGGGGAAGTCACTCAAGAGTTGGCCTTGAAATTAGCTCTAATTAGTTGTCAGTGAGCTTGTGACACCGTGGGCAGCATGAGGTGGAGAGATGTCCCTGACACAGAGTCCTGTGGGTGCAAAGTCACAGAACTTCCCATTGTAAAGGGACCAGCTCACTAGTTTGGATAGACAAGGGGAAAAGAGATTGGTGGTTAGTACAGTCCTGAAATATCAGGAATTCTGGTGTGAAAAACAGGTGGCTGGAGCTCTAGGATTCATAAGAGCAAAGAATGATGAAAAGAACTGGGTTTGCTTGGCTTGGAGAAGAGTTCAGACTGAGTGTGTGGTGGGAAAGAAAAAACAGGGGCAGGAAAGTGATGGCAGTGTTAATGAAGGACAATTGTGTCTACCTGGTCCACAGTAACTTGTCCCTTGCTCATTCAAATGTGAGAATTGCACCTGGGGCAATGCAGAAAGCAGTGAAGCAAACCAGCTGGGGAACCCGTGGTCCAGAGAAGATTGAAATGTCCAGGTGGTCTTCAAGTATTAAAAGTTGCTGCAGAAAGGAATGAAACAAACTAGGCCTAACTTGCAACACTGGAGATTTAGACGAAATTTTAGTCACAACTTTTAATGTAAGGATTGTGAAATGGTGTGGTAGATCAGCAGGGAGGCTGCGAAATGTCCATCACTTCGGGTTCTTGGGACCTCTTTACACCATGTCAGAGAAGGCCTTACAGTAGCTTGGTGTTGCCAAAGAGGGCCTGGGGAGACATGTACTCACTCCACAAGTGTGTCTAAGCTTGAACACCAGCAAAGCGGGGGGAATATTAAAACTGTTGGCCATAAGGAACAAGCAGACACAAATAGACCACAAATATTTTAGGATTTTTGACCTTTAGAGAACTGAATCTGTTTTCTGATGGAAGATAATACCTGGGCTGGTTTTAGGTGGACCTTTTTCATGGACTTACACCATGTGACTTGCTACAGCAACAGACAATGAATGCAGTGTCTTGACAGGAGCCAGTGCACCTTGCTTGAGCCATTGCCTTCAGCAGTCATATTGTCAGGGCTGGATGTAGATTCTAAGAAGACTATCTGAATAGTCTTTACTTTCATGCCACCTCTTAGAACGCTTGGGCCATAGGAAGTCACTCCTGTCCTTGGGTAACAGCCCCCTGAGGGCTTTCCCCATGATGGGAGGCAATGAATTCTGCTGCCAGCCCCGGTTCTGTTGTAGAGACTTCCTCGCATCAAAGGTGTTTCTTCTAGTAGTTCTGCCTTTCCTGAGATGATTGGAATAAATTAAGAATTTTTAAACAGTATTTAAAATAATTTTTGTGGGGTTTTATTTGTTGTTTTAGGTTTCTATTTTTTTTTTTTTAATGTAAGTTCTTGATGTAGCAGAAAAGTAATGTATGATCTTGGGCACACTGGGGAAAACCACTGCTGTGGTTCTCATTGCCTTTCAGGAAATCTGGACTGATGATTCCTGCCATTGCAGAGAATGCTTCCAGGCTATGAGTGCATATTTTCCTCTCAGATTTAACAGGATTATTTTACACTTACATGACACTTCTATCCTGAAGGATGCTGGAGCACTTCACCAACCACATGCAGTGCTGCTGAAGAGGCAGAAGGTGTTCTTGAGAGATCATCTAGTTTGTATTCCAGTCCCACAGATCCCCACTGAAATCCCTCCAGTGTGGTGTGCTCTCCAGACGGAATGTCACATACTAAGGGCTGAACCCTGATGCAGCAAATGCTGTGATATAATGAGAGGAAAGCTTTAAAATACTGCTGGTGATCACTATTGATCATTATCATTAAAGATTTTCAAAATTATTATGATCATTATAATTATCAAGGAGGATTTATGGTGATGATGCTCCCTCTAGATGGTGAGAGGTGTTCTCAGCTTAAGGGCTGCAAGTTCCTTGAAGTATTCTTCTTTCTCAATGTTCATAGTTAAATCCACACCTAAGCCTGTTCTGTAATTTACTGCAATAGCCTCTTCTCTCCCCCTTGGATACTCCTGTGCTCAGTTATATCTTTGCCACCAAAGACAGAACTTCCTCAATCTTTCTTCCTCTTTCATTAAATTCGCAGCTTTGGTAATTTGCAGATATTGTGGAATCTGGCCCTGTTTTCCGCCCTGCAGACTTGCAAGGCAGCAACATCATTTAAGCACCATATGGTTCTCGACAAAGTCAGGTTTCACATCCAACCTAAACAATTCAATATTATCAAAAGCCTAAGCTCAGTGCAGCAATAACAACCCCTGCTTCCTCTCCCTGCATTGTATAACGAGAGAAAGAAAGCACTCAAACCAAGCAAGCTGCTGTGATCTTGAACAGGGATGGCAGGACTGAGGAAAAGCCTTTGTAGCATCCTCGTTATGTTCATAGGACAACGAGCATCCACCTGGACCACAAAGGAAGTGCAAACCCAGGTCTGTTTTCAATTACGATCCCTTAAAAACACAGACCAGGTTTAGTTCCCATTGTTGCCATATATAATTAATTGATTTGATTTTTAAGCTTTAAAGAAGGAATGCTACATGCCTCCAAGCTGCAGAACACTCAATTGTCTCTATTGTTTAATGTATATTTGGCTTTTTCTCTTTTAGGGGCTTGGATTCCAGTCCCCACTGAATTTGATGCATGCAAGTATTTTCTGGCAGAGTTAATGAATTCAGCATGAGGACATGCTGGGTGGGGACAGGGAAGCTGGGCTGAGTATTCGTTCCTCAAGCCGCACTGGTGATACAGTGATTAGAAAAGACTAAGGTTTCAACTTCCTTGCTTATTAGACTAAGAGGTCTCTGTAGATGATGAGTAATGCTGCACGGAGCCAAAATGGAACAGGAGCCCTGAGATGGCTTTTGTTGCAGTACCTTGTAGTAATCAGAAATTATTATCCTTGTTGTGCTATGATGCTGTCAGTTGGCTGAGCACCTTGTGTTGAGTCACAGCACTCAGCATCCCAACAGGTCACAGGCATTTGCATTGCATCTGAGGAACCACAATTACATGGCTGTGCCTGCATCCAGTGGGATCTCCATCGAGATCGGTACCATGAGGGCCTTTGCTATTCCCTTAGCCAAGGTCAGGGCTTGCCTGGTCATGGGGATGCTCAGCCCAGGAGCTGAGTGTCCAGGTCGTGTGCCAGCATCTTGGTACAAAATACATCCTGGTGAAGGGATGGGAGAGAGGCATGTAGACCCACCAGGTGCCATGTGTAGGTCTTTTCCATTTGTTTGTTGGGAGCATAGCTTTCTCCTCTTTATAGGAGAATAAGAAGAAAGAATAAATGCTGGTTTGATGTAAAAAAATTGCCAGTTACAGATTAATTAGCACTTTGAAGAGCTGTGGGTGCTTTTTAGGAGAGAGAGCAGTGCAGCTACCAGACCAGATTTAGGCAGAATTGATGATCTAAAAGTGTTTTCTCAGTAACCGGAGGGTGAACATGTTGTTAGAGATGTTAGCAGTGGGGTGTCTGTTTGTTCTCTGGGACTAAATAAATTATCTCTGCAAGATGATGCTTCTTGTGAAGAGACAAAAGCACCCAGATGTAGTGTTTCCTACCAAGATACAACATAGGATTTGCCGGAGATTGCGTTCAGGTGAGATACAGCTCCCTAGCAAGAAAAGGATTACCCCTGCAGATTACAATCAGGTCAGTTAACAAAACAGTCCTTTCTTACAACAGTCTAACCCTGATGTAGCAGGACAGGGACCGAGAAATAGGATGCAGGGGATACTTTTATTTCATATTCTCTTTGTTGGAGTATGTGGGTTGAATATGAGTTTTGTGATCTCAGCATCTGTATGTTGATATTGGGAAGGGCTCCCTGAGGAAACGGTGGAGAGCTTCTGCATGGAGAGCTTTCGGAAAAGACATGAAGTCAAAACAAATTGCTACAGTGTGCAAAAAAATCAGCTCATTCATAAAAAAAGCAAAATGCAGCCTCTGGGATGCAGAAGACAATTGATAAAACGTTCTTAATTCTGCTTGCTCAGCGTCAATGTTTGTTTAGTTTCTGCTGTGGAAAATGAACTAACGAATGTTACTTCAAATGCAGCTGATTAGGTGTGGTCTTTCAAAAAAATCATATTGTGCCTTGATGAAATCTTCATACTGCCAACAATAAATCTGGTTGGACTATATCAGGAATATGTTGCTATCACATGGTTTACCAGCAATGTTTTTGTTAGTTGTAGCCTCTTGGCTGGAAAGCAGAAGGGCCCTTTTGCCCTGAAAATAACTACGGTCCTGTAACCCCAGCAGAACAGATCTGCTACTGATGTGCAACAGCACTGCTGAAGCCTTAGGAAATGCAGTATTGGATGATGAAAAGGAGCTGGTTGCCACACCGGATCCTGCCTTCCCCTCTGCCTTTGGCAGCTAGAAAGAGGCAGGCACAGGGAATAATGTTTTTGCACTTCAGTGTGTTTGTGGTGAAAACAGAAACCTGTGAAGTTCAGTTGAGCTGGAGGATAGTCCTGCTAAACGCTTGGATTCCAAATCGGTGGAGGTGAATGCACGGCAGGCCAGATACCACAACTTCTCTTCTGGGTTGGGCAAAAAAAACCTCTTAAAGTGAATGGGAGTAGCAATGACGGGCTGAAAGCTGAAAAAAGTGCTCTACCAAATGTGGTTCCTGACCATGGCAGCAGCTGTCAGAGGGGCAGAGGAGATGATGCCAGGAGGAGAGAAGTTTTGTGTCTGTGTACATGTGAGCATGTGTGGTGCACGAGGGTGGAGGTGAGAGAGAAGGACGGGGCCAGAGGATCATAGAACAGTTTGGGTTGGAAGGAACCTTCAAAGCTCACCCAGTTCCACCCCTGCCATGAGCAGGGACATCTTCACCAGCTCAGGTTGCTCAGAGCCCCATCCAGCCTGGCCTGGGATGTCTCCAGGGATGGGGCATCCACCACCTCTCTGGGAAACCTGTGCCAGTGTTTCACCAACCTCAATGTCAAAGATTTCTTCCACATGTCTGGCCCGAATCCCTGCCCCTTTACCTTAAAACCATTATGCCTTGTCCTATCAAGAAGGAGAGAAATGTGATCCCATACTTCATCCTTCCTGATTGCATCTACGATTTCCATTAATGGGAATGTAAGACATTTAATTACGTGGTTTGTTTGATGTAAACTTCACATTTAACCCCCTCTGGAGACAGGGTGAGTGGTTTGTTTCTCCCTACCCTGACGCCAGAGCCCATCTCAGAGATAACGCAGGGGCTGCTCGCCTGCTGGAGCAGCTTGCTGGCTCTTCCCAGGAGATGTGGCTGGAGACAGTAGTTCTTTTCCATCTCTGAACATCCTGCAGCACTTGCTGCACCTCCTGCATCAGCCCTCAGCTGCTACCAGTGATGCCACATGTGCCCAGCCTGGCTGTCCCTTCCCTGCATGTACAGGAAAACCAGGAGGATTGGGGGGCCAGGTTCCTAAATTATAAACAGGGAGGTAAAGGAATGATATGTGAGGGCATAAAATCCAGTCTAAGCACACTAAAATGCGTCTCATGGGAGCCAAAGATAAACCGGAACTGGACCTTGTCTGTGCTGGTGATAGAAATACCGGTGGGGCTATGGCTGCCCACGTTGGCCAAGGATTATGCAGAAAGTGATTCCGTCTCAGCAGAAAATCTGCTGGAGATTGTAAAATAAAATAAATAAAAAAAAATTATTTGGGTAAGCACAGCTCAATTGAAATGTCTGCTTCAGACATGCCAGCTTCTTTCTAAATGTGGAATGAAATGGCTTTTGTACTTTTAGATTTTGCTTTCCCAGTTTGGATTGGGATCACATGTACCCAAAATTAGAGCTAGAAAGGGGAGCCTTGCATATTAATTTCTTTCTGAAATCAGGCTCCACTGAGGGTTTTTAGCATTTTACTGATAATTCTTCTTTGCCAGCAGTACTAGACATGGAGCCTAAGCATGCCCTTATTAAACTCACTGGAAGTTTTGATGTGGATTTCAATGGCACCAGCATTTTTTCCCAAAGGGACCCTGAATTTTTTTTTTCTTTATTTTATCTACAGCTCAATCTTACAACTGGTTTCTGCTGGCTTTTGCTGATTTCCTTGGCAGGACCAGTAGCCCTAGAAATGGGCAAATAAACAGAAATGGTCCCCAAACCTTGCTGCCAACAGGGACAGTTAAAGAATCAGTTTAGTGCCTACATCTGGAATTTCTTTTACGGTAAATTGACTGGGATCAGGAAGCATTAGATACCAGTAAATTCCAGTTTGATTGCTAGCAGGTGCAAATGCAAATGAGGAAAGCATCGTACCTGGACTTTGGGTCTGGATTTTGCCTTCCCTAATCTTCCAACAAAAATTCCTCATTAGGGTTTGACCCATAGAAGAAAATTAGAAAATTACTGACTTTCAAGTTGGTTTTCTTGCTTGCTTTCAAAATGAAATCACTGGTTGGAAACATGTGTGCATGCAAGTCTGTTTGGAAGGAGGGCTGCCCCCCTCTAACCCAGCTCTTTTTTTTAATTCCTTGAAGGTGCCGAAAGACCCCCCAAGAGCTTTTGATCTTTGAAGCTGTTTTATTACAACACAAAAACTATAAGTGCAAGGAAAAAAAAATATTTGTTTAAAGAAGGGAAAATAGTGAACTCCTGGGTGAGACGGATGAATTAAAAGCTGGAAAATTAATCTCCAACCTGCTCTGTGAATTCTGGCAGACTGAATGTCTTCCATGTCCCATCCTGCTGGTCACTGTGTGCATCCAAACAAACCCATCTTGGCCCAAAGTGTCTTTTTTTTAGCCAGCCTTCCCTAGGTTTGGAGCTGGGTAAGCAAAGAGGCTCTGAATCTTTTTGTTTGATCCAGCCTCACTGATTAAATGTATGAGATCTGTTATGAACTGCCACACAGTGAAAGCTTGGGGAGGGGGTTGATGGAGATGTGTGGAGTGTGGCTCTCGCCTATGCTCCATCCCTCCAGGAGGATGTCAGGGAGGTGCAAAGCCGCAAGGAAGTATTTCTTTACCGGGTGTGTCAGGAGGGGCACTTGCTGCACCGTAAAACTGTAGATGCCAAAGATTATAGGTGGGTTTAAAGTGAATAGACATATTTACTGGAGACAGAACCACCAGTGTCCATTGTGGGGGCCAGGTACAAACAGGGGTTTGGGAGATGGCCACCTGCTCAGCAGCAGACAGGTCCACGAGGTACACTGAAATACCCTGGAGAAGGGCTCTTTGTCCATACATTTCCCTAAGACGTCCTCGCTTCCCCTGGGATCCCTTGTCCTCCCTCCACAGGGACAAATAGGCATCTCTGTGAGATCGTCCTCGTTCCCTAATTTGATGTCACTCTTTGAAGTATCGCCAGTGACAGAACTGGCTCCTCCTGAACCCTCTCTATGTCATTGCACAAAAAAAATCCCTCTCTGCCAAGGGCGGTCCATGGTATTTCATCTTGCTCGGGGCAACAGATGAGAGAGTTTCCTTTTCACGGGTTAGCTCAGATGCAGAGCCCGTAGTATTCCCTGGCAGATTATTAAAGCATTAACCATGCTCATTTAATGGTATTGAGATGCAGATAAGATGTACTGTATTATGTATTGTATTCCCCTCTCAGCCTCTCCGTGTCGCTGAGCATGTTTTTTAATGTCAAGGGCAGGTGTTTCTGTGTGATACTTGCTTAGTGGTATTTATGGTGGTATTTATTCCAAGGCTGCAGTTAATGTCATTGTCCTCTGTTTTGTTACACTCTTAGATTAAGTTGCATGTATGGTGCATCATTTATTCAATTATTAAAACATCTTAATGAAGGTTAACAGCACAGTGCAGCAGGGTTGTGCAGAACCAACACACATAAATCTGTCAGGTGTTGCGTTGGGAAAGGCGACTGAACTCCTTCTCCCAAAGTGTAGATGGGACAGATTAAAAGTGCATGCAAAACAGCGCCAGAAACACCACTCTGAACATGATCCTTCTGGGAACCAGAGCTGGAAAAACGGAAAAAGGGTGATAACCGGTCTCCTTGGTTTCAGTTGCCAGGAAGCGCTGAGCAGTAACTTGGCATTTTGGGTTTTTCTCTTGCTAATCTTGGGTGAACCCATCTGTGCTTTGAAAGACCAGCTCCAGAGCAGAAACTTCTCCAAACATGTCTGATTAGGATCTCCAGGGCTTTTTGGGAACACTGGGGCTCTGCATAGCCATGGAGAACACTTTTCATGGACATGCAGATGGAGAAGTTCTGCCTCTGCAAGGACTTGGAAGTGGTGGAGGTGGCATGGGCTGCTCCTAGCATGGACTCTGTGATGACACTGGGACTATTGCTGACCACCAGTAGAGACATCCCACAGTGCCTGTAGAGGAGCTCAGGGCTGCAGAAGTCGTGTCAAAACCCCTCATCCTCCTGGGGAAAAGGCTTCCAGTGCTGCAGGAAAGCCCTGGGCAGCAGCCTTGCCACAGCAGCTACTGGGATAGTGCTAATTTTGTTTCGTTCCCTTGGCAAATATGAGATAAAGCCTGGGAAAATGCTAGAGGATTTCATTGTCATTTTACACAATATTGTGAAGGAGCGAGTTAAATTTCCCAATGGGTCTGGAGTCAGAGGTATTTTGTAGCTGTCTCTGAGTTATCTACAGCTGACCTGCCACCTAATGCCTTGATCACAGGGTAAAGGGCTTGCTGGTTCAGTTCTACTTCGTCAAAACAAGGGTGATATTTGTGTTTCACAGCAAATATCCATGGACATCACAAAATGCTTAAATGACAGGTTTTCTCCCCTAGCCTTGGGTGAAGGCCATTAGATTCACATGTTGTGCTGGAAGCAAACAGAAGTGTTTCTTGCTCAGCAGTCCGTCAATGTGCTTGCCAATTGCAGCTACATTTATTGCCCAATTCTACAATACTTAATTGAATTGTTACCTTGTTAATTTTTCAATAAGCTCATTATGATCTATTAATGACTTTGGAGCAGTAAAGGTTTTCCAGCCCAGGATATGCCAATATCCTGGGGAATGAGCCGGTCTGAATGATCCTCAGTAAATCAAGCAATGCTACTGTACAATGTAGCCTGCACAGAGAAGGTTATTTAAGATTATGCAGGTGTCTTAGATATGGAAGCACAAGTCAGCAGCGAAATTATTTCCTATCCTCTTCCAGAGGTGTTGCTGTGCCCTTTGCTCATTCCATTAGTTTTAATTATTTCATTCATTTCTCTTGGGATGAACTGATTTGTTCCAAAGCTCAAGTGCTCATAATGTCCTCGTGCAGTTCAATAGCCATTCATTGATCTGCTTCATAGTCCTGCAAGCATTAGTCCTGCTAGTTCAGTGGTGGCCCTGATGACATCAGGAGGCCCCTCCCCAGAGGTAATTCATCACTCACTGCCTCATTCTCTACAGTTCATTTACACACTGCAGTGGCAGAGCCCAGAAAAAGGTCATGTGAAGAGAAAACACTCCCAAGTATAATGTTGGTATGGTTGTGAGGACACTTGCACTTATTTCTTCACTGCACATCTGCAGATCACTGGTTTTCCAATGATGCTGCCCCAGCTCAGACTGATGGAGAGGAAGACAGAGTCCTTCACCAGAAACTCTCTCACCTTTCACTGTGTTCAGTCAGGTTTGGGAAACCGTAAAATAGACCTTTCAAGCATATAAAGATCACTAGGGTAGAACGTTTACCCGGATTTAATGGGGAGGTAACACGAGTGTCATTGATGCAAAGGAAAGCTCTCCATCACCTCAGTTTAAGTCCCAAAGGCAATGCTCTGTGACACTTCAAAAATATAAACAGTGTAGTGAGAATAAATATAATATATGGGCTTTGCCGATGCAAATGGAAAGCAATTATCCCAAATCGCAGCCTTAATTTATAAGCAGTCAGTATAATTTGAGAAACTGAAATCTGATGTTGCTAAATCAAATTCCTGTAATTCCACTGGGCATTAAGCACATAATAAGATTACACTGTGCACTGAGCATGTCCTTGTTAAATCTGCTGGCTACTGCATTTTTATTGCTCTCCTGGGGGTTTATTGAGTTTACACTTCCAGTAAAAGGTAATGTTTTCACAGTGTCTTTGGTACGTTGGCCACACAAGTTTGTCTGCAGCAGGCAGAATTGTTAAACCATATAATTTGCTTACATCCCTTGGTGGCTCAATTGGAAAAAAAAGGCAATTAAAAGACACCATGCAGTTGTATATAACCAATTTAAAAAAAAATAATAATGAATCTACTGTATTGTAATCAGTAAGGAAAGGAAGCCATGCATAATAGTGAGGTTTAGCTGTGAGACAGCTAAATTGATGAGCTCTCCTGTTTAGATTTGGTTTTGAATGCCTGAATAGTGGTGCTAATAGATGATATCTGCGATTTATATACAAAAGTGACCTTGAGACTAGCTGCTCTCCAAATAATCAGGAAGAATGGTATTTCCTTGCAATAGGCTGTCTGTAATCTTGGAAAATGGATGAGAAGTCAGGGGATAAAGGGAGGACAACAGATAACTTGGATATTGGCCAGTGAAAGTCCCTGGGAGCAGGACAGTATTTCCTAAGAAAGACTCAGAGACAAAATGTGGTAATTTAGAAGGAGTCAGAAAGCTGAGAAGAAACCTATTTCCCTCCAACAAACCAATGCAAGACAAAATGAATGCAGCAGACACACCAAAGAGATGCTGTTGGTGGTGCACCCTGATTTGCGCACCCGTGGGCACTTGGCATGAGCATCCTTGGAGAACCACCTCAGCGCCCATCTACAGATGTGCTCTCCTGGCACTGAATTCCTTCCTGCTCTGCAGCAGGGCTTGGTTTAAACTTTTGGGTGTAAAAGTCCCCAGTAATATGCTTATCACTAATCAGGATAATGCTGGATAAGGTTAATAGACTTCTTAATTTACATTTTAAATCTTTGCCATTGTGGCTGGGACGATTCCTGTGGCTGCGAATAGGAAGTGTAAAACTGTGGGCTCAGATCTCTCCTAAGAAGTAACATCCTTTTATTCGTTGAGAGTTCATAGCATTGCTTAATGATGCTGTAATATTTAAATCTCAGCGATTTTGTAGGGCCATCCTTTTTTCCCCTTGTAAGTTTGCTTTCCAGAACACTTTTGCAGCCAAGGTTTCAAGAACATCTCCAAGTCTGTATCAGGACACCTGGCTCTTGTAGATGAATTTTGTCAGAAAAGAACCGGCCAAGTGTGCGTTAACCTCTGGAATCAAGGAAATTCTGCTAAACAGGACTTGCGATAGCTGCATGAGAAGAGTGGAGCCTGTGGATACTTAGAAGGTCCCAAAATTTTGCTTTAGACCAGGTCTGAATTAAAAGAGAACATTTCTCCAGCATGCTCTCACATTTTCCAGCAGCTGACTCTTGGAAGATTTCTTGTCTTGCTTGGAAAAAAAACACATATAATTATATATGATTTCTGGTGTGTATAGAAAGATTCCTGGAGTGACTTCTTCCTGAATTGCTTCTTGCTTTGTACACCCATAGATACGGTGTTACAGAGCCAAGCACAGGCAAGGTCGGAGTCTGACTTGTGGGGTGTCCTGCAGCTCACTCCAGCTTGTGTGGAAAACGTGATGGAGAGTCACTTATGCACTGAATGCTGCAGTTCTCTGCAGAGACTCACTTTGCTCTGGATTTAATGGTTTGCAGCCTGGAGGGTTTTCCTGTGTCTAAATCCAGGGGTGCTCTAGCCAGTCACCAGCTATTCCTTATATTTGAGGGTCAAAGCCAAGTTTTGATTCAAGACTAGGCAAACCTGGAGGTTTCTGTTTGAAATGGTTGCAAACAGCCTGGTTTCCCAGGGCTAGGTGCACCAAGACTTTGACTAGAATTCTTCCATTATTTGAGATTTATTGCTGGCAATGGACAAGTTTATTTGGGAAGGCTTCAACATGAGCTGTCAGTATTTCACCAGAAGTTTGGCATGGTTTTACCTGAGGGAACTCTAAACCAGCAAGCCTTCCCATGACGAAATATCACAGAGGTCACGGAGCAATTAGGATTAGGGTTACAAATGTGTTAATCAGTGTCAGGATAATTATGTCTCCTAGCTCTGTTAGATGGGCGTCTTAAGACAGCTACTTTGGAAGACTTAGCAGGAGAAGGAAGACCGCATGAGTGCTGTGTGTGCCACACAGGCTGTCCATTACCTATTGATAACATATTGACATTGTCAGGACGGACTGGAAATGGCTTTTCACCGTCTTTTCTACTACAAAGACTAGAAGGTATCTGAGGAAGTTAGGAGAAACTCAGAGCAAACAAAAGGAGGTGCATCTTCTCACAAGAGGCTCTTGTCTGTGGAACAGCCACAGCTCCTTGATCAGCTGTTGATACAGATGCTAAAAAACCGATGGACACTTCAGGGAACGCTAAACAAGTTCATGCGAGAGAGATCCACCCAGGGTTGCTAACTGTACAGGAACTACATCTGCCTTGGGAAACCCTTCTGCTGAAAATTGCTGGAAGCTGGAGAAATATCAGTAACTGCTTCCTTGAGCTTAGACTCTTTCCTAGCAATCCCTTCTTGGATTAGGCTGATCTTTATTCTGATGGCTATGGCCAGTCTGATGGTTTGTTGTGCTACAACCCCCTTTGCGTATTTGTGCTTTGGGGGATACGAAACAGGCCCTTGTTGTGCCCTCCGTTCCCCTGTGCCCCTTCACCCTGACATGCTGCGTTTGATGTGTGGGATCAGAAGCAGGCAACCCTCCCGCATGGCCTTGTACACAGCACATCTCTCATCAGGAAAGAAGGTGCAAGGTGTGCAGTCAAAAAAACTGCCAGATAATTGTCCCAGAGGGAAGGCAGTTTTATTGATGACTCCAGTTCATCATATTAGCCATAACTCAGTTTATTCTTTCTCAGGGGCAGTGCTTTTCCTTTGAAAGAAAGAGGTGTAGCCTTTCATGAGGACAGCATTTTTGTCTCTGTTCCATCAATGAAAGACGAGGATCTTGCATGTCTTACAGTGCTGTAATCAATTTATTGCTTTATGGGAACCAGAGCTCCCCAGGAAAGTGTCATGGATTGTGTCATGATGCACACTGCTTGCATGGAGACCTTTGATTCAGCTGGCAGACATAAAAAGAAGACAAAATGTGTTTAGCCAAAATGCTCTGTAATGACTGCACGTGTGCAGCTGCAAAAAGAGCAATGGTAACTGAGCCAAGAGTGGAAATTATTGGCAGCAGGGTCTGCATTCATGTGTGCTTCATATTTTATTCCTGATTTATAATTTATTTAGCAGCTGTGCAACGTAGCTTGTTATGTCACTGTTATGTTCCCACCTAACTGCTGTCCACCCTGCTGCCTTCCCAGGGCTCACCTAACACCATGGCTGGTGACCTGCTCTTGACATTGACCTCTGTTGGCCAAGAGTTTGGGAGGTGCATTTGATTATGCTCCAGGCATAAACATTTGGGGTGATGTAGTGGTGTAAGAACTTCCCCTCTACACCTTACTCCTGGTCTGGAGGAGCTGGAAACAGACTGGGAGCTCCGGAACAGGGGCTGAAGCCAGAAAACCTCAAGGGAAGCTGTTTCAAGCTGCAGTCCAACTTGTACAACCCAGCCAGTAAATCCTTACCTCAAGGCTCAAAAAATTGTCCTGACAAGGTAGATATTCTCCTCAGTCTGTGTTTTCCTCCTCCTCTCATCAGCAGTGGGGCTGAGAACTTATTGACAGAGCTAAGGTCCATCATGTGCTGTTTTTTTACCTCCTTTCACCCTCTCCTGCTGAGGGGGCTTGGGCATGGCTGCAGGCTGTGGTTTGCACTCAGGGCAGGTGGCATGGAAATGGTTAAAGCTGCTGAGGACACAGCCGCTTCTTTGCAGCTCAAATGATTTTTACAGAAACCATAAAAGCCGACTGGCCAGCAGAAGGACGAGGGAACACTTGTATAAATATGTCCCTAGATTAAGTGGTGCTGCAGTCTGCTCTTCACTTGCTGTGGACAGCTTGATATTAACGCAGGAGCAGAGAGCACTGAAGAAGCAGATCCTTGCTGTTTCCCAGTCTTCAAGTGGGTTTTTCCTGTATTTGTAGAAGCAACTTTAATGACTGAGCTAATGTTCAGCTCCTGCTAGCCCAGAGTGAATAGAATCATAGAATCACAGAATGGTTTGGGTGGGAAGGGAGCTTCCCAGCTCCCCCAGTGCCACCCTTGCCATGAGCAGGGACATCTTCACCAGCTCAGGTTGCTCAGAGCCCCGTCCAGCCTGGCCTGGGATGTCTCCAGGGATGGTTCATCCACCACCTCTCTGGCCAACCTGGGCCAGGCTCTCACCACCCTCAGGGCCAACAATTTCTTCCTCATGTCTGACCCGAATCTCCCCTCCTTTAGTTTAAAACCATCACCCCCTGTCCTATCATAACAAGTCCCGCTAAAAGGTGTTTTCCCATCTATAAGCCCCTTTTAAGTACTGGCCAAGCTTGGTCTCAGATTTTGCATCTCTGGAGGCTACACTGGTGAGAAATAATGCCACAAGACCTGTTCCTGTACACTCTGAAACCCAAGCTCCTTTTACTGTTTCCAGTGAGCACCTGCAGGAGCTCTGCACGTTTCTGACAGCATTTCACAGCATCCCTCCCTCCCATCCCTGGGCAGGCTCTGCCCCATCCTTCCAGAGACAGGGACAAGAGCTGGTGCCCAGAGCCAGGCTGGTGTAACCCGCTGCTGGGGACTGCTGAGGAGGTGGAACTCCCCGCTTCAGATATGTGTTTTGGGGAGCTTGTGAGCACTCAGGCACTGGCCAGCACCGCCACTGGAAAATGTGGCTTTTTCCTTGAAGGCAGGACCTCAGCAGGGACCTGCAGGTCTCCTGTACATGTACCTGAATCCCTGGGATCATTTGTGAAGCTTTGCACCCTGACTCGGGCTGTGCTTTGCTGGGCAGCAGCAGAGCAGAAGGTGCATCGTGTTTTCAATATTTTCAGCTTCTCCCTCTGCTCCTGCAAATTGCAGAGCTGCTGCCTCTCACACTGAGCTCTAGTGCTTAAGAAGGTGTGATTTCTGTGGAAGGTGCGAGTTTTTGTTGTTAAGTCTTTGCTCTCTCCCTCCTATGTGATGGCAGAGGGATTCTTGCAAATATAGTACAGGTTTATTTAAAGGTTGAAGCAGCAAAGTGCAGGAGCATGTTGTACAAAGAATGAGAAATGGATCCCAAATGTACTATTCATTTGCCTTATGTATGGCTCTTTCTGTATACTTTTCTTGCCCTTTTCACAAGTTTTGGTTTAATTTCCTCCCATGGAGAAATTCTCCACCATAGATGCAGCCCATCAGGACATTGCCTTTAAACCCTGGTGGATGGTTTTCAGGCCAATATATCCTGCTTGTATGAGGTTTTGTCCATGCTCTCCTATGTTCCACTGCTAGTAACCATGAGGAGAGGGAGGATAACGTCTGGTATACCAATTACTAGTGCTCCAAATAACTTCTAGGGGAAGGATGTGCCTTCAGCATCAGGTGCCTGTGGGCTACGTCTCCCCTGCTTGAGCCCAGCTGAGGAAAGTATTTCCCTTTGTCTGTTTGCAGAGCTCTTGAATTTGCACATTTGAAACCTCCTGGGCCCAACATTTGCAGCTTTGGTTCCTGTCCTGAGGGTAGGATCTGGCAGAGAGTCCTGGAGCTGTCCCATTTCCTTCCAGGACTATAACTCAGAGCTGGACATGTAAAGATTTCCATACACAGGAGACAGGGGACACTTCCAGCCTCCTTCAGAGGGAAGGATACAGTTTAGAAGCCCTGAGCCACTTTGGTTAATAATCGTTTTAACAATCCCTGTTGCTGGCAGTTTGGAAGAACAGATCTCTGCTGGGAATGGATGAGCCAGAGGTGCTCTGGGGTGTGGGGACATTCAGGACCAGCTGGATGTGACACCCCTTGCAGTCTCCCAGCTGTGTATGGCGCTCCCCATGTCCCTAAACATCGGTAGCTTCCCCCTCCCCACACATCCAGCCCCCAAAACCTCCTGATCTGCAAAAGAGTGAACTGGAGTTAACCACCAAGCAGGCACAAAATGGCCTTGTTTTCTCAGCAGGATTTTCCACTGGTTCCTGGCTGGGGTCTAAAATCAGAGCTGCTGCTGTGCCATCTGACCAGCAGGACAGCTGCTATTGATTTTTATTTCATGCCCATTGATAGAGATGGTGCAGGTGGGAAACTCCGAAACTTTTTAACGCTATTATTTATTGCATAAATAATAAACTAAGAAAATCTGTAGTGGTGGAGTGAATGAAAAGCAGTCTGGCATTTACTGGAAAGCGGAGTTTACAAGGCAATTTTTCAACACAAAGACAGTTTTGCTACAGGAAAAGTTGGGCCTGCTTTTGCTGTTAGTTGTGCAAGTGGAATTTGGAAGTGGTCCTGGGCCGGTGGAGAAACTGGGGTCGGAGTCAGCCCCACTGCTTGTGCTTGTGCCTTTCCTCATGTCGCAGCAACAACGCATGTCAGTCGCCTCGGGGTAATGGTCTGTTGTCACTCACTGTTCAGGTAGATTTACTAACTGTGGGGCAGTCTGAAGGGCAGGGAGGCCCAAATAAGAGTTTGTTTAACACAGTATGAGTCCACAATACAAGGTGAAAGGCTTGCCAGCTATCCTGGGCCAAGCTTAGATGGTCCTTCCCTCCTGTCCAGCACCTTTTATTTGAGAGATACTGCACAACACTGTGCGAGAACAAGGTCATGTGCCAAGGGATGGGCAGGAAAAAGGGATATGTAACTTCCGAGAAGTGTGAACGAAGCATGTCCTCCCATGCACGGTCTGGGTGTTGTCCAGAGCTGCAGGTTCTTTCCGGGACCCCACCAGAAGAGCCACAAGCTGTAGCTGAGTCTGTTGGTTTCTTCAAGAGGATCCATTTGGAAACCAAACAGGGTCATGAAAAGTTCCCTATGTGTGCTTGCAGCCGCACCACGCTGGGGACAACTCAGCAGTTTCCACAGTTATCCATCGATAACCTTCACCTTGGTGTTGAACGTAAAAGGAAGAATTTTGTCTAAAGCTAAGCAGGCTGTGGACAGAATGAGGAAAGGACAGTAGAAAACCAGAGATGAACAAGAGGGAGAACTGGAACCCCCTCCCTCCTGGTGTGGTGGACTTTGGACTAGGTCATGTTTACATATCAGAATTTAGTTTCACTCACTGGCCCATGCAGATCCAGTGGTCTCTCCCCACATGCACAGATGATGGGGTCTGAAAAGGGCTGCCCAGACCTCCTGCCCTCACGGAGCTGCCTGCAGCATCAGGAATCTCCTGTCCTTCCCCATTCACTTTCCCAGCAAGGAGCATTTATCAGCCAATTTGCCCACAGTGCAGATGTCTGTCTGGAACCGTAATGACATTTACCAAAGGGGACCAGAAATTGTCACTGGGGGACTGCAAATAATGAAGCCAATGCCTTTTATTGACACACGTGGAAGCTGTTTAATTTGGGTTGTTGGCTGTCAGAAAATAGAGCTCTTTTGTGGCAGTTTTCTCAGCGAAGCAATATCGTGCTTAATTTCAAGGTTTGTGCTTGCATTTAAAAGTGAGCTCTTCTCATCTTTCAGGTTTGGAGTTCCTTCATAGCAGTAGCATATCAATTCAACACACATCTAATGGTCTGATCAGTCTCTGCTTGCGAACTACAATGATTTCTGCCAAGGATTTATTGCTAAGAAAGAACATGAGCATTTTCATTTTATTCCCCTTCCAAAAGCAGCTGTAAGCCAAGCACTCAAGCCTTTCAGCCCCCCAGCTACTGATTTAAGCATTCTGCTTCCCATTTAGGATTTGAAACTTGGTCTTCTTGGGATTTCTTATGTGCTTAAAAGGAGGTGTGCTCTGCCACCTTGTGCAGTCAAGAGGACCAAGATCCGTCAGAGAAAGTGATACTTAAGGATGAGCATCACAGGTCTAAAGACCAGGAAAACAGCTCCTGTTAGGAGAATGTGCAGGCACAGGACTCCTTGTACTACTAAACTCTGCCAGCTGCTCTTAACTCACACAAGAGCCTAGGGAGTCTGCAGCACCTCAATCATAGAATACAATAGATCACAGAATATAATCATAGAACAATTTGGGTTGGAAGAGACCTTTAAAGGTCATCTAGTCCAACCCCGCTGCAATAAGCAGGGACATCTTCACCCAGATCAGGTTGCTCAGAGTTCTGTGCAGAATGATTGAGATAAGTGGGTCTTTTAAGGATTTTTTTTGTCCAGATACCTTTAATTTTCTTAAATATGCAGATTTCATAAGAGGAAGTACTTGGTTTCACTGGTGACGTGATTTTTCAAGGAACACATCTCAGCAAGATTGTCAGTTGACAGTTCTCCTTAGGATGAGAGAATGGTTAT
Source organism: Pampusana beccarii (assembly GCA_013399365.1). Lineage (NCBI taxonomy): Eukaryota > Metazoa > Chordata > Aves > Columbiformes > Columbidae > Pampusana > Pampusana beccarii. Next base: position 331,425 of record VWYH01007849.1, read on the forward strand.
GTTGAACAAATCACTCGCACTTCTAGATGTTGGAACTGTAGGCTTTTCAGACAATCACCTCATCTGTTGACTGGTAGATCATTTTGCAATGATAATTTTTATGGGTGGCGCAGCAGAAGAGGTTTGCAGAGATCAGCTTTCCTCCCAGCTCTGGCTCCCACCAGGGCTGAGAGCTGCCACTTTGCATCCACATCCTCTCATAGGGAAATGGAAAAAAACAGTGATTTTTTTTGCATATGTAGTATGGGGGTGCAGAGGGAGAACAGGTGCATACTGATTCTTTTTGAAGGGGGATCTTGTCAAAACCTCTCTGCTGCCTGGCAAACCAGCCTGTTGGGCTGGTTCTGCAGCAGCTCTGCACATTGGGGCTGCCCAGAGCCCCAGCAGAGCCACCTCTGGGATTAAAGCCCTGGCAAAAGGCTTTAATAATAATCTCCCCTTGCAAATATATGTATGCATTAGGGCTTATCTCGCTGTTTCATTAAGGAACAGGACCAGGGGCAACCTCAGGGGTCACCAGACCCTGCCATTGCAGGTAGACATGTCGTCTAATCCCTTTAATATTGTGTAAGTGAAGAAATGAACATCGGCAGGGACCTGAGCTCGTGCAGCCCGTCAGCTCTGGAAATGTCCCTGGAAAAGGCCCACGGTCCTTTTATTTGACATCTGCCAGGTTTACATCCATCTCAGGGCATGTCTGCTGGGATGGTGCAGCCCTGGAAGAGGCAGCCTGGCTTATTAATTTTAAGCGCACTTGAGATGCTGTAGTATGAAAAGCTATCATCATGAAAGCGCTCAGCAGCATGTAATCAGTGCTCGGCCTTACAAAGAGACCTCTGTTGTGCTCAGGCTTCTCCAAAGGCCAGTTACAATCTACATTATTTATGTGGAAAAGTGTTATTAGCTGAGTTTCCTTTATTTTCTTTTTTTTTTTTTTTTTTTTTTTTTTTTTTTTTTTTTTTTTTTTTTTTNAGGATTTAAGGGAGTTCTTTGTAAGGAGTGCTCAGAGGCTCTGGGACTTTCTCTCTCTCTGTTTCCTGGTGGGAGCAGATTTTTTATTTATTTTCATTTTTTTTTTACTGAATATTTCAAATACCAGGAAGCGATATAATGTGAAAGCCAAGCCAGTCAATACATAATTGTGGCACCAGTCTAGCTGGTGTGAAGAACGATATTTTCTGTGCTATTACGAGAGCCTGGGAACTTTAAGAGTTTACCTTTTAACAGCCTCCATAAGAGGGCACGCGTTAATGTTTGGAACAGGCAATTAAAAGCAAAAATGGCTGACACCTTTGATGGCACAGATTTGTAATGAATTAGACCTAGAAATAGATATTGGCAAAAAGGACCTCCCAAATTATTTCTTTAAAAAAAAAAAAAAAAAAGGAAAAAAAAAAAGATGGTCTGGCTTGCAGCTAGATCATGCATTGCAGAAATTAGTGTGGATTTTCTCAGCCACTGCAGTAGCTGTGCCTATGCATTGGGTTTGTGGAGTGCAGAGGTTTCAGGGAGTTTCTCCTGCTCGTGCCAGGCTGGGCATGAGTCCTCCTGCACGGCGGCTGAGTGTCCTGGCAGTAACTCACTGCAGACAAAAGACAGAAAATGGGCTAACCCACCAGTTTTGGAGTAATTTGGAGCAGGTCCACAGCTGATCCACTTGGGCTCAGCAATCCCTTAAAGCATGTCTTTGCACTAACACTGCGTTACCTGCAAACAGTGTTGTATGGAAGTGTGACCTTGAGGAACCATAAGTGCTCCCACAGAAGCCAGAAGAGAAGGAAAACATCCACTAAAGATCTGCTGGACAGCACTGGACTTAATACGTAAGTGCGTTAACCCATTAGCGCCTTGATTCATCAGGCATCTGGAATAAATGATGATAAGAACTGGGGGACCAATGCAGCCCTGTCACCACAGGACAGTGGTGCTTTGCATCTTGAGGTGCAGCCCAGTGTCTTACTGAACTGGACCCTGCAACAGGCCCAGTCTGGCTGTGGTCCAATACATCTCTGTACCATTTTCTCCAGCCCTGGCATACATCAGGATTTTTTTCTGCTGTGATTTTTACCCCTCATTTTCTGCAAATATTTACAGCATTAGTTCCAAATTAGCCCTTCTGTCTCTTGTAATGCATAGAATGAGCTTCTCATTGAATATTCAGAATTTTAAGCAAAAAGCTGTGTCCAGTATTTGCTGTAAATGTGTATAAATGCTTATTGGATCTTTCCCAGTAGCACCTGTTTCTTCTGATGAGCCCTATGATACGGAAGAAAAATGCAAACAGGAGCCTTCTAAATGAAATGGCAAATTTAGCCCGTGTAACGTACAGAATACTAATGAGCAATCTGAGGGAGCTGCTGCGCGTTCGTGCATTACTGACACCGAACAATGACCTTGCTCAAACGTGCGAGGGAAGGGAGTCCTTGCACTTGAGAACAAATAGATGACTCTGATTAAACTACAGCCACCTCACCTCTCTGGGGACCTTCATAGCCAAGCGTGTCAAGATTAAAGAGCTTATGCTTCCAGCAAGCACCTGAATTCAGCTCATGCTCTGCAGTGATTTTGTACCAAACCCTCCCTTTTCCTGCAACCCCCATCAAACCCCACCAGTGCTTCCTTGTCACAGTACCATGGGTGAGCTCTTGTATTAATAAAAATACCGGATTGGCACTCTGTGCCCTCCTGCAGCCTCAAGCTGGTCAATTATTCTGCTTTAATTACCCCCTTAAATGTGCTTTTTATAGGCGTGGGCCTTTGCTGTGTTTACGGTTAATAAAGCAATGAAGTGATGCAGCGATAAATTACTCTTCTGTTTAAGGTGGGGAATGGACATGACAAGTGCAGGTGGGGATTGTGAGAAGTTTAGTGCTGCGCTTCAGAGAAAGAGTTTCCACTCCCCCACCACTCCAGAATGTCTTTGTCTCTCCTTTGGTTTTGCAGCAATTTTGATGTTTTAGCATAAGTTTGTCTTTTATTATGCGACTGAATATGAAAATGCTGAAAGTGTCTTTGTTCAGCAGGTTAATTTTCTTGCTGATGATTAAAAGGAGACAATCATTTAAGACAGCAGAATAAAAATCACACTTGGGAATTTCACTAGACCAAGAAATAGAGTGGAGGGTTTCTAATAAGGGGCTGTCTAATTTGGATTTCTTTCTTTTTAAATAGAACATGGAAAGTGCTTTCCATTATATAAGATCAATAATAGCATTTTAAAAATCTCATTTTCATATTTAATCATTTGCTTAATACCAGTGCTAGATCTTTCTGCAGTTCCAGCACGACCACAAAATCCAATACAGAGATATTTTCTGCAGTGGTGTCCTGTGGAAAAAGCAGCAATTACATCTTCTAGCCATGATCGCTGCTCCTCTGTACTGGGGAGAACAGAAAGATGAAGGGCACAGGAGATGCTGGCACGACAGAGGGTGGGGTATGCAATGGGGTCTGAATCACATGTGGACTTGAAGCATCTGCAAAACGACAGGTACCTCTGGGCCAGGGAGGGATTTCTTTCCATATGGCATCAGCAAACCCCTCTGTGCAATGTCCACAGCACAGGGTTCACTGCTGCAACAGCTCAGGGGATTCCTGCGCTTACCCTGAGGTCCGTCCACCTTGTTGCTGGTCACCTTTTAATTCAAGCCAATATTCAGGCTAGCGATCTTGCTGCATATGAAAAATAACTCCCAAAGCATAGTTTTCTGGGACCAAATGGTCAGAAGCTTAGTGTAATATATTACAGATTTTTTTTTTTAATTGTTTCTTGCTTCCTTCCCTACACTCTTGGGTGCAGCCAGACCCTGTTTCTGTGGGTTTAGGGTTTTTTTTTTTAGTCATTTTATGGAGTTTTTTGTTTACTTGTTTGTTTTTTTCTCCAGAGTGCTGAACACGAGAAACATTCCTGCCCTGAAAAAAAGCGACATTCATTGTGCTCCAGTGGCTGAGAATCCTGGCCATGCTCATGGACATCTGTGAGACCTGAGATAAAACAGGTAAGGAGACTTTTGGGTGGTCTTATGGGGCAGACCAAGGAAATTCGGGAGCAGGACCCTGTGGAGACCTTTCCCCTCTGGGTCTCCAGGTGCTGTCNCTCCTGCACTTACCCTGAGGTCCGTTCACCTTGTTGCTGATCACCTTTTAATTTAAGCCAATATTCAGGCTAGCAATCTTGCTGTATATGAAAAATAACTCCCAAAACACAGTTTTCTGGGACCAAATGGTCAAAAGCTTAGTGTAATATATTACAGATTTTTTTTTTTATTGTTTCTTGCTTCCTTCCCTACACTCTTGGGTGCAGCCAGACCCTGTTTCTGTGGGTTTAGGTTTTTTTTTTTTAGTCATTTTATGGAGTTTTTTGTTTACTTGTTTGTTTTTTTCTCCAGAGTGCTGAACACGAGAAACATTCCTGCCCTGAAAAAAAGCGACATTCATTGTGCTCCAGTGGCTGAGAATCCTGGCCATGCTCATGGACATCTGTAAGACCTGAGATAAAACAGGTAAGGAGACTTTTGGGTGGTCTTATGGGGCAGACCAAGGAAATTCGGGAGCAGGACCCTGTGGAGACCTTTCCCCTCTGGGTCTCCAGGTGCTGTCATGGTCCCACAGTCTGTCCTTTTCTGGGTGATGTCCTCAGCTCCTGGTGGCAGCCTGGAGCCCTCCAGTCCTGATCAATCCCCGGAGTCCCTTGGCTGGGGCTTGTTGTGCTTTACTAGAGTTGGTGGGTGGAAGGATGGATGGATGGATGGATGGATGGACGGATGGATGGATGGAGAGACATCTTCAGCACTGGTGATGTGTGCCAGCCATCAGAGGCATTAACCCCTCGTAGCCACACTCTGCATCTCCCTCTGTGCACAGCTGGAAACCCTCTTAGAAAACTTGTTAAAGTAAGTGAAAGCCAGGCTACCCTGGAGCAAAGAGAGCTCCCTTAGAAACAACATTTGATTTGTAACCCCTCCCTCCCCCAAGCGCTGCTCAAAGCAGCCCTGTGTTATAGGTAAGGATGTGGCTGAGCAGCTAGTGAAAATATGTAAAGCTGCAGAAAATAAATGAGGTAGATCTGTAATAACTCTCAGTGCTGCTGCTGACCTCTTGAAACAGCCATTTCATCACCACACACCACCGCGCGTCTCCTGACATTTACATACACAGCTTTTCATGGTGTGCGGGGAGCGGTTGGGGTGAAAAAGAAGCCCTGAATGGGCAGGATGTGGAATGCAGGCAGCTTGCAGAGAAGGTGAAATATGTGGAATGGGGGTAAAAAACATTTCTCATACAAGCCTCGCCTTGCAAATGTGGGCAGGGTGTTTAAGCAGGTTATGAGAGCAGGGAGAGCTACTCCCATGCCCACCATGGCCCTGTCCCCTCTTACCTCGGTTCTGTGGCATCCTGCTTCACACGGCTGCATGTGACGAGTAAGTGCATCCCGTAAAGATCACCTAGTCCAACTCCCTGCTCCTTGCAGGACTCCCTAAAACTAAACCATATGACTAAGAGTGTTGTCCAGACACTTCTTGAACTCTGACAGGCTTGGTGCCATGACCATGTCCCTGGGGAGCCTGTTCCAGTGATCAGCCATCCACCTTTTCCTAATGTTTAATCTCTCCACTTGTCCGATTCTCTCTGCACTGACATTGGAAAGCGGTGTCTTCTCTCCTTCCAGCTCTATGTGTTTGAGCCCTGGCAACTTACTCCTTCTTGTCCTCACAATAGCACCTCGAACCTCTTGCTTTCCCCACTACAAATCAGGAAAATTCAGATTTTTCCTGTGTGCTTCGCTCCTCACCTCCCTTTTGTACTCTGCAAGGTTTTCATGTGTTCATCTCCAGGGTCTCAGCTCAGCTTGGCATGTAGGAACAAGAGCTTCCCATCATGCGAGCTGCAGATATGCACGGTGACCTTCAAACAAAGACGTGATGAATCCTTCAGCCTGTGTCCTCACTGCTTGGGAGGCTTTGAAGGGAGCAGACGCTAAACAGGCACTGGGCTGCTGGCCAGGCTGCACTTAACCATGCAAATGTTGTGATGGACCATGATTCTGGCTGTGGGAAGGCGCCACTTTTCCCAGAATAATGATGTCTCCTGCTGGATAGCGCAAAATAATCTTGTCTGACAGTGTGTGTTGTCCTGGATCCACCCCAAGAGATCAGCCTATGGTGGTTACTGATCCTACATAGCAAAGGCAATCAGGAGGGAGGCAGCAGAGCTGGAGAGTCATTGCCTGGAAAACTGGAGGCCACATGGTGGGGCATGTGTAGGGAAGTGGGGAATAACCATTTTCCTGCACTTTTCCTCAAACTCCCAAGCGATGTCCTAAACTCTTGGAGGATGGGCAGAGAGAGGAATATGATGTGGATAGATTGGCCTTTTTGGCCCTGTCTGGTTTGGGACACAGGGTTCAGATCTGGAGGCACCTCAATGCCCTTTCCTTGGAAGAGGCAGTCTCCTACCTAAGGCCACACTTCACTCCTCACGGCTTCATAAGGATTTCTGGCATCTCCTGAAACGGCAAAACAAAGCTCGTCACCTGTCCCTGCTACTGTACGTTGTCACGCACATCACTGTCTCTGCTCAGCCCCCCCAGCACCCCCGGGAGTCCCTCTCCTCTCGGTGACACATCACCAGCCTTGTCTGCACCGATTCAAACACTCACGTCATGTCAGTCATGCCTAAATCCTCTGTGATCTCTCCCTGCCTGGTTGCAGGCAGGCACAGCAGCTGTATTGGGTTGGGTGAGAAGCACACAGAACTGTAAAAAAGTACACCTTGATTTACCTCTAACCATAGCCAGCAGCAGATGCCTGGGGAAAAGACACAGGACAAAACTTGCATATAGTGATAACTCCCCAATAGATTCTTCCACTGCTTTGCAATGCAGAGAATTCACAGGTCAAAGCTGGTGTCTTTGTATTTAACAGACCTTGAGGGCTTTGTCTCCTATGAAAATGGCTCAGATATTGCTTAAGCAAAGGACATTTCCAGCCATCGCTGTGCCCCAGGGTGAGGAGCACCACAGTTAAACCCATAATGCCTGACAAAGCAACTTTTTTTTTGGTGATTATTTGTTGCTGCTGTTTTTATCTGCCACTGATAGTTTCATGGGCTGACCCTCAGTTTTTGCAATATGTGGGGTAGTGAGTAAAACCTACCCATTCACCTCCCTTGGGTCATTAGTGAGGTTTGATTTCTTCCTTTTCTCCTATTCTGGGGTTAACGGGGCCATGTCTCCATCTCCTGGTACTGAGCAGCTTCTGTACCCTCCAACCTGCTGGTCACCCCTCTCTATGCCATATCTGGTTCACTGTTGTCTTGCTGAGATAGTGAAAGGCGAAAAAATACAATATTCAAGATGGAAGCCTGTCATAGTCTTACGTAGCTGTCTAGTGAGGATTTCTGGCTTATTCTCTATTCCTAATCAAACATTTCTCAGTTCTTGCCAGGGGTTTTCTAACAGCTACCAACCTCAGTGCTGATGTTTCCATCCTGCTGTCTGCTGTAGCTGCCTGTTTCCCTTTACAGTGTCTCTTACACGTTAGTTTAATGTCTTTGCAGCTGAGATTTCTCATGCAGCCAGTTCCCTGAAATCATCTGCTAAGTGGTAGTTCTTAGCTGGATTAAGCGACAGATCAGTTTGGGTGATGTGCCCATCTCCAAGCGTCATTGGCAAAGAGTGTGGGAGATGCATGGCCCAAGTCTTGGCAGTGTCAACGTGAAGTCCCTAAAGCACCGGGTTAACTGCCTGAGAAGCCAACTGCATGCGTTGTCCAAAGGCTTTGCAGAAAATTAGTTGAAGATGTAGACAAATGGACAATACCGTAACTAATGGGAGGTTATGTTGGCTCCTGTAGAACTAACTGAAAATGTTGCCAGCTGGATACAAGAAAGGAAAAGTAATACTGAATAATTTATTTTTAAATAAAACACACATATGTTGCAAAGTGACTGGATTAAAGCTTTTGGGACTTGGGGGATTTTGTGGAATGCGTGTGAAATTCAAAATGTGTAGTGTGCTGAGTTGAAGATTAGGTTGTTTGCAACTTTGATATTTCCTAGCTCTCCCTCACCTGCCTTCCCATGGCCCTGGGCAGTTTAAGCTGTGCTATCAGATGTGCGCTGGACATGTCTGATGAATGCCAAGATCTCACGGTTTGAGCAGACAGCTACTGCTCTGATCTGAATCGCTGCAGACTTTGAACAGGCCGTGTTTGAGCTGAAAGTGGGTGGTCTGAGTTGTCTGCAGACAGCCTAACTTGAGAGGGATCTTATTGCTGGAGCATATCTAACGCCATATATCAAAAGTTACTTTGATTCTTATCAATATTCTGGAGGCAAAACTTCAAAATATGCCATTAAAACAAAGAGGCATGACTGATCTTCGTAAGAACTCTTGGGAATTTATTGTTCTCCTAAAGTCAAACAACCTAGGAACAGAAAATATATTTTCTGAGTAGATATCTAGGTTAAAGCAACTTCCTCTGTAAAAACAAAACAAAACAAAAACCTTTGGCAAATCAATTTCTTCAGTCCTTCCTGACGTTTCTCTGGTTGCACTAAGCAGCTTACTTAACGCAGATCTCGCAGTGCAGTTGAAAATGACCTCCAGCAAGAGACATTTTCTTCAGTAAACAGACAGCAAACACCATATTAAAGAAAGTATCCTCATTCCTTAAATGACACGCAATCTGAAATAATCGGTTTGTGCTGGCTTTGTTTCTTGATGATGTACATTCTAAGCCTAAGGGCATTTTCCAGAAAGAGGGGGGAGCATAGATGGTCAGAGGGCAGATACTAAGCAGTGTAAATCCACAAAGGTTGCTGCTATTTAATGCTCATTTATATCAGCTGAAGATAATATAACTTCCTGACCCACCTACATCAGAGACTCATGTTGTGTTTATAGCATTCTGGTGCCCGAAAATGTCTGTGAAAAGGGGTAGTTTTATCATGCAAAAAAGGGCAAGGAAAATTTTGCTGGGAGTTCTGTACTCCCCTTAACTCTCACTTCTTTTGCTCAGGTCAGTTGGAAATCTCTCAGTGAAAACTCAACAGCCACTAAGTTAAAGGCACTAATATCTAAACTTTTTGTTTGTCTGTTTGTTTTATTAGAAGGAAAAGTGTAATCAATGGTGGTAGAGAAAATCCATAAAAGCTCTTTCAAAACTCACCAATTGTGTTTCAGAAACCTGGGGCACAGACTAGACACCCCACCCTTTTCTGGATTAGTCTTACAATACTGATGGGGCAAAGTCTTTGCAAGTGCTTTGGAAAGCAACCAGCAGCTCCCTGACTGCAGCTGTACCATTTGGTATTTACATATGCATGGAAGAGGGCAAAACGTGATTGAGTTCGCTTTTGAACCCTCTGAATGTTTTTGAGATATAATGCTTAAATATTTTTATGCAGTCTTGTGTTGGAGACAGGCTTCTCAAAAAAAAAAAATTACCGTCTTTGTGTAATTACTCATTACAAAGCATAATGTAATTTTGCAGACAGCAAGCCCATTTTTTTTTTTTTTTTCCCAATTTCACATTAATTCCATTGGCCAAAAATCCAGGTGTGTGTTTTTGTATTTGGGCTTTTACCAGGAATAGAATATCTCCTGTAGAAATGCTGTTAACTTGCTAGCATTATAGACATTTCCTCCTCCACAGTTCTGCTGTGAAAGAGCTGGTAGATTTACGTGAGCTGAACACAATTTCCTAGTGATACGGTTTTCCTGGTGATACTATTTTCTAGAGGGTGCAGGCTTGTCTCTTTGGTTTACAGAGTTTTCTGCCAGTGGGGAAAAACACATACATCTGTGTTGGTCAACTTATACAAAGAATGGCTGTTTTAGCCCCTGTAGAGGTATTTTCCCCTTGAACAGGATTGTTTGGTCGTGCCTTGACTACTAAATTTTTTAAATCTTTTTTTTTTTTCCCAACCCCAGGGGAATCAGTGCTCATCCAATATCCTGAGGTAAAAACACAAATGAGACAGTAAAACTAATGCACCCTGTGAGATAAATTTGCAGAGGTCAACTTCAAGCGGGAACACAGGACTGACCTTGGTGAGTTTACCCACAGTAAAACTCAAGTTCTCTGTCTCGGCTGCAATGTTTACCTCAAGAGAGCTGCTGGTCATTAGTTACCTTTCAGTAAAAAGAAATATAACTGTTTTTCAGTAGTGAAGGAAAGTCTTTGGAGATCTGACAAGACCTCAGTGTTTGGGTTTACTGTTAGAATTTAAAATAAAGTGGAGATTCTGCTGCCTTTAACTGAGAGCAGCTTCAGCAGAAATGTGTTTGGGAGATATTGTGCTGGCTGAGCCATCCCTCCCTGGCCAAATCTGCTGCTTCCCTGCCTCACTTCACCACCCTTCCTTGGGCAACTTCACAGGTGGAACTGGACCTGGAGCTGGAGGTCTTTTAGTCCACTGCCAGACTATTGAATTTCCATGCATCCAGAAGGACAAATCTGCTAAAGCGAGCCAGTCTGGCTTATTTCAGTAGTAGGATGAGAGTTATCATAGAATCGTAGAATAGTTTGGGTTAGAAGGATCCTTTAAGACACCTATCCCAACCCCCTGCCACGAGCAGGGACATCTTCACCAGCTCAGGTTGCTCAGAGCCCCGTCCAGCCTGGCCTGGGATGTCTCCAGGGATGGTTCATCCACCACCTCTCTGGTCAACCTGGGCCAGGATCTCACCACCATCAGTGTAAACAATTTCTTCTTCAGGTCTGGCCTGAATCTTGCCTCTCTTAGTCTAAAACCATCACCCCTTGTCCTATTACAACAGGCCCTGCTAAAAAAAGTCTGTCCTCATCTTTCTTACAGGCCCCTTTTAAGTACAGAAAGGATGCAATAATGTCTCCTTGGAGCCTTCTCCAGGCTGAGGAGAAGAGCTAGACATGGCATTTAGAGACCCAAAGGTGATGGTTGTTTGGGCTAGGAAAAGAGCTGCAAGACTTAGCCAGGTTTCTCTCAGGTCAAACTTAGACCTGTTTTTCTGAAAACAAAGCAGAATGGCCTTTTTTTTTTTTTTTTTTCCTGCTCTGGAGTCGGTAAAAGCGGAGCCATCAATGGTTTTGCGTTATTCTGAGTGGCTTCATTTTAAAGCATGTGTGCAGGGTGTTTTGGTGCTCTCGTTTGGATTCAGTGGGACCAAATGGGGCTGGTGGTACAGGCGCTGAGTCGGTGATGGGGCCGTTAGCACATCTGTGAACGCTGGCTGCAGTGCTGGGAGGGAGGATGGAAAGGGAGGATGGAAAGCGAGTACCGATGGAGGTTACTTTAAATAAAAAAGCAGAGTGGAGACAGGCCAGAAACCGCACTGCAAAGGTCCTTGGGGAGCAGTAACAATTCCTCTTACTGGCCAAAGGCCACTTCCTGCTGGTCTGTGCAAACAGCCCTGGGACACTAACAGGGTCCTCAGGCATCTGAGGACAAGTGGGATTTGGCACTGGTCACGCTGTGCTTGTGAGCAAGTCTAGAAAGGAGACCCGTCCTCTGCAAGTGAGGGTTTACATGAGCCCTGTCTGCTTTATTTGCAAATCCCCAGTGCGGCTACAGAACTGTGCACCACACCCAGGAATTAGAAACTGGGCTGAACCCCAAGGTTTTTGTCTCCAACGCTAAGGACAATTAGAAGACAGGCTCTTAGCCACAGAAGAGCTCTCTCCTCCCCATCCAGTCGCCCCACCAGTGTAAAAGTCAAGACATGCTCAGCTGTTTTGGTTTGCAGTGATAATAATATTTCAAGCCAGAAAAACGGTTTGCTCTTGAAAACAAAACAACACAAAAAACCCCAAACTTTTAGAAAACGAACTTTTGAAAGAATGAGCTTTTCCAAATTATGTCAGAAAGAATAACTTTTGAAATAATTACATTTTTCAAATTATATAAGCTGCTTCCTATAAACCTGGTCTGGAAAGACTAACTGTTCCACAAGGGAGTTAAGTATTTGAGATGGTCCTGACCTCTCCCTACATGTAATGTGTGTGTAAGAACGGCTTTCACCAGGTGTTGTTTGTTTAAATAGATTTCTGGTGACGGCATGGTTACGTATGACCTTTGGGGATGGGGTTGATAAGGAAGGAGCAATTAAAACAAAACCCCGAAAGCAGATATGGAGACCCATCAGGAAGCCAGGGATGCAGATGAAAGAGCATTGGTCCCACAGCTCTGACAAAAGCCAAGGGAAAGACTCTTGTGGGCTGTGAGGTGGCTGAAAGATTCTGGTACTTCTGAGAAAAAAATAGACGTGCAAGTCAGTCCTGGGATTTCAGCGGTGTGTTTTTGGTAAAAGTACAATGATATCAGGATACCTGCCTACAGTTCCAGTTTTGTTGACTCATCAGAAACAACTCAAAGACATCAAGTGTGACCAAATCAGGATCAGCTATAGTAATTTATTGATGATTTTGAGGTAGGGAGGTTCAACAGATGGGAAATAGGCAAAGGACAAGTAACGTGCACGAGGCAGCCTCAGAGATCTGTGACAGAGAGGCTCCTTATGGATATCTTAACCTACAAGTGGATGTCCTAGATGCTAGAACATCCTTTTACTCCAACAAGAGGCCTCAAGCCTGTGTTTCTTCTGTACTATGGCTGCTGCAAGAGCCGAACAGTTAATCTTCATCCATTACTTATTACATTTTGCCTAGTTAGTTTACATGGTTTGCTGTCTCATTATGGGGTGAACCATCCTTGAGGTCTCTCTAAGTACTGTCGCCTGGGATTTCAGGTCAGGCCCTTCCCCTCCCAGGCACCATTCCTTACCTAGTCACAAGCCCAGGCTACCAAACACCCTTCTGTTACCTCTGCTGTGAATCTGGTGGGTTTTGAGCTTGGGAAAAGGTTTTGCATTGAAGCCTAGGGCATCAACTGACGAAAAGTGACTCAGAAACCACTACGGCTCATAATTGTTCTGCCCTACGTGTCCCGGCTGGGTGGAGATAAGGGCAAGGTGATCAGCCAGTCAGTCAGGGGCAACGGGAAGAGATAGAGACATTCCTCTTCTATTGCCCTCTTCAGGGCTGCTTGGTTGGGTTTCCCTCCTTTTTATGTGGGTGATGAATTTTTCTTTGTCTGTTCAGTGAGAAACAAATGAGTAGGAGCATTATCTTGGAGGCATCTACCCCTCTCTTGAATGTGGTTGAAATTGGCAAGCTGATTCAAAAGTTTGAGGGTGGAGAGGAACCAACAGGCTGTATCCTCATATAAACCTTGTTTCCTGAGATAGTAATGGGTCCTACACTTTCTGCATAAACTTAACCTTCTCTTGTTGTGTGTCAGGAAGCTAATTGCTTTCAGCAAGTAACGAACTCATCTCTTCCCGTCCTGCCCTAGTATGTCGAAGGGACTCCTCCTTCGTTCTCTATCTCTTTTTGCCACTCTCACCATCGCTCACCCAAACATGCTGTGCCTTCCAGGGTCTTGAAGGTCTGAGGTCTCCTTTGATCCGAGGCTTAGCTTGAGGAAGAATAGCTCACTTCACCTGGGATGTGTCCAGCCATTGTTATCTTCATGCCTTTGAAGCTCCCTATCTGCAGTGCGCTTCTCCATACCGTTGTTTTTACTCCTCCAAGCCCTTTTAACAGCCCCTTCACAGCTGCCTTTGCCTCCACCCCAGGCATCTGGCAGCACAAAATCAAACAGGGAAGTGGAGTCGCCCATAATGTTAATTAAATATTCCCCCTATCATCCCATGGGTTGGAGATGCTGGCTCCGGGAGGAAGAGTTGCTGGCTGTGATGAAGGCTGCTTTCGTTTGCCCAGCATCCCACTGGCTCTTTCCCATGAGACACGTTGCAGCCGTCTGCCATGACCCCAGGGCTGAGAGTGTTGTACAAAACCAGAACAGCTATCATGCTGATTGGAAATGAGCCCAGGTGAAAATCCCTGCTTCAAACAGCTCTGAGCTTTGGAGAGAAGTTTTAACATTGGATCAATGACTAATGACATGACTAATGAGAGGTTTGTTGTGTATTTCAAATCCTGAATGCCTTTATCCTCTGCTCATGGCCAGGCTACCTGGGCCTGTAGCAGTGATTAAAAAAAGCAATACCTGTGAAACACTGAGGTATTCAAAAGCTGATCAGGATAATGTGAATGTTGAACCTGAGTATTTCATTATCAACCCAACAACAGTACTGGGACGGTCTTTGCAGAAGGACAATCATTATAGAGGATTACGGTTTGTTTTAAGGGCTAGGTGAAATCACAAAGTGAGTGGTGTTTAGCTGGGAATAAGTAAATGAATTCTTCATTCAATTTGGCCTTTGCTCAGGACAAGTGGTTGAGCCTCCCCTCCCTGACCTCTCTTATTGAAAACATAGCATTGTTTAAAGCCATAGGGAGTTCATTAGAGTTGTCTGTCTCTGGGTAACTAAAGATTAAGGTGTGCATACATTAGCTGAAGCAAAATCCATCAGCCCAAGGAGAGAAAATAAAACGGGCTGTATTCGCTTCAGCTGAGTACAATTGTGTGCTGCCACACACCAGTGAATATGGCCCTGGATCTCTCACATCTGATTCTGCACAGAAATAATTCAGGAATGAATATGGGATGTATTTGCACGTCAGCCTGTGGAACTCTTAAGCGTGACTCCCGGCAGAGGTTACTTGGAATGGAGCCCTCGAAGCCCCACTGAGATTCCCATTGAGATACATATAGACCATTGTGTATTGCACATTAATGCAGAGTAATTATGTTGTACTGGAAACCTTTCAAGTCAGCATTCATCATTCACAAATCGTCTTAAACCAGTTTGTGCTGCTCTTGTGCTCGAAAGCGAATTGTGCGAAATTGGCAGCCATAACCACCACTGCAACTGAGCGTATAAAAGCCCTTTCATTGTGGAGTTAGTGGTTTTACTGTAACTTCCCTGTCTCATCAATAAGCACCATAATTCACTGCAAAAATCTATAAATCCTGGAACATCCTGAGCCTTTGGCTTGCTGAGCATGAGCGACTCCAGCCTGAGCTGTGGTGGGATCATTTCCCCACGTCCCAAGGGTACCGTCAGCAGGCAGACAGCAAGCCTGGACAGAGAGCCCCACGAAAGTTTGTCCAGATTGCACTTTCCAGGTGCTGCGGCTGCACTTGCTGGGTGGGAGCAGGGCGGTAGGAGGAACGTCATCCTCAGCAGCAGTTCTCTAGCTCAGCTAATATAGAGGCAAGCAGGCGTTTGCAAATATCGTGCTGGGCAAATTCTCCAGGGCCTCTGTCACAGCTGCAACACGAGAGAGATGATAATGAATATCTTGTCTGTTCTGTGGCCTTTCGGGCTGTTCCTGAGCTTGCGACAGGATTGCAGTATGCAAAGAGCAAGCCTCCAGCCTCGCGCACCAAATTAGGTGGTAAAAATAATTGTGAAGCAATTTGTGGCTCAGTTTCATTATGTTGTTTTTTCTGTCTTCAGGAGCTGCAGTGTGCTGCAGGCACATGAGAATAGCATCAAAAATACCTTGGAAAAAAATATTTAGAAATAAAGAACTTTGAAGATTTTGGTTGGTGACAACCTTCCAGCTCAATCAGGTTTGAAATCCAGTTAGAATCATAGAATCGTGGAATGTCCTGAGTTGGAAGGGACCCACAAGGATCATGGAGTCCAACCCCTGTCCCTGCACAGGACACCCCACAGTTCACACCATGTGTCTGAGGACGTTGTCCAGTCTCTTCTTGAACACTGTCAGGCTTGGGGCCGTGACACCTCCCTGGGGAGCCTGTTCCAGTGTCCAGCACCCTCTGGGGGAAGAACCTTTTCCTCATGTCCAATCTAAACCTCCCCTGGCACATCTTCCTGCTGTTCCCTTGGGTTCTGTCACTGGTCACTAAAGAGAAGAGCTCAGCGCCAGTCCTTCTGTGTTCTGTGTTATTTCAACGTCTGGCACATCAAGGAAGAAATATCCAGGTTGCTAGTGGTGGAAAGGAGCAAAACGAAAATAAAACCCTTTGAAACTTCTGGAGAAAACACCGTCCCCCCTAAATTCAATGACAAAACCTTCACAGATCTCATTATAGACACATTTTCACCAGCCTTCGATTTTAGTGGAGCTGCCCACATGCTTACAGCAGTGTCTTAACAAGCTTTTGCAAACTTGGAGCCTTAACTCATGGTCCCAGCTGCTGGAGGTGGGAAAGATATATTAAGTGCAGCTTTTTGCCATGTGGAAGACTGTTCTCTACATGACATTAATTGCTCTTTGCCCAGCTTAATAAGAGTCTGCTTTCAGCAGCCGAATATAACCATGTAATCGGAAGAATTTCTGTTTATTGTTAAAATGTTTTCATGCCTAGAAAATGAGGACTTCTGGAGTGCGTCTGATGGCAACACGATATGGGCGTTAGAAGCGAGCGCAAACGTCTTGAGTGCTGAGGTGTGATTTGCTCTGCAGCCACCCCATGCCCTGCGCTGCGATCAGCTGCTGCTGATGTAGAATTTAATATCAGATTAAGGAGCCTAAGGCAACAAGGACTTTTCATTATAAGTGAGGAAACAGCGTGCCAGTTACGCTGCCTGCTTGCATGTGCTTTGTGTGTGTGAGCGCACAAGCATAGCCATCCGTCATGATGGGAAATGATGAGCAGCTGGGACGTGTCCTCAGCACATGCATAACTCCTGCAGTGAGGGTGATCTGTCAGACGTGTTACTGCTTTCCCACAGCAGGGATGGCATGGAAATGGCATTGGTAATGTCCTTCTTCCCAGGATAATCCCATGCCAGCTGTCCACATCAACCCCCCGCAGGTACTGCTGTTGCATGCTGTGCAAGGAGGAAGAGAACAGTCCATCCTCTGGAGTAGCAGCTTTAGGATGCTGTCAGCTTTGGCCATGTCTTTGGCACTCAGCATCTCCTCTGGTCCTCTCCACCCCAGGAGGTTGTCCCATGTGTTTTGCACAGGGAGAGGGCTTCAGGGCAGGAGAACGTCATTCTAGAGAGGGACTTTCTCCAAGAACCATCTCGCAGGTGCCTTCACCTCTTGCAAGGAGCTGTGCTGGAGAAAGCTGGGCTCAACAAAAGACACCCTCCCCCCCAAAAAAAGAATCTCGAACTACTGCTTATGGTTTTTAATTGGGCAGCACGTTCTCAGTCAAATTAACTGGTGCTCAGCTGGTTCATCTTGTGTAAACACTCCTACATCCCAAGCCACAGACTAGGGTCCACTGGGTCTCACCTGGATCTAATTAGCGCTGGAAGAAAATGAAAACAATACATTTGAGAAGCTGTGTCAGAAACAGGCTTTTTTCAAAGGTTCTTTTTGCCTACGGGTATTCAGTGAAGAAAGCCGCCACGCTGGAACAGCAGGCTGTGTGTCAGGGGACACATCTGCAGCGTGTCCCCACTTTAAGCATCATGATGAGTGGTTCCTACAGCACTTGGTGGCTGAGCTGCAGCGGTGGCAAGGACATAAGTACCGCAGGCATCCCATGAACTGACCGGGCTTGGCTTTATTTATTTATTTTTCAGTAAGTGCATCTGAGCCAGGAAAGTTATGTTTTGGCTGCTTCTCCCTTCACCCCTGAGTGTTTTTTTCATCTTAAGGCAGCCACCTGCATGCGGGGCACAAGGGACTCAGTAAGGAGTAAAAAGCACTGATTTTTTTTTTTTTTTTTTCCATTGCATCCTGCACGTTTCCAAGGGGAGACCTCTCCCCTCTGCAAAGGTTCAATGCAGCTCTTATGCACTGGATCTGCAAAAAAGCAGTAAATACAGCACAGAAGCATGCTTTGTGTGCTCTCCTGCCCAAGAAAAGTGTTGTAGAGCTACTAGAGTTTCAAAGCTTCCTCCGATAGGACGTTTCACTCCCCACGGGATTTTGGGCACCATGAAGCCTAGCTAACTCAGCAAATGTATTTACTTTTGTGAACCAGAGAGCCACAAGGCAGGAATTCACAGCAACCCCAACTTCTTAGCACAGAACCAATAATATTATTGGGCAGCTGTGAACAAGGGTTTCTTTTATAGGCGGGAAAGTGTAATGCAAAGTGATTCTTGGCCACAGGAAAAGGGAAAATCGCCCAGGTAAATGTGCAGTGGGAACTGCAAACTGGATTCTTTCTGAAAAGTTTAATAATTCTGTGTTATCCTGTGAAAGCTTTCCGGTATTATGAGTAATGACCCCCTCCCCTGTCCCTCCATGTTAAAGTAATTAGATCGCAGAGATTACAGAACGCAGTGGCTGCAGAATGTATCTATAGCTTTTGTTATTTAGAGGTTTTCGATGGTGGTGCTTTTTTGTTTGTTTGTTTGTGGGATTTTTTGTTTTGTTTCTCTACTTCCGTGACGAATCTGAGCTGGATGCTCGCCCTGGGTCTGCAGCCCCACTGACACACATATTTTGTTCAAAAAATTCTAGCAAATATAAAGCCAAATTAGAAAGTTAATATGCCAAAATGCTGCAGGAGATGTTTGGCTGGTCCTCAGGAACTGGTTCTCCAGATCAGCTCTTTAAGTGTGAGGTTTTTTCCTTCCAGCCAACCCAGCAGAGTGGCGTTGCTAAATGAAATTACACAGAGATCACCAGCGCAAGGAAAAGAAAAAGAAAATCTACTGTTCCCTGAATAAAGGGCGGTAGCATACTGCCTTGTCAGACTGGAATGAAAATCCACCCATCAGGGAAATAGCAACACTAGGCTGTTTTCTGAATATTAAGTGACACCAGTGCTACCTTGAATTTAGTTAAAAACACATGCAGTTGCTTTATATTTTTTCTAGCCGTTTGATAAGAGTTTGGGTGTAAAATCAGGTGCTTCCCAGAGACCTGAGAGACACCAGCAAGAGTCCTGGTGCTGCTTCCATCCCACAGAGATGGTAAAAGTGGAGGACACGTCCCGAAGGGCCGGTGCTGAGTTATCAGGAGGGGGAGCTCTGACCACACAACTGAGCTACGAGTCTCCCCCACAGGCTCCCAGATTTCTGCCCGTATCTTCAGCGCCTGCTGGTCTGTATTGGCTTGTGCATTAGTGTCCATTCCCATCTCACTCTGATCTATACACCTACAATAAAGATCTTTGCATCACCGTCATTTGGTCAGGGAAGTGAGATTCCCCCCTATGGCACTTTTGTGGTTCCCCAGGAGACATCGCAGAGTGCGGGTTTGGTGCCTGGTAGGGGGACCTTTCCCTGTCACAGCACAAAGCATCAGTCCCTGTGGCCCTCTCTGTGTTTATGGTGTACCGGGGAAGCTTTTCATAAGCTGTTCTTCTTGATGGAAGTTTTTAACACTTTGCATCTGTAATGCTGAACAAAATGTGCCTTGCAGAATGCTTTTGAGTAAATAAATGAAATCCAGCTATTTAAGTTCATATAAAAAGACTGCAATGAATACAAGAGTATTTTTAAAATGTGTGTTATAAAGGGATATTACAGAAAAAGCAGAATATCGAGGGCTAGCTATCAGCTGCTGGGCTCCTGCTGATCAATAGGTATCAGTCTTCGTGACAGAGCAGAACAGGGTGGAAAATGGTGAATAGAGATTTTCACCATCATACTAATTTCTGTAGCACCTGATGGTTTCCCTGTGTCCTGATTAATTTAGCCTCGTGGCTTCCTGAGTTTCCAAGTGCTCTGAAGGGGACGAAAGGCACAGCCTAATATGCCACTTAATAATCTTAGGCTTGAAGCTTCTTCCTTGGCTTAGATACCTTTAAAACTGATCCCCAGTGTTTGAGCAGGACAGCGTAGCCCCAAGGTATTGGCCATCTCTGTGTGCATCTGTGTTAGAGGAAAACGAGGCACTTCGGAGACTTTGTTGACATTCATTTACAGCAGATGATTTGAGAAATGTCAACAGCTCAACACATGTAGGCAACTGTGCTTCATTTCTTCTGCCAGTGCTTCTCGTGTTCAGGGCCATGGTGGTTTGGCACTTTCTGAACAGAAAAACTACAGCAAAATTTGCCCAAACAGTGACACCTTCTCAAAGCGGGCTCCTCTAGGACCTGTCCATGCTGCCACACAAATACCTGCCCAAGAAAACGAATATAAAAGGGAGCTGAGTCAGGATTAGTTTCAGCCCATCCTCTTTAAGAATATACTTACATATCCCAGAGTATTTATTGTGAAGAGAAAGTGTCACAAGGTTCAAACCTCCGAGGGTTGGGTTGCAGGGACAATGCCAAGGGAGAATGGACCCAGCCCTGCCCCAGGCTGTCCTGGTCCCGGCTGGAGCCACCATGCCCAGATGTGCTTCATTCCTTCTGCAAGACGATATGTGAATTAAACAGAGAAGCATGAGATAGATTCATCTCGTAAAACTGCTGGGCTCTGAAATGAAGCCCAGCCGGTGAGGTGACTGTGAGAAGGAGTTTGAAATATGTTGCCTGTCCCTGCTCTAAAATATGGTTCCAGTTGCAAAGTGTTCTGTTTCCTCAACCTCTTTCTAGGCCACAACCTGGCTCGTGTTTCCTTGTGCTGGGCTTTTCCTTTCCAAGTGATTCAGTCATTGTTTCCACTCCAGAAGTTTCTCTGATGGGGAGAAATTTCCCATTCTGAAGCATTTTTGCTCTCTGTGGGTTAAGCACAGTCCCAGCTCCTTGTAAATTCGAGGTCTGTGGGTGAGCGATGAACACTGCTAACCAAGATTTAATAAAAACTAAAAGTGCTCACGGTGGCAGCAAAAGCAGCTGGAACCAGGCGGCTTCCTTGCATCTCTAAATGCTCTCTTAATGCTGAGGACTGTTGCAAAAGATGATGCTTTTTTTTTGGGAATCAACACTGGCATTTCTCCACTTCTGGTTGCTGTCAAGAATATCCCTGTAAGCACAGGAGCGAGGCCAGTCCCAGCCCTTAGTTGCTGCTGGAAGTGCTGTGGTTCACCTACCCCCTCAGTAGCATTGATGGCTGTTCACAGGGTTGCAAATTCCCCCTGGAAGCTTTTAAAAATCCAGTGTCAAATATTGTGAAAATACGAACCAAAGAGGCTTATTTGACACGGAATATCAATTTCTTTGCGCACAGCTGGCTTTGTGTGGTAGTCTGAAATATTACTTGCAACATTATGAGATCCAAAGCAATCTTCCAATTGATGATGTCCCTTTAAAATGACTTTCAAAAATCCTTTTAAAGTAGATGGCAGAATTGTAATACCGCCTGCAGAGTTCAGCATGTATCAGTGTCACTGTTCCCGCACAGCTGTAAAAAACCCTCTCCATCTGGACTTTAAAAGATTTCACTTTAAAAAGGCAAAACAGCAAACCCCTCATCATTAACCAGGAACCATTTGTAATAGAGATCTATGAAATTAAAGAGTGCTCATGTTAAATAACTTCCATCCAATACGTATGACACATTAGATTTGTTACACTTTGGGAAATCATGATATTACTAGGCAGAAATGTAAAAATTCCTCATAAAAGAACACACACACATGAAAAAACAGCTTCTTGTGGCATTTCTCTTTGAAGTTGCTCTGGCTCGGTGCCAGTGAGCAATCACAGACCGATCTGCAGCCGCTGTACGCTCTCGCCGCGTTGCTGGACCTCATCTGCTAATAGAGCTGGGTGGACTTAATGCTGAAACTTGAATCAGTGTGCTTGTCTCTCTTGTGCTGTTATTATTGCTAGGGCATTTTGCAGGCTCAAAATTATTCTCTTCTCTTCTCTTCTCTTCTCTCTCTTCTCTTCTCTTCTCTTCTCTTCTCTTCTCTTCTCTTCTCTTCTCCTCTTCCCTTCCCTTCCCTTCCCTTCCCTTCCCTTCCCTTCCCTTCCCTTCCCTTCCCTTCCCTTCC